>CM074497.1:10724226-11026542 GCA_037389245.1 Oryzias sinensis | reverse complement strand
GGGGGGGGGGGGGGGCGTTGTCACTGAGTAAACTTGCTCCCTTCTCATCAGTCATCTGTTTACATGCCCTCCTGCCAGCTTACAGCCCCTCACACCCCCAACCTAACATTACTGGGGCATAAAAATAAAAAGTAGAAAGCGATATTGGATCTATTTGTGTGCAGTGCATCAGATTAGAGCAGAGGGGGGAGCTTATGGCTTGCCGTAGGAACTTGTACTTCACATTTACAGCGTTTTTCATCTGCTCCTGATTCACAATAATTTGAATAAAGAAATACTCTGAAATGCAATTTTAGGCTTAATTTTCTTTACACGTCCTCCATTATCAGAAAGATGCCACAAGTGCATGTTACAAAACAACACAATTTTCATGGAGGTGGGTCTTTCAGTGATTTTCTGGAATAGATTTTTTCTAATCTATAATTGTATGCTTAGCATGAAGATAAACATGTGTGAACACACATGGGGGAGGCTGGTTTCTCTTGAATGAGAGGTTCATATATTTTTGAAACGCACATAGAATAAAACAGCCATCGCTTGTTCATTCTCTTGATAAAATCTAAATAATACACAGGAAATTTGGATAAAACAAAATGAAAATGCACTTTGTAAATTTCAATTAAGAGATTGCATTAATCTGATGTGCTGTAACATCAATAAAGCATCAAAAGTTCATGTTATGCTGCTTGATGGTTGAACCACAATCGAGATTTTAAGGACGACCAGCAGAGGCGCCAGCTGCACTGAACACACGAGAGTCTTTCGCTGGAGGCGAAACTTAAAAGATCCCACTTGTGGCACGTGTGATTCTTAAACCCAGATTGGAGCCATGATATCTAAAAAACCTTCCTGGAAGAAATGCGCGGTGCGCTCTGACGAACCAAGCCCCAGAGGTTCCACTGCGTAAAACGGGCGGATCTTAGGACCCGTGGATGCATCCGCGGCAGAATAATAAAAGTTGGGATGTGTGAGCTGTCGACAAAGCAGTCTGTGTCAAAGAGTGTGTGCAGCCGGTTCCTCCTCCGCCGCTGCGAGCAGACTGCGGCAGCTGCCAGCTGCGCAGCTGGGCTGCGTTCACGTGCAGGAGGAGGAGTGTGCACTCTGTCCGCGGTTTCCGGAAGAGAGGGTGTGAAACATGGGACGTGTCTCGGGTCAGCAGCTGATCCTCCCTCACACCTAAACAAGCAGCTGCCTCCCGGACTGTACAGCTGAACGGCCCGCCGTGAAGAGGGGGAAGCAGAGGAGCGACGCGCATGCAAACGGGACATCCCTCCCCGGGAGTGGAACACTGAAGGGGCTAGATTGGGTGAGTGAAACTTTTAAAATAATCCAAACCCCGCTGTTGGCGTTTTTCCTGGTGGTGGTGTTTGGGAAGTAAAGCTGGAAATGTGGCCGCGCGCTGCGGATGGATCTGTGCGCGCGGGCATGCTGGCCGTGTTTTATTGATGCTCGCTCGCGGCTGCAAAGGGGGATGCTCTGCTGTTTGTTGCGCTGCGCCACGGAGCTGCAGGCTGCACGGACTAGGAGCGCGCGCACACGACGAGCCGTGGATACTGAGCGGATGCTGCAAAGCTTTGCTGACATGTGGGAATTCTGGGCCCGACAGGTGGCTCCTGATCCAGAATACAGGAGTGAGATCTCCACACATCAAACCTGATCTATTGACACACACATTTATATGGGTTCTGCGTGAAGTTTGGGAAAAGATCTGCTCGGTCTCTTTGTGTGAAACCACTAACCAGAACACTTGTCCTCCACATAGCTGACTTTGCTGTTAAAGTCCTCACTTATTTAGTTCCTGTTTTTGTCTTTGTTCCGTTTTTTTCTCTCCTCGTTGTCTGAACTTGGTGAAAAGAATTACGGTGCATTTTTGGAATATTTCCTCCCAGACTTACGGGCGGACCAACCGGCTCACTGTAGCGTGCGTTGTGGCTCGAAGCCAAGGCAACCAGGTTGGCACAAGGACTGCTTGAGTGCCCTCAAGTCAGTTTGTAAAATGAGTTCTGCAGAATTGGCTGCAGAAATGTGTCGCAACAGCGCGCATGTTTTTTAGACTTTAGCTACTCATGGGGGCTTTTTTTTATTTTTGTTTCATATGCAGACAAGTTACCATAAATGGGCAGACAGAGAGAGATGGAAAAAAAACGTTTGGTGACGTGACTTGTGCATATTTTGTCATGCTGGCTGTTTATTTATGTATTTAAAATTATTTTTGGGTTTCTTTATGCAAGAAGTGCAACAATCTAATTTTTTGTGTGCCGATTGTGACCTTTGGTGACCCACAGTAAAAGAAGATTATGAAAAAATGGACTCAATTTTTTTTTTACTCTGGGAAAACTATCAGTTTTCTTTAACCCACTATGTTAACATTTAGGGTCACTAGGTCACTGGCGCCTATGACTGCTGAAAGGTGAGGGTGGTAAATTGTCTATATTTATATAGCAATTTGCTTCCTTCATCAAAGGCCCAAAGTGCTTTACAGTCACAGTCCCATTCCCCCATGCACACACACATTGACACACTGTTCAGTGTCTTGCATTGGCGGCAGTGGCTCTGGCGGTTGAGCATGTCGGCCAATGATCGAAGGGTAGACTGTTGTGTCCTTGGGCAAGATACCTCACCCTCCCTGCCTCCAGTCTGGCTCCACTGGCTTGTGAATGTGTATGAACGTCCCGGTGACGGTCAGATGGGCCAAACAGGCAGCCACGCCTCAGTCAGTCTGCCTCAGGGTTATGTTTAAACACCTTACATGTTTCGAATCATCCAAATTATTATTATTATTATTATTGGTCAAGGACACAGGCAAAGCGGGAATTGAATCTGTGATCTTCTGATCAGAGGTTGACCGCTCTACCTCTGCACCATGGCCGGCATATTTCCCAGAGGGCAATAGGTGGCTCAAAAGCGATGAGGGCAGAAGCAACTGTGCAACTGTTTTTCTGGTTTGGCTGTATTATGCTCTTCATGTTTACAGAGCGTGAACATCTGTTCTATTTGTTTTATGAAACACAGCTTCACTTTTGGCCTCCTGTCACTTTCCATTTTATCCACTAACTGGTGGATAAAATGGAAACTAGCTCTACATGGAATTGCAAGGAATTGGAATACATCCTATTTCTTTTCTGTTCTTTGTTTTAGATTCAGCAAATGCTCATGTTTATTGCATACATTCTGCAGAATTGTGCCTGGTGTATTTGTTCTCATGATGTGCAGGCAGGTTGAATCATAATGCTTTCAGATCAGCCTAAAAAAACCTTCGTGGCTGACCTTTGTACACAGAAGTGATTTTATTCTTTGGATGAAGCTTTTATTCTGAAAGGAAAAGTTCAGGCATAATGAATCTTTGCAAAGAAGTTTTTTTTCTTGTGGGCTAGCATGGACTTGTATCACAACTCTGCAGAAAAAGGAAAAAAAAACAAGAAAAAAAACAAACCAAAAAAACAGCTGGATCTGCAGCGCAGGTCGTTCTGCATCTGCCTCCTCTGTAGAGCCGAGTGCCAGTTCCTGGAATCCTCACAGTGTTTGCAGAACACAACTGCCATGGAATCACTCCAGGTTTGCAGGATGAGCGACAAACTCAAAATAACAGAGAAGCTTTCGGCTGAATAAGGAAGCGCAGAGAAAAATGGCGTGATGTACTTTTATCTGCTGTCCTTTTTACGTACACTGCAATCCCTTCAGGGTCTATTGGCATTGAAATACTCAAATTCTGTTGTTCTTTGCACCAAACTCTGCTCCTTCAGAGCACTCGTTTAAAAATAAACTATTTTTTTTTGTCAGGATGTGCACAGAGGTTTGCTTTTGGCTACAGTTGAATAAAAACTTGATGTTGCCAGAACATTTAACATCAAAGTGGGGGGAAAACAGTTTTTACTGAAGTTTCCTAATATAATAAATAATATTTTTTATTTTTAGGGCACCTTTCAGTTAAGGTCACATACATTAAAACAGTTAAAAAACACATGAAAAAAATTAGATGGTGCATTTCTATTAGAAATCTTAACTATTTAGTCGATTTACTGTCAGTCGTTTTTTTTTTTTAATCCTGCCTGTTTTAAATTCTAAAATGTTTTTCACAACTCGCTAATGGCTTCAGAGCTTTGTAAAAATCCACGAAGGCTTCTTTTTTTAACCACCTAACTGTCGAAAAGTAATACATCAAAGAAAACAAAGAAGATAAACAAAATGAAAAGGTGTCAATATGCATTATGATGGTTGGTCTGTGTGTTTCATGTATATCTTTTTTTTTTTATTCAGACTGATGCAAAGTATCTTAAATTGTGTTAGTACTCTGTTAAAATTCATGGAAGTGTTATTTCTTTAATGTCAAACATGTATATACCGTTAATGATGGAAATGATTTGGAAACAAACGCATAAACGCATAAAGAAGAAAAACACAAGTTTATGTTGACAATATATGTTGTTCTGTATTTTTTAAAGCTTGAAATCATAATTTTAATGTTCTATATAACCATCAGAACATCTGTTTTTCCGTGGAGTTAAAATATATATTTTTTTATAATCCATGTTTGTTGGAATCCTTTATTATTCAGTCACTCATCTAATCCATGCAACAACATGTCTGCTGCCACTGAATACTTTGCCATCTAATTTCTAGACTCAACTACAAGTCAAGTACTTTCTGCAAAAAAATCAGGTCACTCTATCTCTGTGTAATTCTAATCCTTCTGAATGAAACGCTACAGCCCATATGGTTACACTGTAAATTTACACTGTAAATCCCTCTCTATGACCTGTGTCCTTTCTACATGTACATTCTAAATCCTTTTTTGAAGGACTTTTGCCATCAGAATCAGAAGATGTGCCTTCATGGATCAGTTCCTTGATGGGACTACAGAAAAAAAAACAACCCAGAAATGATAAAGTTGTGCTGTAGAGAAGAAACAAGAGACACAATTGTCAACCTTGAGCCTGATGAATCCACCGTTAGAGGCGTTTGAGGAAGAGTTGGTGCTTCAAAACACACCTGAGTGGACTTTAAGGAAGTCATTTTTTTTTTAAGGAGACGTCAGAAACTATTCAGTTGTCAAATAAAACCTTGAAGCAGTCGGTGATGTAAGTTATGGCACTAAGAGCTTCTGTTGGGAAGCTTTTTTAGAAGCTGAGCAATGTCAATGCCTCACTCTTATCAGACATTCCTCCCAAGCTAAAGTGCAGCTGTTGAGCACTTCTATTAAAAAAATGGAATGGATGCTAAAATAGTCAGTAACTATGGGCAAATATCTGGTACTTTTTTTATTTATTAAAAAATAATATTAAAGTTGTTTTGATCTGATAAATTAAAATACTTGAGAAGCATGAGCACTTTAAGGCAAACTTTCTTTTTCAGAGCAGTTAAGGGTTTGAATGAGATGCATTGACATTTTTATCCATCATAGCCATCTATTTTGTGGAGCTTTATTTATCTTTTTTTTTTTAAACCACATATTGTGTAACTCCTTTAGAAAGACATGTAGAAAAACACAAGTTATCAAAGATAGTCTCTTATTTAGTCCAAACCATATCTGGAAGGCAGGAATTATCTTGTTTCCATTGGGGACCATAATTCTGAGCTTATCACTATGTCAGGTCCCTTCGAGGTGAACTCTTGTTTGACCTTTTTATGCCTCCTTAAGGTCAAGTCCTTTTAGGACAACACTATCTTATCAAAGGCTTGCAGAAGACGCTGATTTCACCCTAAATGCAGGTCTCATACAGCGGAATGAAGACGAGGCAGAACTGTTAGAAGAACCAAAGTCCTACAGATTCTTTTTTTGCCTTCAAGACTTAATTCAGGGTTAGAAATAATTAAGTCTGACCTTTATTACATACAGTTAATGTGGAAGCATGTGTGATGGTGAATGTGGACTGACTCGACTTGATTTAGTCCACTGCCATTGTTACAAAAGAAAAAAAATAACTAATTAAAAAAAAATGAAAATCAGTCCAAAAGGAACACGCTAAAGCAAGTTTTATTGGTTGCCATGTAGAAAAATGTATCCTCTCTGAAAGAAACCCCCAAAAAATAAAAATTTCTTTGCAAAAATAACTCAAACACATAATTATATTCACTAAATGCACAGTAGTAGTTTATAATTTTTCTGAATCAAATGGAACCTCCCTTTGTTTTATTGTCTGTAGATGGAGCTCCTATAGATCATTTAGCAATTTTTTCTTTTGTTTTTTTAAGGAGAGGGATTGTGAAGGTTATGTTGATAAAAGTCAAGCACAATTGCTGTGTATATTTGGTATTTTTTTTACCTCCTGCTGTTGTTTTCATGTGTTTTCCCATTCTATCTGGAGGACTGGAGAAATACATATCCAACCAATATTAATTCATAGAGTTGCTGGAGCCTTTCTTGGGTTGGGCGAAGGGAGGGTAAACCCAAAACAGGTGGCCAGTCTGTTGCAGGGCCAATATCAATTCCTTCTGTGACAAAACAGGCCATAAGAGTTATACTTACTAGAAAACACAAAGGGATCTTTCATAAAACCAGGATTTATTTAACAAAAAAGTTAAGAACCCCCTAGAAAAGACTCGAAAACAAATCGGGTTTTGTTTTTACTTCAGTGGATTCAAATCTCAAAAAGAGGTTCAGTTTGAAATGCCTGTTTGCTAAGACCTTTGTCAGTTCATAAAAAGGTTTAAGGATTTTTTTTTTTTTATTTACAAACCACAAAACTGTGTTGACGTGGTGGTGCAGCGGTTAGCATGATCTCCTCACAGCAAGAGGTCTTAAGTTCAAGCCCCCGTGGGAACCCTTGTGTGTTGAGTTGGTATGTTCTCTCTGGGCATCTGTTAGTTTCATTCAAGTAGACTTGAAATTATTCAGAGGTGTAAAACAAAGAATTGTGCATCTCTGTCTGTTAATATGAGCTCATTCAATGTGAATCCGGCCTTGGCTACAAACACCTGCAAGAGCAGTTCTAATTAACTAAGTGAAAAGGTGAAAATTGACTCAAAACACCTGGAGAAGTCGTCTTAAGAGAACCAGAACAAGTTTTTACTTACCATGTTTTTTTACATTAAATAAAATGAAAATACAGGTATATTATTGTAAAAGGCAGCACTGTAGAACTACTGTTGGAACATTTATGGCAACTACTGGCAGCTGGATGCTTGTAACTATTGTAAAGCATTTTTTATAGCTCTATTACTGTAAAATGAAATGCAGTAGAATTTCTTTGTACTGTATTTTATTTTACAGTAGTACAACTGTAAAACAATATACAAGATGTCTGCGTACTGTATTACATTTTACATTAATAAAGCTGTAAAATGCTTTGCAAGAATCACTGGCATCCAGCTGCCAGTAATTCCTACAGTAATTGTATTGTAATGTATTTCATTTTACAGTTGTACTACTGTAAAATGTAATACAATAGTTACTGGCATCCAGCTGACAGTAACTTACTGTAAAATCTACAGCAACTATTTAACAGTGATTGTATAGCACTAAGGGCTAAAAGAGGAAGCTGAGCTGAAGTTTTATGTGTTTGCAATATCGTTTAGGTTGCTATTTTTGCTGGTGTAGAAAAGAAAAGTAAAAGAAAGACAGATAAGGGTAGCTGTTCTTCTTTTCACTCTTTTCCTTTCCTTTCAGATGTTTATAATATTGAGATTGTTTGCAGACTATGAATTATTTGTTGAGAATTTGTATGAAATAAAATGCATTCACAGTAAATTTAACTTAAATGTTTTTAAAATAAAATAAATAACAATTGAAGGTCATCATGTAGTTCATTGTACAGTTTTACATCGAATTAAACATTCTTAATTGCACATAAACAAATTTCCTAAAATAAACTCTATGCTAAACGTAATCCATTTAGCAGGAAAACCTGAAAAGATCTAATTAAATTAGAATATTGGTATTATTTTATACAAATAAAAAAACTCAAGTTTTCATTATTTATCTGAATAAGATTATTCATTTATTTTTTAATTTGACTAATTTCCGGTCTGTCTAACCTAAAGAGCATAAGATTTTCTTATTCCTGATTTTTCAGTTCCCCCTTAAAGTAAAGCACCTGAGCTTTTGGCTACATGTCAAAGATGCTGAAATCTGAAAATCCTTAGAATCAAGCTGAGAATCCATGCATTTTTTACACCGTGCAGCAAGCCAGTAAAACAAGAACGAAAATAGTTGAGACAATAGTGTTTGAGAACAAAGTGAAAAGTAGAAAAGTCGATTTTTGTGTCAGTATCTGTCTGGATTTTTACAAATACCTTATCTTTTATACAATTTCCTTAACCTTTTACTTAAAACTGTGTTTCACAAATCAGTAGCCTCTGAAAGTGTCTGATCACAGCAGAAGAACTCAGAGATGTGTAAGCTTCACCGCAGACATGCAGGAGTTATGCAACATGGTGAAGAAATAAAGATCCAGCAGAGGAAGAAGACGAGCCTCTTGTGTTCCTTCTTATAGACCAGCTATCGGTGCTTGTCCCTTCAAAGAGTTTTAATTTCAAACAGTTACTGGTAATTGATTCTGCTGGTGGACGTCTGGATACATGGTTATAATGAAAAGGATCAACCTTTTTCTTTTCATTGTACTGGACATATTTATGCAGTCATGCAAGCTGCAAGAATTGTTTTTTGTAGGAAGCTTACCATCAGCGTTTTCCAATTTCATGACAGTGAATCTCACAATTCCAGTTCTTCCAGTTCTTCCAGTGAACTGACACCGTTTTGTTTTATTAAATTTCTAAAAGGCTATTCATTTTGTTCATATGGATCAAATGACCCAAGTCTTTATAATGGTGAAAATTTAAATAAGAAATCTCTTCAGGGCCTTTATAGTCTGATAATTATTAACTGAGGCATGACTAAACAAGAATGCCAGGATTAGAACATGACTCAGGGTTTTCACAGTTTGCCTGATATCAGCCTTTGCAGAATCCAAGTGTCAGAGAGTGCAGCCTCCCGTTTCTCTTTGTTTGTGACCTGCAGTCGGTTTCAAGTGAAAGAAGCGTGGCGGTGGTGAGTGTTTTTTCTGGTGTTTGGGAATAAAGGACTGCATGAATACATTTACAGGTGCTCATTAGTTCAATTTGTACAAAACGCAGCGCCTCGTCTTCATGTTACCCTTCATTATGCAAAGCATGACCGGTAAGCACTCTGGGAGTTCTTAGATCTCTCAGTTAACCTCAACCCAGAGCTCAACTGCTCTCCACCCCACTTGCACTTCTCCCCTGTTTTCATTAGTCTGTTTGGGAGACCAGCATGAATAGGAAGCCCACTGGGAGCCTGCACCAGCTAATGTGCCGTGTCAGACACATGTTCAATTGGAACATCATGTCCAAATTCTGGCAAGATGAAAGCACAAATGCAGAAAATCATTTCTTGATTAACATGTTTTTTGGGCGTTTTGGCACATTTTTAGGGTTTTGGTATGCCCTTTTAAAGTACATCAGTTTTTCAAAGCATTTTTTATGACCAGATAATTCAAACTGCCAATTGTCAGTTGGTTGTGTTACTCTTGGCTTCTCTGTGTGTCAGCTTGAACAGGAGGTCTTAAAAACATGCAGAAAAGTAACACTAAGCTCAAACACGTGTGGTTAAAAATGGAATATGCATATTGCTGCAATTTTCAACAAAAGCCCACACAGTCGCAGGCACATTTATCACGCAGTTGGTTTGCAACAGCTTTGCTTTGCACAGACATAATGTCATGTGCATTACCAGATGCTATTTTCTTTGTTTACATCTCCTTCCAGAGGTGTGTGTGTGGGCCTAAGAAAGCATTATGTACAGATGCATAAATGGAAAAATAAAGATCCACAATGTAGCAGAAATGCTATTAGCTTTGTTTGCTACAGACACTGTGCTTCTAACAGGACACAGAATAGTGTTTTGCAAGTGAAACAATCTTATTTGCAAGGGTTTTATTTGTGTTTGCTCTTATAAAGGTCCGTTGTGTGCATGGCTTTTGGTGACTATTTGTTTAGCTGCAGTATCAGACGTAGATGTATTGATTACATTTTCCTGGCGGTTTATGCCTCCTCGTGTGTTTGGATTAAAATTAATTTGTTAATGAGTTCTCAGTATATTTAGCTTTGAATTATTTTATTTCAGCCAAACAGGCAGGGGACATTTTCTTTTCAGTCTTCATTCTTAGCTAAAAATGAAAACTGAAGTTTTAGAGTCCTTTTTAAACATGTTCTGTGGTGATGCAGAAAGCTCAGGCTGATTGTTTTCTGCTGCTCGACAGTGACCACGTTGCTGGGCGACGAATTGGATCTCACAGCTCCAAAGACGAGCTTGTGGTTTCAAAGAGTCCTGGCAGTAGAAAAGAAAGAGTCTAAAGCCCGGCTCACAGTCAGCCCCTCTTCAGTGTCTCTGCATGACTCTCGTCTCTGTCTGCTTTGGTGGCCTTGCTTAAGCCCTGATATCTTTGTGTGGAGAAGCTTGACTTTTTTGTTTTTTTAATAAAGTCCCAAAGGAGGAAGAATCAGAATGCAAAGTTTTTCTGCTTGTGTGCTCCTCTCAGAAAAACACTCAAGGTTTTTTTTTCTATTTTGGAGGGAAAACTATTCCTGAAATGCATTGCAGCTTCGGATGATGCCCAGCTTTAGTCTTTCGGGGGCACCTGTGCCTATAGATCTGAGGGTCTCGCCTCAAGAATCAGTACAATACTGACGGAATCTTGGCTGAAAGCAAGAAAAGTGAAGCCTGACTGCAACATGTGCTTCAATATTAAAGAAAGTGTTGCGTCACGACTAATGGCCGACATTCGTCAACAACTCAAAGCAAAAAGGTTTATTATGAGCCGTTACAACAAATATGAAGCTACTTAAAAGTGTGGTTCTGAAATGTTTCGTATAAATCTGCTATATTAAGACCAGTAATAATAATATTGACCTGTTTAAAATCAGGAAAAACACCTTTTAAGGTTAAAAATCTTTATCAGAAAAGTGTTCTGGCCAAGAGCAGCACAAGTTAGCTGCTGTTTTATTTCTTTATTTAAAAATCAATATTTAAATCAACAAAAATCTTTTTCAAAGTCTTAGTTTGATGATGCTACAAAGTACTTTCTTTATCAATTTTGAATGCAGGATATAAAAAGAAAAAAAGAATGTGATCCATCAATCCAGATTACATAGCTAGTGACTAACTTGGTGATGATTCACAGCAGTTTTTTTCATTTTACAAAACAAAACTAAATTCAGCATATCATCTCAAGGTTACGTTTGATAGTTATAAGATGAATGGGCTGTGATGGTACACCTACTTTATGAAAATGAAAGCTACTTTGTAAGGTTACAACAAGTGTTTCTTTTTTTCTTTAATAATATTATAACAATTTCTTGGACTGATCCTTCTTGTCCCCTTTTGTGAACAGGCAATGTTTTTCTGTTGCAAATCCATCTGCCAAAACATACTAACCCTGGTCTGAGTTAAAAATTAAAAGAAATACAAACAGCCTATTACAGGAGCTTGTCAACAGGCTGCTGGTATTAAGTCTATGTTCAAGTTTTAAACCATGATCTGTTGTGTTGTTTTTAAAGGAACTAATCTATCATTTTTTACTCTGCCAATTATAATACTGGTAGTTTCTAATTCTCAAAAGTAATTTACAATAAATAAAGAGCATTTTTCAAATGAAAAGCTCTCTGAAATCTTCAAAAATGTGAAAGTGTTTGTTTTATCAAACACCCACTCCGATAAAATGGGGTTTTTAACATGCTACAAGAACATGTTATTGACATTGAACATGTTTATTCTGAGTGTTTCTTTATTCAAATTGTTGTGAATCAGGAGCAGATGCAGAAAAACAGTCTAAAATTAGATTGTGTTTGTTTAATGGAAAATACGCTGGGCAGGCCACAAGCCTCCTGCTCCGCTCCATTATGATGCAGTGGACAACTAGATTCACATACGTCTAAGCAGCATGTGGTTGAAAACTTTACGGCTAGATGGCTACAATATTGCCATTTTTGTTGGGCGTGTGAGGGGATGTTAGCTAGCGTGAAACCGTGTAAACAGATGGGTGATGGGAAGTGGGGCAGGCTCACTGTAACGATCCCGCCCACAACTCACAGGTGCATTTCTGATGAACTCCTGGTGCTCTGCAGAAACTATGTCCTAGAAAACGATAAGGTTTTGCAATTTTGCCTAAAACAACATAATCATAATTTAAAAGGTACTGGGAACACTTTTACAATAGATCAACAGATGAACAGAGTGGGACCTTAGAAAGACAAAATTCTTTTTCACTGGTAGACATGTGAAAATCATGTGTGGCTAATGTCAGGGTCAAACCAGGTCACAGGAGGAAATGGCTTTAAGTGGCCGTGAAAAAGCCCTGATTAATATGCAGCTAACTGCATTCATTAGGGTATTATCCTCAGTCATTAGCATGCTGCTGTTTAAAACACCCTACTGTATACAGTAAATTACACTAGCATGGTCTCACACATATGTGCAGAGAGCCAGGTTATGTTACTACACATGGGAGAAGGGCTGAGTGTAAAACACCTGTGGTTATGTGAGAGAATCTTCTTGCTCACAGTGTCTGCATTTTTAAATCTGTCTGTGATGAATGAAGGGGAAAGGTGGATATGTTTGCTGGCAGCTGCTTTGTTGGCGACTTACCAGTCTCATAAAACATTAAGATGCATTCAGCACCGTCCCCGTCTGCACCAGGACTCATGGGGTAACCTGGAGCAGCCTGAGGAGGAAAAGAGATCAACGGGATGTTCATGCTCTGGGAGGGATTTAAAGTATCACTCTCAGGGGAAAGGATTAATGGCTTCTCATTTTCCGCTGCGATAGATTAATCCTCTGAAAGTTCACATCAGCAACAGTTTGTAGCATCTCTATAGTTCCAGTTCTGGAGAAAATTTCCTCCTAAAAGAAAGGAAAAAAGAGTTCAAGCTGGTTCAGAAATCCTCTGGACAGCATAACATTATAGGCAGAGGGGCCATGTTGAAGACCTGTTTGTACTTTAGGACACTGATCTGTTCATAGCTTTTATCTGTCAGATAAGTCTGTGGGAAGAAGAGATTAATGATAAAACAGGTTTCTTTCCAGCAAAACCCCTCATCAGGTGACATTCCTTGAACTCCTGGAAGGCTGACTGTCAGTGTGAGTCCAGCAGGAACGATTGGCTCATTCACCTTGTCCGCTCGCACTTCTACAGCATATGTAATCCTGGGCTTATTATTGTCTCAGGCAGCCAAGCTCAGAGAGGGTGGATTTGGATTTGGATTTGTTTGGATCTGGATTTGTTTGGGATTGTCCCAGAGTACATTTCTGTCCAGTCAGGCTGATCGTGGATTCTGACCAGAGTCTTGTAAGAGAAGCAGGACTGCCTAGATCAGACCACAACAGGTCCTTTCACTCAGTCTGTTTCTTTCTTCTCTGTAACCCTAGTTTTTTCCTATGAGTGAATTGTACCATCAGAAAGAGAACAAAAGGCTTCTGTCCTACTCTGTTGAACTTTTGTACCATCTAGTGAGGGTGAACTAGAACAGAAACTATCCTGTTTACCACAGACGACTGTTGACAGTCAGTTTTTTAGATTGTGATGCTATATTGTTTCGAAAAGCCATAAAAAGAACATGTAGTGCGATGGATATGTGGAGCTGGCTAATGCCAAACTGCAGTAGGAATGTCTTTAACAGGTTTACTGAGACACCCATTTGAGTTTTGTACACTTACCTACTAATCCTGTGGGTTAAATTAGAGTTCCAGAGATTAGTTTGCGACAGATAAACATTTGAAGTTTGGACTCTTGTCAAAGGTGCAGGTTGTCAGACCTGATCGGCAGTCAATATTTCTGTGCTTCATAAATCCCGCTACCTTGATACAAAGCAGTCTCTTTAAACTGCACCTGAGGATTTTTTGTGATACTCTGGATCAGGATTAAAATAAAAAGTTATACAGTGGAGCAAAAACAGAATTTGGTAGTCACAGACACTGCAAGTTGTCCTGCTCAACAAAATGAGAGAGGTCTGTAATGTTCACCAATATTATGGTGCGAAAGAATAATATTGGGTCGGTAGC
Source organism: Oryzias sinensis (assembly GCA_037389245.1). Classification (NCBI taxonomy): domain Eukaryota; kingdom Metazoa; phylum Chordata; class Actinopteri; order Beloniformes; family Adrianichthyidae; genus Oryzias; species Oryzias sinensis. Next base: position 11,012,528 of record CM074497.1, on the reverse strand, counting down.
CGAACTTCATCTCAGTCTTTGTCATGGTTGTCAAATGTTTCCTTTAGGTCTGCATCAGGTCTGCACACACTAGCTGTTATTTTTTAATGCAGATCTTCTTAACAGCAGTGATGTTTTTGAACTTTTGCTGGCCTATTCAAGCTTTCAACTCTCTCTACTGATTTTCCATTTGGATTGAGGTCCAGGACTGGCTAGGTCACCCCAGAACCTTGAAATGAATCTGGTCAGTCATTTGTTACTCGGGTGTTATTTTGGAGTTCATTGTCATGCTGAAAGATCCAGCCATGTTTCATCCTCAATTCTCTGATGGAGGTCCCCCCCTCCCCCAAATCTCACCACACATGGCTCCATTCATCTTTTTCTGAATACAATTTTGTCGTCCCGTCCCCTTTGGAGAAAGATGGTCCCAAACCATGATGTTTCCACCTCTGTGCTTCACAGTGGGTTTGCTGTTTACATATCAGCATTCTTCCCCTCCCAAAACAATGGCATTTATATAAAAGAGTTCCATTTTACTCTCATCTGACCACATGACTTTCTCCCCATCCTCCTTTTGATCATCCAGATGGTCTCTGGAGACCTTTAGATGGGCTTAGACATGTGCTGGCTTCAGCAGGAGGACCTTTGGAGAAACAATGTGATTTTCTGGATTCATTTTTTTGTACATTCCGTCTCTCACATTTAAAGTGTATTGATGATGAATATTACAACCAGTTAGGCTTTTAAAAGGGACAACCTACAGTATTGTTTAGTCTTATTTTGTTAATGTGCTGCACTCAGTTGTGCAACCTCAGCAAGCTTGGTACTAAACTGCATCTGCTACAGCCAATGATGCCAAACATGCCTGCTGAGATCAGTCATCTATAGCTTAATACGGTTACAAAAATCAGTCAATAAAAGCATTGTGGTACAACCGATTGGTCACAAAGTGTACTTCAGTTAAATAAAAGAAGGAAACATTTGGTTTAAGCTATTTTCTCAAAATAAATACATTCATGCTGTAACTGGTATCTTTTATTTTTTTCATTCACAAACATTAAATAAGTGATTATGATTACAAACAATATTTGAAAACAATCCTAGACTGATATTCAAGGATTTATCTGTTGACGAATCATTTTTTGGATCAATCCACAAGTCTTGGAGGATAGAGTAGAAGAGCTGCATCTGACTTCTTTTGTGTTTTTAATTTATTTTATTTTTGCAACCACTCACAGCAACCTGTAATCTAAGGTTTTTCTGGGATCCAGAGACTGCATGTTCTGACTGGATTCATATTTGGTTAAGCAGCACATCAACATTTGTTTTGGGGCAATGCTAAATCATAGTTCATCTGTACTGAGATGCACAGCATGTCTGTAAACATACTAATGTTGTTTGTGTGTGCTACAGCATGAACTCACAAATATGCAGCTCATGACTGCCAGATCTAACCCATTATACACAATCATTATGGGCTGTAACCAGCTGACTACAAGTAAAAGGATTTTCAGTAATTTTACAAACCAAGAAGAAACATCTTGAGTCCTTTAAATAGCACATTTGCACTATACAGCTAATCCCCATGTTAATCTAATAAACTGAACAAGTTCCGTTTTAGCAGGAAAGCCCTGGAGAAAAAGATAAGTGCACTTGTATGTGTACAGCAGGATCAAATGCTTAATCCCTTTGCAAAAAAAAAGGAAAATCCAGTGTTTGTGAGTGGGCAGGTGTGTACATCAACACAAGAGCTGCTCAGATGCCACATGGTTCCCTGCTTTTGCTCCGCCATCCTCCCAGGACCAGGAGGAGGCTTTTACAGAGCCCTCAGTGCTCACTCTTCCTGCGCTTATTTTATTCAACAGCTAATGCAACCCATCCTCTAGCTTAGGAAGATTAAATGTGACAGGTAGAAGCAATGCGAGGAAGACCTAATCAACCCGTAGGCCCGGAGAGACTAGAAGAGAAAAAAAGGGCTGTAATTTAATATAGAACAATCATAGATGGTTTGGATTTCCTTTTTGGGTCATTAGGCTTTTGAGTTTGGACTAGGGTGGAGGGCAGAGCGATTCTTAAGTCGCCCGTAAACCCTGATGTGCAAATGTGATGTGCCTTTCTCTTGTTTTTCAACTCACTCAACGGCATCAACATTATTTCCAACTTAGCGACTCGTCTGATCAAATACTTTGAGCAGATGACAAATGTTGACAGGAAAATGGTGAAATACGATAACACAATGAATATTAATTTAATGATGGTCATTTTCAATTGTACCATGTATCACCTATTAAGGATCAAAACCCTTTAATGATGTTTATCCACTGCAGTGGAGTTTAATGATGAAACATTGAGTTAGGAAAACCATCAGCATGGGCTTTTTCATAGATGAATTTGGAATAGAATTTAGGAATAAAACTTTATTTGGGGAAACTTTATGTGGGGAAATTGGTTGGTTTTTCATAGTTTAAAAAGCAGCAGATAATAATAAAAACAACAGATAATAATAGATAATAAACAACATTAAAATACAATAAATACATTGCAGTAAATCCCAAGGAAATGTCCAGTGTCAATGAGACGTTGTAGAATTGAACATATTTAGAGCTTACATCATTTTAAAAAATGTGCAGAAAAAATCTAACCCTACCCTTTCAGCTCCTACTTTTATCTACAAAATAAACACATCTCTGCTATTGACCATGTATGTGTTTTGTCACCTCCTGGCCCCAATAAACTGTAATTTATTGAAAAAGAAATCCATCAAACCCAGTGACCCTGAAACCATAAAGGTTATGGCCGATTTTTTTCCCCTTCTTTACCAACACAAAACTTAATAAAGCTTTGAAATGATAGTTTGTTCTTGTGTGTTTACTGTATTTCTTGTTTTACTTCCTACAATGTTTTTCTTTGTTTTCTTTGCTGGCTGGGACTCAGCCATTTTACCATTCACACTTCTGCATTGTTGTTTGTCTCTGTAATAACACTACTAATCAACAGGTGGCAGTACAGTCACGGATGCTGACATCGCAAACTTACAAGCAGTTGGCTTTTAAAATTTACATCTTTTTTTTAAGCCCATGTAAACTTAATACTTTTAGAAAAAAAACACGTACAGTACAGACCAAAAGTTCAGACACACCTTCTTTTTGAATTGAATGTGAAGGTGTGTCCAAACTTTTGGTCTCTACTGTATAACTGATGTTAATGTCGCATTTTAAAGTTTTGTACATTTAATGAGGACGAAATTCCATCTAACATTACCCTGAAACAATAAAGGCTAGAACTGATTGATTTGACTTTTTTAGCTAGAATTTAGCGCGACTCAAGGTAGTGACAAAGAAGGAAGGGCATGCTATGTTTGACTGAGCTGCAGTGTTTTTGTTAAATTGGTCAAGATGACATTGAGAACTGGAGCGAGTGAGTGTGACATCACCCCTAGAAAATGGCTGTGTCCGAATTCCTTCACTACTCACTATTTAGAGCACTATAGTGCGTTCGCCATGTCGCAGTGCTGTCCGAATCTACAATTCCAAAATCAAGTGCATTAGAATTTTGTCAGAAGTCTCTGCGAAAAACCAGCCGTGTGGGGTAAATTACTTCTAAAAAAGTAATTGATGACTTCACTTAGTTAGTTACTGGATCAAAATTGAAATGATATTACTTTACTCGTTACCTAATTTAAAATGTGATTCACTACCCGTTACTTTATTTTCAAAGCAATGACCTCCTCATGCAAAGTAGGAACCTGGTTCAAGACATAACGTGGTTTTATTTGAATTCAAACAGTGAAAAATGACACAAAAATAAGTTACAACACATGTGGTCTATGCCACTGCTCAAAGTGAGATGATCCTGTTACAGCTATATGTATATCTATCAAATCTGAAATTAAGCAACTCTTTTGAAAAAAAACAATAACAATTGAATGCCTCCATGTTCATTTTTGTTGACTTTAGGTTTTCCATTACAATCAGTTGCACCTGTCTTTTTCTCTACGTCTGTCGTTTGTGTACAGTTCTGCTGGAAGCCCACACCCCTTCCACTTGAAAGCGGGCTCGGGAGAATCTGTCAAACCTTTTCAAACACTAAAGACCACATACTTTTATTGAGGCATCTGATTGGTCAACTTGAACTACAGAAAAAAATATCATGAAAAAAATTAATAATTCCCAAGAACATGTTAAAAAAAGGGATCAGAGCTAGAATGGGCATCCTGACAAATAGAATGACTGACTGAGTAAAAGCTGTTAAGTTCTCAATTGAAGTCTATGGGGTATTGGCCTTTATGGAGCTAGTGGATACTTCCTGTTTGGAATGTCAGGGGGGAGGAGTCATTTAGTTTAGTTCTCTTATACAATCATGATTGTGGGTCAGAGCCCAAATTTGGATCCTCCCTCAGGGTCCTGAAAGGAAAAAAACGGAAACAACACAAAAGACTACAAGGATGCAGCATAGAAGCCCAGCTCTGGGCTGTCAAGCTAATGCTAAATAGATTGTGAACAAGTTGTGAACATGGTCACATAGAAGGACCAGAGCATAAGAATGTCTTGAGGAAATACAGTAGATTTGTATACCAGATCATTGTTATATTTGTTTTTTGTTTTGTTGTTTTTGTGTCATTTTTTGTCAAACTGAATCTTGCTGCTCTTTTTCTGTTATTTTTCATCTGAAATGGAATGACATTTTTCTCTAGCATGTGTTGTGTTTTTGTCCCCAATCTGCTGCCACCATTAGACCAACGATTACTGCCACTGACCTCTGACTTTCCATGATAAATGCCATGAATGGTCCCTGTCATTTCATATGACTGTGAATTAGCTGCTTTTACACTGGGAGCCATAAAAATGTCAGGAAGACAGAACAAAAGGCAGTTAACAGCCGCTTAGTACCACAATAAGAAATACATTTTGCACTTTTGATTAACAGATCAGCAGTGTTATTGTTAAAAGGGGCGTGTTTTGGCTCTGACAGAACTTTTCACATCTCCTTCACCTTTGACACCATTGTGAGTAGATGTTAAAACTGTGTTGTCCATACAATGACAGTTACCGGTAATGTTTATTCAGGGAGGATTTTGGGGGTCAATAAGTGATGCAATTAAAAAGTCATGACAGAATTTAGCATTCCTCACTTTTAGGATCTCGTTATTTAAACATTAAATGTTGTTCATATTGATTGAAGACAGGACATATCTGTTTTAGTTTTATTTAAAAGAAGCTAATACATAGTTTGTCTTAGTCCAGTCAATTAACTTTTGTTCTACTTTTAACAGTTTTTAAGGTAAATTCAGTATGATCTTTTCAATGCAACTTCATGTAATCTAAAGCACCGCCTGCATGCAGTCAGCTTTTTGTCTATTAATTTCCTCTGGTTCACTTCTGATGCTCAATTTGTCATTTGAGCCCATGGCTTCCATTTTAGCATGATGCGAAAAAACAACAGAAAACTTTTAGTTTAGCTCAGTTCCAGTTTACCCTGCATTCAGAAAATCAATGATGGAGATTGACTTCAGTTACATCTTGGAAATCAAATATCAGTGACTAAGATGATTTTCCCACCAATCCCAAATTTGCTCATATCCTAAATGAAACTGCCCAGTATTCATGCTTAGATAGAAGAAAATTATATTGAAATTTAGAAGAAGAAAAAACATTAGTTAATAAAGAAACAAGATTATTGATAATGGAATTCTGTAAGCAACTATAGACCGTATTGAAGGTTTACTTTCTGCACGTCTTGTCAGGAGATTCCTGAATGGACAAAAACAGAAAATAATCAGTTTCTCTGAGTTGTGGACTTTGATGTTCTTTTTCTTCACTCAGAACAAATGTAAATGTTTTTTTTTTTAAAGGTGGTATATTACCGTTAACTATTCTGCATGTCATTCGGCCATTTAAATAGAGGAAATGCATGTGATGTCATTGACTTACCAAAAAGTGGTGGCATACTGTCATTTCGGATGGAAACATACTGAATTAAATTCTGATATAGAAATATATTTCCTGTTTGGCTGCTCGGTATCAGATGGTTGAATCATTATCTCTTTTTTAACAGTTCATCATATTTGTAACTTTTGGTTTCCATCTAATATTCCATATAACATGTATAAAAATAATGGGATCAGACTGTCAGTGCTGTGCGTATAGCACTACTGCACTGAGTAGAGATTATATAGAGACCTCTGTGATTTCAATGTGTTTTTTTTAGTCTGAGACCAGCAGATGATGCAGTAGGTCATGTGGGGCAAGATGGTTACATATATTAGCTAATTGTTGTAAAGTTCAATCTGTTAGTTATGCAATAAGAGTATGGAGGATGGATATTTACCAGTCACTAGCTACAGTATGTCAATTATAAAGGTCAGATCTTGCAGCAGTTTAAACTGGTTCCCTTCCCAGTATCTAAGACAGCCTCATCTGCATACATGAGGATTTTTGTGCCTTTGGAAACAAAAGAAAAATCAATTTTTTATTGGGTGAAGGATGATTTTTGGAAAATAATTATCTCTTCACCGAGTTGAGAATCCAGCATTTCGAGGGACAAGAGTGTGCGTAAAAGTATAAGAATAGAATCAAAAACACTTGGATGAAAGACACGATGGAAACTCTTGCATACATTTATTGAGGATTTTTTGTAAACTATTTAGTGCAACAAGCTCTCCTTTAGCCTTAATTGGATGGTTTTCACATGCTTTCACATTTTCCTCATGCTATTTTAATTAAAACATTTATCTTAAAAGGTCATCTTGCTGTGACACTTGTTTGAGGTGAAACACAAAGCTTCCAGTCGTCTTCTTTACCAGTTCAGTAAATACTGAATACGCTCCCTGCACTTATTCGGGGTGAATTGCAAAGCAAGCATGCTTTGACAAATTCTAATTTTCCTGCCTTCAACTGAAGACATTCTAACCGGATTTTGTCCTTGAATTGTCCTGCTTGCTATCAACACACATCTGATCAAGAGAGAGAAGGCAAAGGGAAAAGTGGATCCTAATGGAGACCAGATGGATTCATTTGTTCACAATAATAGCTCATCTTGTCTGTCCGGTGTTTGTCCCGGTTGAAGCTTCTTTTTGTACAGCATGTCTTTGTACTTTTCAGAATAACAGATGATTTAATTGGTCTGTTTTCTGTTCCTTCTGTTTATTTGCTAATTAAAGAAAAACTGTGCAATTATACAAGTTTGAAATTTGTATCTAGAGTAGATTTTGCTTGTGGAAAACATTAGGTTTTATTATTGCACTCATTAGTAGCAGATAATGTTTGCATTCTTTTTTTATATTGTCTAACCTTTATTGGCTGGTTGTTTTTTAACCCCAAAAATGCTGCTAGTTTTGGCCATGAAAAGATCAGGAATTGGAGCCCCGTGAGTGACCTGTACCCAAGGACGTCTGCACTTAGAAATGACTGCTGCTACGGTGGGGGTCCCCACGGTGTGGGGATGACTGGGCACTCTTCCCTCCTTCTTTTTACATTCCACCATCCATTTTAGAAGAACATAAACACTCACCTGAGCACAGGTGTTAGCTCACCTTTGCACAAAAACTTTGCGTGATCGAATGAAATATTTCACACTAGTTGGTTTGAAGGCACAGGTATGTGTGTGTGAACATTATCTGTATTGTGTACATGTCGACATGTGAACACTTTTGGAGCCAACAGGTATGTTTGTGTGGACAGGCCCTGCCCTTATAGACTTGTATAACATCCAAACCTAACTGTAACGATTATAACCATCCAGCTTTATGCTGCTTCATGGTCCCCCCCCCCCCCTATAATCACCTTCCTACCCCCCCCTCTCTGACATCCCTCTCTCTTCTTCCCTCCTTTCCTTTTCCGTCCGATCCAACACAAAAGATTTTCAAATATGATTAAAATGAATAGTTTGGCCTAGATTACAAATGGGGTTTATTCAGACATACCTCTGGTTTGTCAGAAGATTCATAGCCCCTGTTGTAAAAGTAAAATATGTTCAACACAAGAGACCTTCAGCTCTCATCTGTTTGCCCAGCTGTTGGACAGGACAAGTTAGAGGAAAAAAAACAACAACAACAACAAAGAAATGGTTGAGCAAATGCCACAAAGCTGCAGGCAGGTTTACCAGATGTGAGGTGTACTAGGGTTTACAGAGAGACCATTCACAACCCATTCCACCGCTTTGGCTTGAACTCTTTGACACTGCCATGAACATTTGCAGTGGGCACATGACCATGTGACCTGGACAATGCAGCAACGGTCTACCATGCTGTTCACTAATGATGTTGGGTCACCTGCAGGTTCTTACCTCTATAGAAGGTCAAAGTGAAAAACAATTGATCAAGGCTCCCCAAAAACCTTTCAGAGACCTCTCACAGAGGTTGTTCTACTTCTGCCTAAAGACTGATGTTTTGATTTCTCAACAGTCATAGTGACCTCACAGAGGCCAGGTGAGGAGTGTAAAGTTTTAAAGCATATCTTTATATTTGTCTAGAAAATCATATTTTATGTATTTTTTATTATTAAGCATTTTAATAAAAATTAGGTTATTTTAACTGAGGTTGAAGTTTTTCCAAATAAAACATTTATTTTGACAGAGCCATTAGTTTACATCACGTCCTGTTAAAAATCATCCAGGCTTTTCTTGACTCTTCCTCCAAGCATGACATACCTGTTGTGAGAGTTCTGGGTTTAATCCATGGTCGTCCACTATCATCACCATAGAGGCAATGCTGTAAGTTTATCCAGTAAAATGTAAGAATGCCAAGGAATTATAAAATGTGTTTTTGTTGTTAGATTGTTGTGATTTGGAGAAGTTGTTGTATTTAAAATAATATTTTGGTTTTAAAGATATACATACAAATACAACATACAAATAAAGCTTTATTGATAACTTGATTGATAAATGTTTGTTGAAGTTTTTACTGAACATGAATGAAAAATTGTAAAAAAGTAAATGGTGAATTTTTCAATGACTCAGTCTTCATTTAACACGGTTTAACTTGGTGTTTAGTTAGCAGTTTGACACACTGAACAAGAAAATTACAATAATAAACTAATGAACATGGTTCAATAAAGTTCATAGTGTGTGTATTGATAACTGACTTCTTAGATCCTCTATTATCAGACATGGTTGTGTTTTTCACAAACCTTACATGTTTCGACGGACGTCTTCGGTCTTCGTCAGAGTCATCATCAGATGGATGTGACGTGACTTATATAAAAACAGATAATTGTGGCTGAGGCGGAGTCACCTGTAACACTTTTGACACGTGACTCCGCCCCTTTATGGTATGTGAAAAACACAACCATGTCTGATAATAGGAGAACCTAAGAAGTCAGTAATGAATATAGTATTTTTTGTCATTTATTATTAGTTATATCAAAGAGAACTTTTACACATTTCATTAATATTCAGATAAAACAGAAGAAGCACTCATGTAAAAAGCAATATCCCTAATTTATTGGGAGGAGTGCATTTGAGCAGTGATCTCTTCCAAGTGCTGGAAGCAAGATGTTGGTAAACATCAATAATGTGGGGTTTGTGTGCGCTTTATGGTCGCAGGGTCGCAGCAGAAGTGCTTATCTGAAATTTTTTTATTTGAGATGGATGAAAGCAGTGGCAATAAAAAGGTTAGAAGAGGGAGAAAATATCAATCCTAACGAAAAAGAAAATGGCTCTGCGTCCCGGATATGTGTGCTTTTGCAAACAAATAAAAGTCTCAGTACAGCTGAAATAAATAACCCGAGGGCATCCCCACCACCACCACCACCAGCAGGACAATGCACACATACGCAGAGGTCCTAATGGTTTTGATGCAGAGACTATCTGTTTCAGCAGACACATAATCACTGGCTGTGCCAAGAATTAGGAATATGATGACAGCTCCACTTTGTTTTCTAAAATGAGTCAGACTCAGACAAAGAGCCTTCCCCCGCCGCCGGCCCATGAAAGGCTTCCGCCCGCTCCAACAAATTCACATGATGGGAATTACAGTCTTTCAAAATTATGAATGGAATTGTTCAAATAGTTTTTGTGCCACCGGCAATTGTGGCTCAAAACTAGAATCCTTCCACAGCCTGACATTCATGCTAAGTGGGTTTGCTTGAATAAATTTAGGAATATTTTAGTGTTTTTGTGATGTGTGGCATAAATGAGACATAATGTCTTGTTGCCAAAGCTGGAAGATTAAAGACAGTTGTTACGTTGCTAAGTCATGACTATTGGGCTAAATCACTGACGCTTCTTTCACCACCATCTGTTTGAGCGATGACTGCTTAGTTCCCCAGTTCCTTCTTCCACATGCAGCAGCTTATCAGAATTTGATGCAAAACTTAGGGATGGTTTTACTGCACAGGCTTCATGTCTACACTTTTGTTGTTATTTTCTAAAGAAAATACTCTTATTTCGTTATTTTTTGCAAGGGAAGCCAAGCGCTAACATTTTTTAAAATGCTGTACACAGTTTTTACCTTCAGTCACTATTTTGCTTGTGCGTCTTCTTCAAAAGCAGAAGCTTTTATGTCTGTGTCGTCTCGTTGGCCTCTCTCATCCCTCCTGCCGCCATCATTTCCTCTGAGGTTTGCTGTTTATTTTACAGAACAATCCTCAGCGAGGCTTTGACTGTTGCCTTGGGTTTGAATATTCAGGAAGAGAAACTTTAGTTGACATAACCCGTTCTGGCTCTCGATGTTTTTCTTTCTCTTGACCCATCTGATGAATAAAGAACCCTCTGCTTCACAGTTTGAAAAATCAAGCTCTTTTTGTACTCTAAGTATACATGGGGGAAAAAAAACCCTACAAGCCTCTGAAGTCCATGTTTTGATAATGTCACCATTATTGTGATACCAACAGTGTTACCCTTTAACACCAGACATCTAAATAACACGATCTTTGACCTCCTGTAACTCCTCGATTGTTCACATGGTGAACATGAATCAGCTGAAATGACGCGGAGAGAAACAGCTTTTTCATATCGACTTTGCAGCGAACACATTACTAAGGTAAAGTGTTGCATATCCGCACAGTGGGCGGCCGTGGTGCAGCAGTGGGTCGACCCGTGATGGTAAGATTGCAGGTTCGATTCCCGCCTTGCACCCCCATGTGTCGAATAGTCCTTGGGTAAGACACTGAACCCCGGCTTGCCTCTGATGGTAGGTTCGCGCCAGTCTTCGGCAGCGGAGCCAACAGCATTGTGTGAATGTGTGTGAATGGGTGAATGGGACTGTGACTGTAAAACACTTTGGCCCTCGAAAGAAGGTAGAAAAGCGCTATATAAGTATACGCCATTTACTATTTACAAAGCGGCTTTCTCCGTGACAGAATCAGCAGATCAATGTTGATGACATAAATGATGTTTTGGAATTTTTTTCCAATGTTGTGTTCATGTTCATCCATGTATTTGTCATTTATGCTGCTCTCGTACAAACGAAGAATGTAGCGTTTGAAAATTTGTGGCTGATTATTGACCTCATCTGTTCTGGTTTATATATGTGTGTGTGGAGGGGGGATTTATACATTTTCACATTGGTGCCAAACAAAAGAGTTTAATGCACAAATAAGACATTGCTACTTTAATGTAGCAGTTCTAAAATACAAGTATTGTACATGCAATCCATTACTCCCCGGAATAGTTCAAAAGACTTTTGTGTAGAAACCAGAGTAGCCACTCTAATGTTTATTTGTGTGTGCTTACACACACTGTACAATCATGACTGACGTGAGCGACTCACCTGGACATGGTAGAACAGTTATTTTTGGATATGAAGAAGTACCTTACTGGCACACTGTAGTAATAGCATGACATGTCCCATTTACAGAACATCACTGTAGCGCTCCTGCTCATCTCCTCTATCTTAAGACGGCATTGCCTCAAGGGATGAGCACAGACCTTGGGGGCTCCTTTGAGCTGAAAACACTCTGGACTCCGCGTGGCACTTAGAAATATGGTCGGCCTTGGTTCATTTAACGTCCGTTCAAAATCTGACCCACATATAGGAGAGCTTTAATATTCAGTGCCTGTGCCACATTTTCAATGACTTGATATAAATATGCTGATTAAAAAGGAAGAAAACTCCAAATAAATCTAAAATAGATTTCATGTGGATTACTTTGTCTTTCACAATATGTGGCTTTTATTTTCTTTAATTTTTTTTTTTAATTGAATCGGTTAGTTCAAAATGGGCCCAAGTCCAAGAGGTTTGTTTTTCCAGGACATTATTTTAATTGCATAGCTTAAAGGAAGGCTACACCAAATGATTAATACTTTACCCAGATTTAGCACTTGTTCATAGCTTACAAATGCTATAATATGAAGCACCTCACTTTTATCACAAAACTTTCAAATTTTTACAAAGAAGCCCTGCTGGCCTGGAAACTCCTTTATAAACATAATTTTTCTCCAACAACTTGTTTTATTTGGAATAATAGTAATGTACAATACAAGAATAAATCACATGATATTGTTTTAATCAGACAACTTTTTAATTCTCATGGACATCTTTTGACGTCTGAAGAATTTCTTTTAAAATTCGGTATTCCTGTTCCACCCAGAGAATATGCAATAGTGTTAGATGCCGTTCCAACCAGTCTACTTCAACTGTTTAAAGGGATTCATAACATAAGTCAATTAAAAACCCAGACAATTTTTTGGGACAATGTGGATATTTGTGTTAATTCAGTTTCCAATAAACAAATAAGAAATCTTTTACATACCACAACCTTACCTGCTGGGAGGTTTTATTGGTAATCCAAATTTGTGGACATAAACTGGACTTATGTTTGGACTATTAGAAATAAAACTGTCTAAATAACAAAATAAAAGAGGTGTCCTTCAAAATATTGCATTGTATATATCCTACCAAAAAAACTTTGAGTAAATTTGTTGTGGACATGGACCTGTTTTGTTCATTCTGTGGAACTCAGGAGGAAACTATTTCTCATCTGTTTGTGGACTGCAGACATAAAAATAAGGTTTGGATTGAAGTGGGAAACTATATTGGAAATATAACTAAACAAACTGTTTTTAGATTAAGACATTATTTTGGGTTACCTTAATGTCAGAGTAGACAAAGATTGTATCTTCATTACACAATTGTTTTTATTATTGGCAAAATTCCATCCGTAAAGCTAAATGGTCAAACTCCAAACCTAAATTCCAGCAGTTTGAGTGAAATCAGTCAGTAATGTACCATTATCAAACATCTGCAAAACCAAAAAGCAATCTGAACTAATTTAATTTTTGAAAGACTTAAAATTTATTAAACCCCAAAGATTTTTGAAGTAATAATTCTTTTTGTCTTATGTTGTATATGTATGTGTATATATTTATATACTTTTTGTTTTATTTCTTATATTTTTCTGCAATATGTACACATTTCAATTCCCCCTGAGACATTCACATTGTTGTTGTATTATGTTGTTTGTCAATAAAGTATGAGGAAAAAAAACTCCACCGCGCCCCCCCTGCAATACCTCAGCGCCCCCCCTAGGGAGCGCGTCCCCCAGTTTGGGAACCACTGCACTAGGAGAACACGCAACTCCACAAAGAAAGAACCTAGCTGGGATTCAAACCAGAGCCATTCTTGCAGTGAAGCTGGAGAGCTAACCGCTACACCATTGTGCAGCACATAATTATTTTATATTAAAATAAATCAAACCACCACTATAAGTAAAGCAAACATATATAGATCCTTTTTTGTTGACACACTCCTGAACACATTCTGAAAAAAAGGGGATTAGGTTGAATTATGACATTTGAATAAAAAAAAAAAATCAGTACAAGTCTAGTTACAAAGTAATTCTTTAGTGTAACCCTCACTTTACTGCTGATGCTTTATTGCATTACAATAAAAACTTCTTTTTTGTTTAAAAATTATTAATAGATTACTCAACAATGGAAACCGGTTTTAGTTGAAGTCCTAATTTTCACTGTTTTTTAGCATATAACCTCACAGCTTGTTGCTCTGTTTCTTCTTTGCACTTCCAGGGAAGCCCTGACCTCCACGACCACAGGCTGGTCTGGGACTGGTTGGCGCTGCTGGCTGTTCCGGGGTTCTCTCTCTGCCGATTGCTCCACCCTCGGCCATCATGGCGATGAGTGGTGACCCCGGTTGCGAGAGGCTGGAGCCCAACTCTGCCGCACAGGCAAGCAGTCTCTCAGACTTCATGGCTGCCATGACAACAAAGGACACTGACGGCTCGGCTGCCAATGGTGTGAAAAACAGCCAGGCTCAGCAGTGCGGAAGTCAGACCAAGAGGACCCAAGTGTTGCGGCCCAACCTGACCGGCAGGAAGCTGTCACTCCAGGAGAGGGGCTATTATCCACCATCAGGGCAAATGCACATCTCTCCTCGTGTCTCTCACAGGCCCACAGTGGAGTCTAAGCGGGTGTCCATATCAGACTCTCAGGTGAGGCGGACACTTTCTGTAAAGCACCAACACCAGGAACGAGTGTTTACTACACAGAAATAAAATTACTAGCAAACACATCTCAGATCATATAAGCAGAAGGGGCATGGAACTCCCCAGAGTCTAACACCTGTCATCTGCGCTCCTCTGGTTTGAAACTGTGGACAGGAGTGCCTGCTTTTAGGTGTGACAGGTGGCACAATCGCTGGGAGTGAGACAAAAACTGAGAGAAAGCAACTCCATCGCACCTGTCACAAGGCAGACAGAGCGAGTATGTACTGCAGCCTGATACCTCGACGCTGTCACACATGATTCATGGGAATGTGAGCAGAGATGTACAGCCGGGATAAGAGGAAGCATCTCTAACCGTTTTACAGGACAGGAATGGATGATATCTAACATGCACCCAAATGCTAAATACATTTGATTCTGAACGACCATTTATAAGTGATTGAATATGATGCACAGGACAGATTGCTTTCTGCATTATTTCAGATCTGGAGGGCTCATGGGGGAATTTAAATTGGTTTTAAATGTTATACATTTTCCACTCAAACTGCTGAATCAGAGAAATAATTACCGTCCACTTTCCCACCAATTCATGCATTTCACAAAAAAAGTCATTATCTGGTTCCGTTGCGCTAACTCTTGATATCTGGTGTAAGTGTCATCTGGCAATGGATGACTTGAATCTCCATTTGTACTCGCTTGAGTCAGCAATCAAAATTCATGAGAACTTCCGGGATGTGCAGCTCCTCTGAATTGAACAGACTGCTGCCTGACGCAGATGCAGGGACCCGTCACTGTGTCCCGTCGCATTCTTCCTGCACGGAGCCATAAAATAGCCTTGTCTTGGCTGCGTTTCAGCTCTCTGCTTCTGCAGGATGACACGGCAGAGAGATGGCAGCATCCCAGCATGCACATCACTTGGACAGTCACTTTCTTGCAGACTTGAGGGGATTACATATGCTTCAGTTCTTGACCAGATTCAGGGCAAAGAAGTCACAGGGTGGATGCTGACAATCTGGATCGAAGGATTGCTTTCTGCTAGCCTACAAGTGTTAAAGAAGGGTCCAAATTAAAAAAAAAATCATGACTGAAGCCTTTCATGTTCACAAAAGCCCAATTTTAATGTCTTTTGTCATGCTTTCATTCTGCTGTTTTTGTCAACTACTTTTTGTTCATCTGAATTTCTGGTTAACATTTTTACATTCCAAAATCCGCTGCTAAAAATAAAATAGAAATAACTCAAGAATGTTATGTTTTTGATGTACTTGTGGCCTTTTAATGAGGATGTAGGGCATATAATGAAGAAAATTAAGCTTAAAATTACATTTCTGAGTATTTCTTTATTCAAATTGTTGTGAATCAGGAGCAAATGCAATCCAAAAAAGATCGTACTTGTGACTAGGAAAATATACTGGAGGGGCTCCCTGCTCTGTTCCATTCTGATGTGTCCACTTGTAGACTATTAGATCCATGTGCGTCTTTGCCTTGGGATTCTCCGTGAGGAGATGGAAAATGTAGCCAGGAAGAAGAAAGTCTGGCCGTCTTTCTTAGACTGCTGCCCCCCGACAATGTCCCGGATAAGTGGAAGGAAACAAATCGACTGATGTTTTTTTTTTTTTTTTTTAGCATTTTCTCCAGTACAGTTTTCATATTCTTAGATGAAAAAAGACCTAAACAAAACCAAACTGTAAATGTTTATGTTCTATAGCAATGTTTTATTAGACTAAAAATGGTGGATTAAAGTGGTGCAAGCTGCTTTACTTCTCAGTCAACTGACTTGATTGACACTTTTATCTCATTTCACAATCAATAAAGTTTTCTTTAGGAATAAAAATAGTGGATTAATCTCAAAGCCAGGTATAAATAACAGAATTTGGACTCTTCAGAATGAAGGAGCACATGTGTGGATGCAGCCTTGATCAGACTGGAATGGAGCACTTTTATAGCAGCGTCATGTCAATATCTTTTAAGTCCACGGACGTATTGGAAGTCATTCCTGCAGCTTTTTGCCCCCAAGATGGGATTTCACCCCCATGAGAACTGGCTTCAGTGTTTACCATCCCGCCTCCTGTGTTAGGCGGATCTAAGTTGGCGTTAAACTAATCTTAAGAAGACTGGAATGTCATTGGTGCTTGAAGTCAGGAACACTGTAATGTTGCCAACATAAATAATCAGCTTCTTCAAGTCAACACAAATGACATTCTCAACATTTTCACATCAAATAACCCAACTGTTCTCCCTGGACTGTCAGCACAGCCTGACATATTTTACAAGCTTTACGCCATAATGTCTGTTAATGTGAGACTAACTGTGGGTTAAAACCATCACCCGAGGGATTTCCACCATCATGTCAGCTATTAGGACGTTTTAGAGGGGATCATTTTTACATTTACGGGCTTTGAGTGTTACTAAGTCCTCCCACCTCTCCTGGTTGTGTTTTGCTTCTCATCATTTCTTATAATACTCACACATTGATAGGGGAAGGCCTAGTGGCATGTTTTTAATGCAGACATTGATCCGCTGTGTCAGTTTCAAAGCTGGAACAATGGAATTGAGGTGAGAATTGAGACTTGTTTGTCACGATTCAAGGCATCAGCGGATGCATGGCCTCATCTATACATTGAGTTTTATCTAATCACTTCATAAGCGGAGCGATTGAAGGCAAAAACTCATAAGTTTCACTCCGATCATCTTTTGAACTATTGTAAAAGCATTCCCAGTGGTCTTTTAATTGTGATTATGCCGTTTTTAGCCAAAATAAAAAAAAACTGTGTTGTTTTCTAGGAATTAGATTTCCAGAGTTCATTAGTAATTGTAGTTTCGACATAACAACTACAATCTTTTTTAAATGGCTTTTGAATAAATAAATGCTCAGAAATGCCATTTAAACCATAATATTCTTTTTATACGTTTCCTCCATCATCAGAAAATGCTACAAGAACATGTTTAAAAACACATTTCTCATCCAAATGGGTCTTGAAGTGTTATCTAAAATAAATCACATATGTGCAACAAATGAAGTCAAAAACCCCTGAAAGACAATCCTTTACTTTTGTTTGCTACTTTATCTTTCACCTCTTACGTCTTCTTTCTCCTCTCATCCAATCACATCCATGTTTTCCCACATGCTGATCTAAATCTGCGGTTCACTATGTCCTTTTTGTTGTTGCCTACCCACAGTGCTTTGCAGCATATAACTCTCCATTAGTCAATCCTCACACCAACACTTGCTTCAAGCCAAAGCTGCATAACCGGCGTGTTATCTAACCATTAGATATTTTTTTAAATATCCTGCCTGATGGCGACTGGTCATAACAAAGAGCCCCTGCTGTTCTTCTAGTCCTGGTTACATTTGTGCTTTCATCCTGCGTCCACGATGAAGTCTTGGGGGCTAGTCTGCCTCATCAGCCATCGCCTCTCCCGGCTGTAACCAGAGAACTGCTTTCAAACCTCCTCGGTTCCATCACCTTGCCGACTTCACACTCCAGTACCTCTGCCTGCATTCTGCTCATTACTCGCCCATGTCTGTGCTCGGGTTCTCAGGGCTACCCCCTTCATTAAACGCTCCCCTGACTAAACCTTCACCTTTCGTTTTCTCTTCTTCTCCTCCTGTCCTCGCGGTGTGCCATGGTCCTCTCGCCCCTGGCTCTCTGTGCTGAAGCAGCGGTTGCTATGGAACAGCAAATCATTTAAGCAGAGACAGTATAATGGATTTGCAGACAGTAAACAGAAACTAGTGAGTGTCTGCATCTCAGAAATAAATGACTTTGATTTCACATGGCTTCCGCAGAAACCTGTCCTCTCATTTTCTTTGCTGTCGTTGCCAAAAAGCTTTTCCTCTCACGATGATCAAGTGTTTTCTCTTCCTTCTTTCAGGACTGCATCCAGCTGAACCAATACAAGCTAAAGAGTGAGATAGGAAAGGTGAGTTTGTCGCAACAGTCACTTTAAGTAATTTAGGAGGGAAATTTCGGAAAAGGTCTTCTTTGCATAATCTCAATGCATGATCTGCTGGCAGCACACCGCAGGAACATTTTTGAAGTAAAAAAAAGTTTCAAGAAAAGATTCATACTGTCTTTATTTAAGAATACTGTAAAAAAAAAATTCTGAGTGAGTTTAGGAATGAAAAGACAAAACATAAAGGCCATAAAAGCAATGTTTTATTTTTTTTAATTTCTTGGTATAAAACAATATTTTGTGTCTCCTGTTTAATAAAATAAAACAATCGCAAAAATATCAAGACTGAACTTTGAGCTCAAGTGTTGATTCCTTCCTATCCTAATTTAGTTTATAATATTATTATTTTTTTGTATAAAGTCTCTTTGATCTCTTTTTGTGGTGTTGTCAAACGCCAGGCTATTTTTTAATGATAACTCGAAAACACTATGGTAATGTCACCTTGGAGAAAAGAAAATAATATCCAGTGTTGAAATTACATATATTTAAATAGGATATTAACAAAGGACCTAGTCGATGTGAGTTTTACAAAACTTTTTTATTCTGCACTCCCAATGGCATCATTGCAGTCTTATTTATTTCATTTATTGTTTGCTACAAATGAACCTATTTCTATGTGTGGGCATGTATATGAGAAGTCCTCCCAAAAAATAATAACAAAACTAAACCTTTTCCTTAATATTTACCACACATATGTGAGTCTTTATGTTGGTTCATGAGGTGTGGATTTCACCATTTGACCATTGACTATATACAAGAACTGGACTGAGTGACTCTTCCCCCCCGTGTTCCAAATGGGAAGTACCTGCTGGTTCCAAGAACCCAAAATAGACTTTTATAGACAAATAAACAACTGTTACTCAATCATTCTATTTGTCACAATAACCATTCTTGCTCTTTTACCTTCGTAACATCTTCTTGCTCCTTCTAATCTCTTTTTTATCAATAGATCTTTTCTGTAGTGCAAGTTATTCAAGTTATAAATTGACCAATCAGATGCCTTAATCTCACAACCAAGCATTCAAAATGTATGATTGACAGATTTAATGTAGCTCGCTTTCAAGTGGCAGGGATTTTTAAAAAGCTCACTTGTGATTGATGAGAGTGGTTGCCATAGATATGTCGACCCAGTTTGACTTGGACCAATGACTGCTTCCTCCCAATTTCATGGTGACGTTCGTATCGCCACAAAATAGTGAGTGAATTGCGGGTGAATCTGGTTGGAGCTGGAAGTGCACTATTTTCTACGAGTGATGTCACACTCGCTCAGTCCAGTTGTCATATACTGTACAGTCAATGGCTTTGACAGAAACCATCTTTATTTCCACAAATGCATCTTCAATGCTCCTTCCACCAGCAGTGTCTTCTCATGGCTTTCTCAGCTGCTGCTCTAAATAACGTCAGCCTTAATCTGCTGTCACGGTGCAACACGTTCCTGCATTAGGATCCAGTTTCCTGCATATTTTTAGTAAATTTAGTAAAACATATTGTTTTCCAAATGTACCAAGAAACAAGGAAAAAAGGAAAATCATAACACCGTGGAAATAAAAGAATGTAAAAATAATAATAGTTTTCTTACAATTAAATGTTACACAAACACCAGTACATTATAGGAAAAAAATCCAAACTATAGGAAAAAGGTTTAAAAGAATCCCCCCATATTTAAAATTTCAATTGTATTTTAAAAAGCAGAAAAAGGTTTGAGTTGATTTCCTGAACGTTCTAATCCAGGTGATTCTGGGAACAACTGTTCCTTTGAGATCTCACCAAAGAAGAATGGTTTTCAAACAAGAAACACCCACAACATTAAAGAGCTCTTCCGGTTCCACAGAAAGCATCTGCAAAATAGTTTAATAATACCAACATTTTTGACACATTTGAATTCTCTGTACTCAAACCACAAATATATGTTACATCCATGACTATTTCAGAGCTGGATGTTCAAACGCTGAATTACTGCATGACCTGATCTTCAGGTAAAGGAGAAATATTGTGCAAAAATAGATAAAAAGCATCCACACGATTGGTAGATTGTTGGATAAAGTTCACATAAAATAGTTTTGCTGCGGATGAGAGTTTCAAAATTTTAAAAAATAAAAAAAGTTTACAATTTTAGATTTAGAAGCCTTCCCATCTCTTTAGAGTTTAGTCCTTAAATGAGCCTGCACTTCTATCAAAGATTAAAAAAAGAAAAGTCCAGCATGAAGTGATGCTAGGGTGAATAAAAAATCCAGAAAAAGTATCATCTGTTTAGCTGGGTATTTAAAAAGAAAAAGAAAAAATATATTTTTATTCTAATTTCAATCATGATTGAGGTTTTGTCTGCAATTAGAGACCATCATGGCTTTACTCCGGTTTATTAAAACCATCTGTAATGTTTTTTCTGCAAGTCCTCTGGCTGCTCTGCTCTCTAAAGCAATTTATTTGTTCCAAATTACTTAATGATGTCTGCTTCTAAAAAGTAACTCAGTGATCTGGACTCAGATTGCACTGAATCAACTGACATGTGCAGTGGAAAACTTTTGAGGACATTTTGGGTGATCAGGTGTCTCTGTGTGGTACTGCATAATATTTTATGGTTTCTTCAAGCTTATATGTTGTCCCTTTTCAAAATTAAAGACTGCAGGCCATGTGCTGCTTTCAGTGTTGTCTTGTTTTTAAAGGTCGGGTACAGAGCTGTGATACTTCCCTTAATTACTGTCATTCTAGCTGCTCCTCATTGCTGTATTTCCTGTCTAATTCCCTCTGATGGGAAACACAGTAGAACTGTTGGAACCACAGCACACATAAGACAAATGAATCAGAATACAGGGGAAAACAGGAGCATTGCTAATGTGATTGTGAAAGTTTACAGCAAAGGGGAGGCTATTCCTAAATCTGGGAAATAATAATTTTAGGATTTCACAAAACAAATGTCCTAAAGTCCCACTTTGATGAAAGTGGGACTGTGCCAATTGTTCCACCCACATCTTGGAGGTGAGTATCTAATGAACTACTGCCACTCTCCAGAAGCTATGTCCTAGAAAGGTCGGGTTCTGTGATTTTGGCTAAAAACAGCATAATCACATCTCTACAAAAGATCAAAAGATGGTCAGAGTGGGTCTTTAAAAGTTGATGTGTTTATTTGAATATTGAAATATGAACGTCTGAAGGGATAAAATGATGGACTGCATTAATAAAAGGCAGTGCAACCTTTCCTAAAGTGTGAGAAATGTAAGGACTTTATGAGGAGTTAGATGCTTTGGAAACTAAATTTGGACTGATTAGAAAAAACCAAACAGTTTGACATTTAGGAAAGTATAAGGGCACACCTGCACATTTTGTGCGCCAGCAGTGCTAATGCGATATGCATTTACATTTTTAGATGCATTTTTTAAAGGCCACAAATCCTACTAAAATGCTAACCCTGTAATTTCATCTGCTATATTTTTTGCATGTATTGTAATATAAACTACATACCATTTTAAATCTATGCTCTTATCCACTGAAGTTCTTTTCATAACATTAATGTTTGTTATGTTATGTTACACTTTCTTTTAAGGCCTAACAGAGGTTCCAGCATTAAACAAACTAAATAAATTTTTAGGTCTATAATTCTTTAATAAAGGTTCAGGTGATTCTCTGGCAGTGATAAGCTGTGTTTATGCTGTCATAGGACAGCGAAAACATAGCATAACTGAAGTTATTGCAAGTCATCCGGATCCTGAAACCACACACTATAATACTGGCGCCACCATGCTGGCATTGCAATTTTTTTGTTTTGCATTTTTAAAAAAGTCTTTGGGAACATTGGGATAATTTAGCCAAACGTGAGAGGAGGTTTTGTTTTCTTTTTCAGCAGTGTTTGTCTATATGATCTCTCCAATGGAGTGAGAGTGAGCTTTTCAATTTTTCACAAGGCTCACACAAGTTTGGCTTCTTAATTCTATCACTTCATAAAATTTTGATTACTTTTTTGTTTTTTTTGTTGGTGCACAGTCTGACGGTAATCAGACCTGCACCCTAAGCCTACATTCAGTAGGAGATATTAAAAGCCACTGTCTGATGATCAAATGATCAAAATATGGTTAATCATAGTAAGAGTAAATTTTGTTAAGAAAGAACCAAGCAGGTTTAGAAATCTCTTCTTACATTTTTAAGTTAAACTCCTTTGAGTTGAACTTATTAGCCCAAAAATGAAATGAAAGGTTTTTGGGTTTTTTTGTCTCTTTTTGGAAAAATGTGTTGAAGACCTATTCATATAAAGGTACTGTAAATACTGACATTTTCTGTGAAAAATTAGAGTTTTAGAGCCTGAAATGGTAAGCAAAATGACCAATCGTGATTGTTTTTAGGTTATTACTGTAAAGCCTTTGAATATAACATTTAGCAAGAAAGAAAATCAGTAAAGCTTCACATTTTTCTCCTAAAACTGTAGTTAAAAAAAGGATATGATAAACAAATGATGTCCAGAAGAACCATGTGGGTGAGGGGGGTCATTCTGCGCTGCCAACAGATAGAAATGACTTAAGCGGAACAGGAAAACCATCAGTCGTTATGGTGCCACTGACTGTTCTCCAGGCTTTAAAACACTCTTCCTCTCAGCAGTTCTGATCTTCAACTTCTTTTTAAAGCAAAAAGGACTTATGACATTTGAAATCTTTTGTGTATCTGCTTTAAAAATCCATCTTTTTTGTTTCCTTGTAGGGCTCTTATGGTGTGGTGAAGCTCGCCTACAATGAAGATGATGACAAACATTATGTAAGTCAATTTTCATGCCTGTGGTTGAAATATCCCAAAGCACTAGTAATCTTTAAACTTTCAATCAGGTCTGTCACTCTGTGGTACGGAAAGAAGCCGTTATATTGAGTTTTCTTTTTATTTTTATGTCTATCTGTGAGTTTTATCCTCTTGGATTTTTTAAGATGCTTTGAAAAAAGAAAAAGGAAAATTAAAGTTGCTTCTGATGTCATGTTCAGTGCTCCCAGTCCATTTTATTCCTTTTTCCTTGTGCACGATCTGTTCAGAGGCCGAATGCTTGTCCAAGGTTATACTCAGCAGCTTCCATCAAGGTGATTTGTTCCTGTTGAAAGCCCTGCAGCCTCCAAATGTAAGCTATTGTGTGTCTTAACAAAACTGTGAGGCAGCAACAGCGAAAGTGTTTGGATGAGTCACATCAGCTGAAGCTGCCAACTCTAGATGGGTTTAATGTGTACTTTTGAACCACAGCCAGCAGTATCTCAGAGTTAAAGAGAATCCAATATCAAAGTGGAGCCTCATAAATGCATTGAAGCACACTCGTAAACAATAGAACGTTGTGTGAGCCCAGGACGAGTCCCTTACGGCGGCTGAAACACAAGAACTGGAGAGAACTTTGACTTTTCATTGGAATGACGATATGAAGCGTGCGACGTGGCCGATCTGCAGAGCTGCTGAGATATGCAACAGTCTGCAAACCCAGACCAGGAAGTTAGATTTTGATCTAAACCAGAAACAGAGCTCCAATACAGAAATACAACAGCATGCAAATTGTTCAGATTTCTTTGTGAGCTTGTGTTAACTTTTGTGATTTAGGAGTTGATTTTTAAATTTTGAAAAGGCTGCAGCTTTTACTAAATCAATTGGTGTCTTTTAAGCTCTTTTATCAGGAAGTTTAACTGTGCAGCTTTTCTGTTTGACTTTGGTGCACAGTTTTCTGTTGCAGATGAGCATTTCAGTCCATATAATTCCATCCGATTATCTATACATCTTCAGAACCCGCTGATTTCTTTTAGGGGTCATGGGGTTGCTAGTGCCAACCCAGTTACTGTTGGGTAAAGGTGGAGTACACCCTGAGTAGATGACCAGTTTGTTGCAGTCCCTAAGTTGACCTAAGCGGCAATTTAGAGTCACCAATGAACCTATGAAGCAGAGTGCCCGGTAAAAACCCACAGATGCATGAGCGGAACATGCAAACTCCACACAGAAAGGACTCTATCAGGATTCAAACCAGGACTTTCTCGCTGTGAGGCAAGAGTGCTGACCACTGCTCCACCTTGCAACCCTTCCATTTATTACAATGCTAGATTTAAAATTATTATCGTATTTTTCTGAGTATAAATAGCCTTTTTTATATATATAATTTGTCCGGGGCTGCAACTTATACTCTGGTGCGACTTGCATGTTTGTTTTCTTCTATATTATGCATTTTTTTGGCTTATTTGACTTATACTCTTAAGTGACATAGTCTAAAAAATTCATCAAAACATAAACTTGGGAGATGCTGCATCCAGTTCAAGAAAGTGAACTGACAAAAAACAAAAGTTTCTTCATTGAACAGTTGGATTTCTCAGGCACCTCAGTGGTTATGTCATGTGATCACACTCTTCCTCTTCAGAGATGTGATGGGTAATTCATCGCAAATAAGTTTATTTTTACCACATTAAATGTGCAATAATTGTGGATAAATTGGACATTTGGGCGTTTTTCTTCGGGAAATGTATGTTTTGCTTTTTTTTTTTTTTTTTTATTTGAACAAACATCTTCTGTTCTTAGAATGTGTATACTTAGAAACATGTATGCAGTTCATTAATTGAAATGTTTTTTCTTCCCAAAGAGTTTTCCCATTTATCTCTTCACCTCAACGGCACATTTACTTTTTCTTCCATCTGTATACCAGCCTGCTTGGTTTTGTTGCCGATTGTTGACACTGGTCAAATTGCTACCTTCCAGGACAGATTGCGGACAGACGTATCCACTGCCAGGAAGAGAGAGTGTAGGAGATGATTGATGGCAGCGTCAAAGGGGCGACTGCCTGGCAATCTGACACGGCTTCTTAAAAACCGGATTGGATTTTGGTATGCAGAGCCTCTGCAGTGGGAGCCCACGTACAGCATGCACAATTATCCCACGCATGCCATACGGGAAGGAAAGCTTCATCAGATCAGTAAACATTTTATTATGCAGACTAATATAAAGTTAGTAAAAAATGCCATTTTTGGGCAGAATTTGATTAACAACTGCATTTTTTCCATATAGAATACACATTTTAAGGTGAGATCAATAGTGTAAAGCATATTTTAAAATATAGTTCCAGCTAGAATTTAGTTGCAGTAAAACAGTTTAAACTTTAGGGTCATCTCTTTTATTGAAGCTGGGGATTGAGGATAAAATAACATTTATTTACTTTTTTTTCTTAGAGACCTGAATTCAAACTGTGTGCAAACACTGCTGTTTTGCTTAAATACAAGCCATACAGGCAAGATAGTGAGCAGAGGTTTTAGTCATGTCTGTTATCTGACTTTTCCGGTTGACCTCACATATCTTAAAGGGGTCTTTTAAAATGGTAAATGGCGTATACTTGTATAGCGTTTTTCTACCTACAAGGCACAAAGCGCTTTACAGTCACAGACCCATTCACCCAGTCACACACACACACACACACACACATTCACACACTGGCGGCGGCTCCACTGCCGAACGCTGGCGCCAACCTCCCACCAGAGGCGGGGTGGGGTTCAGTGTCTTGCCCAAGGACACATCGACTCATGGGCGTGCAAGGCGGGAATTGAACCTGCAATCTTACGATCATGGGTCGACTGACCTACCGCGACCCACAGCCTTTGAAAACATACGACAATCAAGAAAAGCAAGGCAAACAATGAAAAGCAAAATGATTTCTCCCCATTTACAAAAAAGGAAAGGGAACGGAACTACCTTTGGATTGTGTGGAAGTGAGTAGGAATAGCATCCATGTCCCAACCAAAAAAATCAAAGCCAGTGAAAGCTTGGAAAAAAATCATTTAGATACATTTTAAAGGAAGTATATAATTTTAAATAATTGAAAGCAAAAATAATAAATTGAGCCATGCTACATCAAAATTGTAGTGATGTAAACATATTGTTTTTTTTCTTTAGGTGTTAAAAGGATAAGGTTTATCATTTGTACATGTAAAACAGGTACATTGGAATGTTTCTTTGGCAGCTCTCAAGTCAGGGTGACTTACATGTTAAAAGAAAAGCATGTTATAGATCCTTTTTGTTTATTCTTGCTTGATTTCCAATTTATTTCTAATACACAAGCTAAAACTGTGAGAGATCTTTAGCTTTATTTTCTAGATTTTGTGTCTCTGCTTTCATTCGGCTTAACCTTGATTGTCCCAAAACCAGCAGGAGACTGAGACGGTTCAGAGGACTTATAGAATATTCAGTGAACACGATAATTAAGACAATATGTGTGTCCTGTTGCTACCTCTGCAGTGTTTAAACACCCACTCTGATCATCTTGTTAAGAGCCACTCCGATGAAAATCATGTTTTTGGTCTCTTTAGCATGTTCTTGTGGCATTTTTCTGATGATGATGGCGGACATATGAAGAGAAAATTAGGATTAAAAGTGCTGATGGAATAAGCTTTTAATTACATACAAATTACAATCGGTGGGTCACAAGCTCCCTGCTCCGCTCCATTCTGATGCATCCACTTGCCGACAGATAGAATCCATTAATGTTGTCATTAGTCTTCGTCTGGCATCTGGTTCAAACTTTTACGGCTGGATAGCTCCAGTATGTATCCAGTCGTACAGTTTTGAGTCAGATTCCAGCTCAGATGAGGCAAACAAAGATGTGCATGGATCTATGTGTCTTACAGTGGATGTATAATAATGAAGTGGAGATAATAAGACAAAGGAGATTGTTGTCAACTTTCAGAGGGGCCACACTCAACACCTGCCACTGATCATTGATGGTCCTGCTGTGGAGAGAGTGAGCAGCACAAAATTCCTGGGGGTTCACATCAGTGAGGACCTCTCCTGGACCGCCCACACCACATCATTGGCAAAGAAAGGACAACAACGTCTCTACTTCCTGCGGAAACTAAAAAGATCAGGTGCTTCACAAGCCATCATGACCACATTCTACAGAGGAACCATCGAGAGCATCCTCTCCAGCTGCATCACTGTGTGGGGGGGGCAGCTGTACACACAGCAACAGGAAAGCCCTGCAGCGCATAGTCAACACAGCCAGGAGAATCATTGGAACACCACTCCTCTCCCTGCAGGACTTATACATCACCCGCCTCACCCGCAAAACACTAACAATAATCAAGGATGCACACCACCCTGCACACAACCTGTTCAGCCTTCTGCCCTCAGGGAGGAGGTACAGGAGCCTCCGCTCCCGGACCACTAGACTCAGAAACAGTTTCACACACCAGGCCATCAGGATGCTAAACACCCTCTCCCCTCTCCACCTACCCACCACCCATATCCCCCCATGAACAGTGCTCAAACGAACCCCCCCCCCCGCTGCCTTGAGACACTGCCTTAAGTGCACTCGCACTTTTATGGCAAATTGCCTGTGTTGTATATTGTAAATTGTATCTTTTTCTTTCTTTTTACTTATTTATTTTATTCTAAACGTATACTTTGTTTTTATTTTTCTTCTCCTGAACAGACACGGGAGAGTAAGAAACAGATTTTCGATTCATTGTATGTGATGCACATGTGAAGAATTGACAATAAAGTTGACTTTGACTTTGACTTTGACTTTGAAGTGGAGCAGGGAGCTTGTTGCCTGCTGGTTGTAGCTTCTATATAACAACAATATTTTGCAAAAAGCATTTTTCATCTGCTCCTGATTCACAAAGATTTGAAAAAAGAAATACAAAAAAATGTCATTTTAATCTTAGTTTTCTTTATAAATCTCTTCCATCTTCTTCTTATAATTGCATCAACAGCATGTTAAAAACAGCAGAAACTCCATTTTCATTGGAGTGGGTCTTTAGTTGCGATTGTCTGGACTCTTTCTCTGCTTTAGTTCAGTTTGCTGTCAAACACAGAGGCCCAATAAAATCAGATGTCGTTGTCACCAAATGTTGTGATTTCATCCCAGTAAGCTTCACTCTTTGGTCACATGGTCAAAGCCCAGCAGGAGACGGTTCAGAGGACCTATAGAAGATTCCATGAGCATGATAATGAGGAAAATCTGTCACTCTGTGTCCCCTTGCTCTGCAGAGTCTAAAGAAAAACTCATTTTTCTATCTTTTTTTTTATCAACTCTTATAAATCCGACAACCCCCCCCCCCCATTTTTTAACTCTTCAACTTCAAACTATGTTAAAGCTTTTTTTTTTTTTTTTTTTTTTAAAGTACCTGCAACTTTTGTGTCTCCTGATTGTCATCTGTGATAAAATTCAAAGAATGCTGCTGACCTTTATGTAAAAATCCCGGTCAAAAAAGACAACATACTGAAAAAGCCACAGGACATCTCGATCTGTCTTGAAGCGTCTTTATCCATTGTTCACTGCGTCTGTCTTTAATCAATAAAAGGATCAAGTTGTGAGCCTGGAGGATTATAGAGCACTTTTATGAATAATATAAGTGTTTGTATGAAGATGCCCCACTTGTCCAGAATATTTACTCACAGTTCTTTGTGTGTGTAGACTTGTACACACAGACCCACCACTTCAGCAAAGAATTCAAACTGTGATGGAAGGTTTGTTTCCTTGTCTAACTTGTTTTTTTTGCACAGTCAACGCTGCTGAGACCCCTGACCTGGACACTTCCTATATGATGGTGCAGATACTTCATTAAACTCAGTTAGGACACATTGATTTTCTGTCCCTGCCTTGTGCTGATCAGCATGGTGGGGTACTGAAAGTTACCCCTGCTGCCACCAAATTTCCAGCGGCTGTGGGGGACAGGTTCAGAACGGCAGAAAAGGGTCATGGAAGTGAAACGAAACGGCTCACAAATGTTACCAATTTTGCTGTGGTTCAGGTTTGCCTTGAATTTGTCTTACTTGTTTTCTTCTGTGGAGATAAAGTTTTTAACTTTACTCACTGTATGTGTTTTTTTTTCCGTTTTTTATTTTTTACATAAAATGTCCTTTCTTTTCCAGGCCATGAAGGTGTTTTCAAAGAAGAAGTTAATGAAGCAGTGTGGTTTTCCACGTAAGACCTTGTTTCTTGTTTTTGCCATAAATCAAATGATATACATTTTTGATGTTCACATAAGATGATACAAAAAAAGGTCAAAGGGTGCATGGACAAACATTGTTGGCAAAAGCCCAAGAAGTGAAACTCCCAGCTTCAACAGACTGTACAGCTAAATGTCTGTCTGCTCCCGTCTGCAAAGTAGGACAGACAATGACTTCAAAGACACGACTTTTAAAACTTTCATATTACCTAAAAGAGCTTCAAAGCTTTAATGGATTAGTTTTTCAGAGGATTATTCCTCTGCTTTGGCCTCACTTCTGCGGATGAGTAATCATTGTCTGCAGGAAATACTCGTGAATTAAAATTCACAGCTTCATGACATATGGTGAATAGGTAGAACACAAGAAAAAGAAATGGATTTCCAAGCAGATCTGGGTCACTTTGAAAAAAAAAAATAGAGAGAGAGCATTGGCCTTGGCAGAGGAGACGCTCTGTGACTGCCCATTTGGCTCAACAGAAGAAAAAAAAACCCTCTTGCATCTGTTTAAATAAAAGAAATAGAACAGTTGTGACAAATTGGAAAAGTTGCCTCACTTTTTTTCAGTAGTCTAATTTTGGATTGCATTGATTTTATGAATTCAATGAATACATGATTCCCTCAATATTGTTTGTGTACTGCTACGCAGGCCGCCCTCCCCCCAGAGGACCAAAGGCAGCTCAAGGGGAGCAGCCGAAAATCTTAGGACCCCTTGAGAGAGTCTATCAGGAAATCGCCATCCTTAAAAAACTGGATCATGTCAACATAGTCAAGCTGGTGGAGGTGAGTTCTGAGATTTTAAGACTAAGATATATTTGAAATAATACTTTAAGCTCAAGTCTTAGCCCTCATGGGTGAATATGTACAGAGCCGGTGACCTGACATGGGTTAAAAAAAATATAATTAATTTGTTCCCACGAAATAATAATTCGCGTGAAAAGTCATTTATAAACACGGATGTGAGCAAAACTTGGATTTACAGCAGATAAATCACGATGAGTAATCACGTCTCCATCACTGCGTTTATCCACATCCCGGTACGCACTTCGTTCTGCCGCAAAAGCCGCTTTCCACTGCTTCATCCGTGTCTCTGTGACCCACATGAATTCAAAAGGAGAAAAATAAAAACAAGATTCGAACTAGGGGATCTATGTATTATTGTCCCAATGAAAATAAGTAAAATATCATAACATTCTTTTACTAGGCCAGCCAGCTGCCCCGATGCTGGTGTAGGTACCAAAACTGCCTGACCTGCTATAAGTGTCTGCGGGCCTGTGACTAATGATGATGTCACACTGTTTGACGGACAGGCGCTGCGGGATGGGGAAGAAGCCAATTCGGGCCTCCTAAATCTTGTAATATTTTTCTTATTTTAATCGAGACAATAATGTATAGATCCCCTAATTTGAGTGCGTACTGGGAGAGACTCTGAATGATCTGATGAACCCAGACATGGAGACGTGATTACTGATGCTTCTGTAGAGCTTTTTAAAATAAAAAATCTGATCTCTAAACACCCTCTGTGTCTTCCGTGCATTGTAATGAGATACACACAGACAGGAATGTGAAGGTATCTGCAGGAAATCCAAGTATTGCTCACATCCGTGTTAATGAATGACTTATCGTGTGAAATATTATTATTAATTATTATAATTAATAGTAATAATATTTTTGTACCCATGTCAGATCATGTGCTCCATAGATATAGGCTGTCTACAGGTAAAAATGGGCAAACGTGCACGAGGCACGCAGATGCCACGCACAAAATATGAAAATTGTTGACCGCTTGGTGAGCCCTGGAAGCAAAAATGTTCATTTCTATGGGCATGCCGCAGGTGACAGGTAGAAATGAACACTTGAGCTACATGGAAGGGTAAATAGGGGGAAGTCGTTGAGATGCTGGCAAGTTGGGATTTTTCATTTTTTTCAACCCCTCCCCCCTCTCCCAAATCCGGTGCAGGGGGCCTGTTTGTGCTGTTCATGTGTTCAAGTCCTCCATCCCACAAGAGCAACACAAATCACCGTACCACTGGAGGGATACTCAGCCCTTAGTCGCTACGGCTCCTCCTTATAAAAAAAAACACTTTTGGACACTACTACAGCTTCAAATATCCCTTCAATTGGAGCAATAGGGAGTAGCCACAAGGGTATAGAATGAATTCGGATTCCACCTTGATGTCATAGATTTCCAACTGGGCGCAAACCTTAATTATTAATTTCTCCTCCATGATCAACGTTTAAATGCTTAACACTTCTGTGATACAAAAGAGATGCCAGTTATACGTCAGTACCAAGTCTGAGTCCAATTGATCAAAGTTCAACCTAGTCCAACTTTCAATACGTGTTAAATGGCAACTTGTTTTCTACACAGAGCCCGAAAATGGTCTTTAAAAAGGTGCGTAGCAACACGTGAACAGAAGAGTATTGAACGCGGTAGCCCTAAACACGCATATACACATGTTTACATAGACTTTTCACTGGAAGTGGTCACTTGAACATGTGTTGCTAAGGGCGTTGTTTTACTTTTTTTTATTTTCTTCAAGTAAAATCACTAATATCTTTTTAACAAATCAGATATTGATATGAATGACATTTATATCCAGGAGAAGAGGTGATTTCTTATTTGATGCCTTTGAGTACAACAAAGGAAAATTACCCTAAATGGCCCTAAAAACAACATTAATGTTTGGAAAAGCAGATTTCCTGTCTGTATTTTAAAGGTTTCTGACTATATCTATTGAGGGAAGCTTTTAAATCAAGACTGCAACTAGTTAGAAAAGTACATTTGTGACAATTTCCGGGTTGAATTAGCCATAATTGGTTTGCACAAGTGTCATGGGAAGGGTGTGTAAGTACTGCATACAAGCCTCTTCAGAAGTTCAGCTCTTTTTTTTTTACCTGTAAACATGCTGCAATTTTTGTTCAGCCTCTTTTCTGTGATGTTCTACTAAACTACAATTGGTTTGTGTGCCTGGATTATAGTTTATTCTCTGAATTGTTAAGCAGCAGAGCAAAAGGTTACTCTGTAATTGCATCTCCCACAGACAAAGCATGTGGACTTTTTAAAAACATTCCCTGTAGCCCAAAATAATCTTTTCCAATTTTGTCATCAGATGACCTTTATGTTTTCCTTTATGACTTTTGGTTATTTATTCCAAAAAAGCAGAAGGTTCCCCTCTTCTGGACGTTTTGTTTCTGCAGAATGGTAGTTTTGGAGGATCAATAAAGAATTTGGATGCATTTTGTGGATGCATGCTGCCCTCTCTTGTTATCTCGTCAGTTTTCAGACGGGTCCAGATGGCATGGGAGCACGTCATGGTTGGGAGTTGAGCTTGGGCGGTCATGCTCTTGGAAACCAATCTGGATTTCTTTGGTAAAAAATGTGCCAGAAATTTTGAGGAATATGTTGAGTACTTATTCTCCCGTGTGCTTGTGGGAAATGAGGAGAGCCTGTGGGAAGACCAACAGATTTTCTTTTCTCTTTGCTTCCTTTTTTAGTCCACATTTGCACTCCATTGTTAATAGAGGAACGCTAAAAACTGCCTTTCTTTCACCTTTTTGTGTTCATCCGTTGAGATGGCTTGGGTACCAGGAGCTCACTGATTGTCAGGAAACTGCAGCCCAGTCTGTCTAATTATAAAAAAAATATTTTCACTTAAACATCAAAGCCAAGTGGAACAGATTCAAATAGATGAATGGGGTTTGGTCTACTGCTGCAGATTTGTCAGGAAGATACAAAAGTCAGAAAAATTCTTACAAACACTTTCAGGTTTTATTGGTTAACCACTTTTTTTTTAGAAGCTCAACCCTGATTTAATTCATTTTCCCAAAAGTCCGAGTTCTTTTGTTATATATTTTGGGAGCTAAATGAACAAAGAGCTTTAAGTCAGCAGATGTTCTTAGCTACCAGCAGAAAAAATGCATTTTTTTATAATGCTGGCACAGTGGTGTATTAACAGACAGCAGAGAATCTCCTGTACCAGTTTTTTTTTTCTTGTGGCCTTGGCTGCTGCTAACCTTCGCTGCAGTGTTTCCATTCAGCTGGATGTTGGATTTACACATGCTTCAGGTGAACACTGTGCTGTGTGAGATATGCCAGCAGTCCCCTTAAAGAAACTCAAGCCGGGCCTTGCACTGCTGTTGTCTTATTCACTGTATAAGGCTGGTGCATACGCTTCAAAAGCATCACCTCGCCCCAGTCTGTCCGAAGGTATAAATGCAACTCAAGAAGTTTAGAGGATTTATTTTTTTTTATAATCGATAGTGAAGCCCACGTCTTTTTTTTTTTAACACACACAATGCCACCCTCACAGCCTCAGGTCAAAGGCTCCATCCTGTTATTCTTGAAACAGAAACTGTAGCCTTCATGCAGCAGCTTTAAGCAACAGTGGGTGGTTGGCTGCTGAAGCTCTTCTCCACTTTACAAAGCTGGTTTTCAATTTCTCTGTGGCAGAATCATAATCACAACGGGGCTGAACACTCCTGTCTCAGGTTTATTTGGAAAAGAGTGAATGAGCAGAAACCATGCTTAATGTGCTCAGACTTCTTTAGATACATGTCCTCCCTTAGTTCATGTTTAGTTCACCTAACATAATGTGGGAAACTTGTGATTATAGGAGCTATTTGAACGTTTTGTCATCTTTTAGAGAAGGCACGTCACTAATATGACTTCACCTTTAGGAATTTGTGTTTGCTGTATTTGTCATTATCGCATTTCAACCAATGAGTCGTTTTTTTCTTTTTGTTTTTACATTTTAAATATGGCATTCGAAAAACTGAATAGAAATAACACAGAAATACATTTTTGAATAACTTGCCATATTTTTTTGTTTATAAAAATATACTTCTTTCAAAGGTTCTCCAAACTTTCTGCATTTATACACTATTACAAAGTCTTATTTAGGGGGCCCAAGTCTGGGTCTCCCTGTGCCGGTCCCCAGCCTGGATAAAATGCAGGGTTGTGTCAGGAAGGACATCTAGCATAAAATCTCTGCCAAACCACCTGTGCGAATTAGTGAATGGTGATTTGGTGTGGTGACGCCTGAAGGGAAACGCCGAAAGGTGAACAACAACAACACTAAAAATTAAATTCAGAGTTTCATCTGGCGAATGCTGGACATTTTAATATTATTTGTTATAAATTTCTGTCCCCAAAAATCTCAAAATGAAAAATCATCCAAATGTTATGTTGTGCTCAAAATATAAGGATGCTTCTAATCAAAGCATGATAACTAGCCTTAAAAATGTCCATTTGTAGACCTTCATTGAATACCATGCAGTTTTAGATGCCCTCTTGAATCTTCCTCCTGCTCTTGGAATCAGTCTAGGACACAAATATAGGAGATCTTGGGCAGGAGACAGAGGAGAGCGTGATATTTCAAGCTTTTGTTCTGCCCCACTTTGTTAAGTGTGGCCAGCTTGTTAAGTGTGGCCTTTTAAGTATGTACCACTCTCAACCACTCTCAACTACTCATGAGTGAACATTTTTGGAGGCCGCACCCCTACCTAAAGTTAAAGTCCCATTAGCTTTCACCAAGCGGTAACTCTAGCTGTCTAGCAGGTGGGAGGTGAAGCCAACCAGGAAGCAACAAAACGTTGCAGTTCTGCAACTAACCAGAGAGGCTGGCAACTACTGTCACCATTTCCATAGATACGATACTATGACATAGAGCGACTCGGATCATAATAATGTAAATATTGGTCAAAAACAACTTCATTTGGTCCTGCCTCTTTTCACCATCTTTGGAACATCCCAGTTAAGCAGAGTTACCTCTAGCCAATATGGCATCACCAGTGAATTGGCAATTTAGGCTTCAAGTAAAATACTGGATTCTCCGTCCATACTATTATATGTCTATGGCTGTCACGCACCTACTGTAGGTATGTGAAATTTGTTCTCTGCATTTGACCCATCCCCTGAGGGAGCGATGAGCTGCATACACAGCCGCACTCGGGAACCATTTGGTGGTTTAATCCCCCCAATCCAACGCCTTAATGCTAGGTGTCAAGTAGAGAGGCAATGGAGCCCATTTTTAGAGTCTTTGTTATGACTTGTTACGATTTGAACTCACCACCTTCCAGGCTCAGTGTTGGAGCCGCAGTAAATTAACCCCAAAGAAAGTTATTAACAAAAGTAATAAACAATTACTTTATGTTTTGAAAGTGTTTAAATATTTCACTTTATGAATGGGTTTCATGAACAGAATCAACACCTAAGATCTCTATTTAAGGCAGAAAATTATTGGAAAACATCTCATATTTACAAAGTTTTAGATCTCAACCATTCCTTCTTTTGTACAGTAAATGCAGCATAATACTGAAATACTCTTGAAAATAAAAGAGGGGCTTCAACATAACAAACATCTCAATGCAGAGTCATACATTGGAATTTAGTATCCCCAAACACACCAAGAGAACTCTTAGTCGTTTCCTACACTCTTAAGCACATAATCCGATATTTCCCAAAAATGTCATTAGAATTTATGGATTAGTTAATTTCGCCAGAAGTATAGTAAAGCAGTTCATATAATTGCTTCATTTGTTCAGTTTCTCATTTTTACATTCAGTTTTAAAAGAGGAGGTACACCCACTTCCAACAAGACCAAAAAAGACTTCAGATGAACAAAGAGACATGATGTACTGTTTTGTTCTTTCCTTTTTTTATTGAAAAAACTCATCTGAACTGCTGTTTGTGTAAAAACCGAGTGCAACCCACAATGCAACAGTTTTCCAAAACATATTTCTGTCGCAGTAACTGCTTAGTTTTGTTCATGTGAGGTTGAATCTGGCAAAGATGAATAAACCTTGCATTCACCGACAAAATTGGTTTGTGGGAGGAGCTGTAGGCTTGGAGTGTGCAAATATTTTAGGACAGTTTATGTTCAACTCTGGAGAACCCAGGAGCAATT
Source organism: Oryzias sinensis (assembly GCA_037389245.1). NCBI lineage: Eukaryota > Metazoa > Chordata > Actinopteri > Beloniformes > Adrianichthyidae > Oryzias > Oryzias sinensis. Next base: position 10,976,363 of record CM074497.1, on the reverse strand, counting down.
TTCTTCTGGACTTTTAAAATAAACTGTAATTTTTTTTCCTTCTCATTCTAGGTTGCTATGGTGGGGTGTTGGGGCCAAAATAAAAAATATATAAACCGGTGTATATATTATGAGAATATAGTCCTAAAATGGTAAGAGAAAGTTGTATACTTTCAAGTTGTAAACTAACAATTTAGGAGAAAGAAATTGTAAATTTATGCTTAAAAATTAGTAGTTTTACAAGGAAAAAGTCAGTTATTTCAGAAAATACAATGTCTCAGTTAGTTTTTAAAATGTTTCAGGTCAATTGAACATTACCTGTTTGATTTGTGTTGCAGAAAATTGCATGGAAATAACCCTGAACAAGAATCTCGTTAAATATGCTTAACTTTTTTAAAAATTAATTTACAACATTGTTTTGTAAAAAAAATTTTATTTTTTTGAAAAGCATGCCTTTTTTCTTGTAAAATTAAAAATTTGTCATAAATTTACAATTGTATTTTCATAAAATGTTGACTTTGTTCTTATAATTGTACAACTTTATTGTTGTAATATTTTGACTTTTTTTAATAATTTTGCAACTTTACTCTCCTATATTTATATATTGCTTTCTTAGTGGCCCTAATACATTATTGTAAGCAGACTTAACAGCGGCCAAAAAAAGAAAAAAGAAAAGCACGAAAATTAAAATGAAAAATTAAATGACAAAAACAGTGGGGTAACAAAAAAAATAAAAAACTGCGACCAAATTTGTTCCAGTAGGTTCTCCAAGGTTTAAATGGGGTAAATAGCATATATTTATAGAGCGCTTTACTACCTTCTTAAAAGTCCCAAAGCACTTTACAGTTACAGTCACATTCACACTCATGCACACACACAATCACACACTGATTTCAGCTCCGCTGCCGAATACTGGCGCCAATGTATAACCAGTGGTGGTGTTCAGTGTCTAGCCCAAGGACACTTTGACTCATGGGCGGGCCGGTGCGGGAACCGAACCTGCAATTTTTCTGTCAAAGGGTGACCTCTGCTCCCCATCCTATATAAAACCATAAAGGTAATTTAATTATGATTCTCAGTGATACTAAGTTCTATTCTATTATTTCACACATTCATTATTGTCACAGTAACAAACTGTTGTTGTTATTTGTTAAACATTTGCCAGCCTTTGAAATAAAAACTGCACATGTTCCTTCTGTCAGTATTTGATCAAATCTAGAGATGAAAGGGGTTTCTATTTTCTCCTGACATCCCATGCTTCATCTGTGTCTGTTGTTGAAATTGCAGGTGCTGGACGATCCATCAGACGACAACCTCCACATGGGTATGCACTTGTTTTCTGTCATTTCTCTGTTGCCGTCGGCCCCTTTGTGCCGTCAAAAACCGTTTGTGTAATTTATTCAGAGCGCAGATCCTCCACGCTGTCTCAGGACTCATACTTTCTGCAGAAATCTTTCCCTTAGTTGGAAATGAACATGGAACTGTTAATGAGAGGGATCAGCCGCGGTCACATACAGATGTGTGAACTAATGAGTTCAATGTTTGATCTTACATGTGTCTCCTTTCTCCGTCTCCTCCCGTTTACCCTCACAGTGTTTGAGCTCATGCCCAAGGGGTGAGTACAGAGCATGCCCTTTTATTCCGGAATCATCTCTGATTTTGCACCTTGCTTTTGCCGCCTCGGTGTCTGCAGCATTTTTCTACTCCAAGCTGAGCATGTTTCAGTGTTTGTTCATCACGAGCTTTAAAACAGGCCCAATGTTCTGATGCTTTCACAGCCTTAAGTGATGGCAGACAGCCATGCGGTGCCTCCAGCCCAATGCTTCTGCTGTTTCTTTCCACACCACGAACAGAAAAGATTTGGGATGAATTTAATTCAGTTTCTCGTTTGTAAATATAGAAATCTGTTGTACATTTCTCCTAATAGTAACAGAACTGAATCAAAAGATGCTTTGCTTCTGCAGTTCTGACTAAATATAGCTGCCAAAGCAGCTCCTTTACAGTTAACACGATTTTTGCCTTAAGAGTTAATCTCCCAAATGTTTGGACAATGGGTTCATCTGAATTAAACAATGAGCAAAGTGTTTGATATTTTTCTTGCAAATAGCAAAAATGTAGACACAGGATTTGGATTTAATCAATGGCTATTGATGTTTTCATTCGCTCATGATCCCTTTTAAGGTGGTCATTTTTGCTTTTTCTCATTCTTGGACTGGATTTTATTCTCTTATTGATTTAGTTGTGTATAAAAGCATTTAAATGAATAACCCAGACTTTGGTTTGGATATTTCTCACATTTGAATGTAGACCAGTGGAGAGGTATTATTATAACATCCTGTATCCAAACTTCCCCAAAATGTGTTTTATCTTCTCGCAGCCACTACGTACATTTTGCACATTTTGCACATATTGCACAGACGAAAATTGGTCATGCGTGAATATAATTGGAAAAAGTAAGAAAAGTTGTGGTCTTTACAACTTTTGTAAAATTTTATCACAAATAAACCATGGAAGAAGCACGAATTAAAAAAAACACGAAGCGCATGTAGGTCATCGTAGAAAATGAACTGTGCGTGACTATTAAGCTGTTTTTATGGAATTCATTAGTGATTCAAATATATAATTTTAAGATGATATGTAGGCTGTATACACGACGTAAAAGTTATACATCGGTGGTTGATGCATAAAAAGGTCCATTAAACATACTTGGAAAGGTCAGGGAAAGCTATAAATTTGCATCGTGCAAAAAACACACTCAATTTTGTAAGATTGACTTGATAATTGCGAATAAGCTACTTAGAATTCTTGTAATCTGCGTAACTCTCAACTGACTGAATTCATGTAAAGACTCGTTGGCCTTAACCCTCAACGGACATCTGCGCACTTAGACGAATGACGAACACAAGAAACACTTATGAATGATGTTTATCACGCATGTATCACGAAAGACGGAAATTTCGTTTATGCAAAATGCGCAAAACATGTACATAGTGGCTGTGTGACACAGCCTTAAACCCCTGTATGTCGTCTGTCGCTAATTCACAATTTACCATTTAATCCAGGAATCTGATTAATTTAGCGTCACCTTGCAAAGTTACACATAAACTGAACTTTTTTTTTATAATAGGAAATAAATTTAGGCATAAAAGGGTTAAACTGGGAATTTGTAAGTTGAATGGTGAACAAAGGAATTTAAAACGAACACTTTTTAAGATTTGGTTTACGCTTCTCTTGTAGGATGTTATTACAGAAAAAGAAAATTAAAAGTAACATGATGTTCATCACTGAGAAGTTAATTGGGTCCTCAATCAAACACTTTAAACAATCAGACTTTTAAAGGACCTAGTCAGGTAATCAGCAGCAGAGGGGAGGAAGTGTCTCCAGAAAAAACAAGGTCATTAATCACCAGCTGATAAATCTGCAGGACCTTTCAGCTCTGCTGTCTGCTATATTTATGAATATATTGAATAAAGAATATTTTTGACTGAAGTTTTCCCTGTTTGAAGAAGGTTTTTTGTTTTTTTATCTCTAATTCCACCTAAAAAAACAAATGAATTTTTTGTCAAATGTTTTTAGTAGTTTGAGGTTAAAGTCTTCACTTGGGAGTGTGACTGTGGCCTAAAGGCTGGAGAAGTATATGGTGGCCAGAGAGTTGCTGGTTTGATTACAGAATGATGCTCCTAGTCATTCATAACAGCTGGAGCCTCCTTAATCAACCTGAAATTCCCCATTTTCCTGCTTCCTGGGTGAAAAGGAAGCTATGTCTTGACTGCTCACGTGACTTCCAAGGAAGGGTTTAAGGAATAGACTCAATTTCCCTTTGAAGAATAAATTCATGGCTGCATGGTGGCATAGTGGTTAGCGCTCTCACCTCAAAGCAAGAAGGTTCAAATCCCTGCTGGGTTCTTTCTGTTTGGAGTTTGCATGTTATCATTGTGCATGTGTGGATCCAAAAATATGATTCATAGGTTCATTAGTGTCTCTAAATTGTCACTGGGTGTGCATGTGAGTGTGTGTGATCCTGCAAGAGCCGGGCGACCTGTTCAGGGTGTACTCCGCCTTCATCCAACAGTAGATGAGTTGGCTCCAGCAGCCCCGTGACACCAAAGGGGATATAGTGGGATAGGTGGAATAAAATCATTGTATTCAAAATGAAAAAATGAAAAAGTCAAGTAAAATCTGAACATGTTTTTCTTTCTTTTTGGCTGCTGGCATGGATTTGCAGTCCGGTGATGGAAGTGCCAGCAGAGCATCCTTTTTCTGAGGAACAAGCTCGCCTTTACTTTAGAGACATCATCCTGGGAATAGAGTACTGTAAGTTGATCAAGCAGCTTTATTGCGGCTTTATTTTGATGAAACATGTTTGCATATTTTCAGATGAAAAATAATTTTCAGGTAGTTGAGGAAAAAATATCGTTGGTTGCTGTTCTTCTGGCTCTAGCAGCACTTTCCTCTACCTAATGTGTCTTGAACCTCAGATTATTTTATATTATTTCTTTCTTTCTTTCTTTTTTTGGCAGTAGTACATCAATTTCAATTATTTGAAATGATTTTTGTCAAATGTTGCTACTTGCTTTTCGTTGAACTTTTGCAGACACTGAAACAAACCAAGGGTGTAACGATTAATTGGCTCAATCGATGATTTGATTTATTTTCCTATGATCAAACCAGATCCATCTGTCTGAGACAAGATGTTAAACGAATCGGCCAATACAAATAAAAATAAAAAAACATTTCAAAATGAAGTAAATTGATTAGCTAAATCTTGGAAAATACCATTTTTAATGAGGTATGGTACATTTATTTTTCTAAAATGTTTCTAAGAATTGTATCACAGCACACATATGATGTCAAGTGATGTGTATTTGTACACATATTTAATTTACACTTGATTATCTTGAAGAAATTCAAAGAATCTGGAAAACTTTACCTGCACTGTTCAGAACCAGGTATTTCTCTCTGAGTCTCACTGCTTGAAGTTTGACTAAAGATGTCCTGGATCCATTTTAGGTCAGTCAATTGAATCAGATTGCTCAAAATGAACCAACATCGACAATAAATCATATTGTCAACCACAAATTGACAAAATGATATGAATCGAACTGTTATCAAAATGAATCTCTACACCCTAAAACAAACTAAAAGTTGACCGTTTCCATCAAATATTTCTTTTCTTTTCTTTTCTTTTCTTGACAGTCCACCATAAAGCAAGTCCCATATAAGTGGTTTGAATAAATGTTAAAAGTGAGCAGTTATTCCTCATCAGTGCATGTTCGAGCGTTATTATGGTAACATCATGTAACTACAGAGTCTTTGGTGAAGTCAAGTGCCTCCTAGCTCAGTGCTCAGACGAGAATGCTCCGCTTATCCCATCAGGACAGAGTGCAGGGTTTTGATCCAGAAGGCTGTTAAGAGATCTACTTAACCAGTGGTCCTGGTTGACCTCCTGCTCTCGGTCCTTACATCTTTCTCTTATAGCAGCAATCAGACTGAAAGTAATGACAATAATTTCCCCTAGACATGATTATTATTTCAGTCTACTGCATCTCATCTACTATAAAGTTTTTGCAGATGAATGTTTGTCTTCTGAACACTTTTCTAGCAGAAAAGAAATGTGAAAAAATAAGCAGAAAGATTTTGTAGAAAAGAACTGGACTGAGTGAGTGTGACTTCATCTGTAGAGAACGGTTTAGTTCCGGCTCCAACCCAAAGAAGTAAATTCTGTCGCCATTTTTTCGCTATAACGGCACTGACATGTTGGAGCCAGACAAGGTCAGTGAGCAGGGGTTGCTTTAAGTCCCTTTGAGTCATTGTTTCTATGGCAACCACTCTCACCAATCATTAGTGAGCTTGTTGAAAGTCCACATAACTACCACTTGAAAGCGGGCAGCACAATATCGGTCAAACGTTTCAAGCGTTAAATCCTAGACCACCTACTTTTATTAAGGTATCTGATTGGTCAGTTTATAACTTAAATAATTTTGAATAAAGAAAAAATATGCAAAAATAGGATTAGCAAGAAGACATTAACAAAAAGGTGTCAGAGTAAGAATGGTTATTCTGACAGGGAATGACTGAGTAATAGCTGTTTATCTTTTATAGAAGTCTGTGGGATTTTGGCCTCTTGGAGCCAGCGGGTACTTCCTGTTTGGAACTCAGTCCAGTTCTCATATACAGTCAATGTTTGAGGCTAAAGGAGGAACTCATTTGAAGAGTAAAGCTGTTTTTAGATTTTCATATTCATCTTTAAATATGTAATAGTAAATGTCTCTGTTTAATGGAATGACATAATATTTCACCAATCTTGAAAGGAGAGGACGTAAAATAGGAATAATTAAAAAAATATTTTCAACAGGATCTATTATTATTACCATTAAACTAGACCATCCAGGCATTCATTTATTCATTATTAGCCAGGGGATAAAAATAGTTTCAGCTTCACTTTTTTTCTGATTGAAATCTAAATAAATGATTCTTTTTTTTTTCTTTTCTCCCAGTGCATTATCAGAAGATTATCCACCGGGATATCAAGCCTTCTAACTTGTTACTGGGCGATGATGGTCACGTGAAGATAGCCGACTTCGGAGTCAGCAACCAGTTTGAGGGGAATGATGCGTTACTGTCCAGCACCGCTGGCACCCCTGCCTTCATGGCACCAGAGACCCTCTCAGAGAAGCACAAGAGCTTCAGTGGAAAAGTAAGCCATCAAGCATAAGGTGGAGATGTTGCTTGAAACCCAGAGCAGGAGGATTTTAGGCCTTTTTAGTTAGAATGTGTACCAACTGCGGTCCCCAGTACACATGAGTTCAGAAATGGAACGTTTTTTATTTAACATATGTACATTTTTCATAAATATAACGGAGAAACAGAAAGTTCCTGTTTAATTTGGCATTTAAGTAGGTGAAAGTTCTTCTTGAAATGTCTCACCACACATCCAAGTGGCCTAAAAGTCATGAGATTCAAGGTTCTACATTTTTCTTTTCAGTTTACTAATATTGTCATTTAGTTTGACTTGTTGTCTCTGAATTCTTTCACTATTCACCACACAGAGGGTTGTAGACAGGAGCCTAATGACTGTATAGCTGTATAGTCATCTGAGAGAACCATCCGCTCTCCAAAAACCAGTTCTAGCTCCTCCTTGAAAACCACTTGTGCTTTTTTTACCATAACTTTTCTTCTCCCCTCCCTGCAATATATTTACATTCCTTTATTAGTCAGAACAATCAGACACGTGCAATTGTGTGGAAAAACACAAAGGAAAAGTTCAGATCAAATGACAAACTGCACTGTTGACACAATAATTTCATTATATAGAACATCATTTTTTCCTCCCTAAATTGCTTTTATATTCTTTTTTTTTTCATACGTTTGCAATTATTTTTGTTTAGATGCACTTGTGTTTTGGTTCTAATTGAATCAAAAGACAAAATTAGTAGGAGTTGTGAACTTTCACCCAAGTGTTGTTTCAAATTGTAGCTAAAACCGTTAGTTTGAGGTTTGATTGTGATTTTAGATGTCTTCATCCAAACACCAGGAGTGAATGAATGTAGGAAGAGTTTATTTAGAGCCTTTTAGTAGCAACAGGTCAGAAATGTGCCCAACACTTTTGATCTAATCTTAAACTTGTATGGGTTACGTTTCCTTCTCCACTGTTTTTCTAAGAAGCCGGAGAGTTTGCTTTTCCTCTAAAAGAGAAACCAGAATAGAACATGTGCTTGCAGTCAAACTCTATGGGAGTGAGAGCCACTTAAGTGCCTCAGCCTGCTGTTTTGTCCAGCATTCAGGAAATGTCCTCAGACCTGGAGCTCCTTCCTCTGATTAGTCTGGCCTTGCAGAGTCTGGTCTGCTTAAACCTTCCTTTTTATACAACATGTAAATCAGAGGTGAAATCTGAATATCCGGCACGTTGCTGAAGCTCTGGGAGTTGCCACTCCTGAGAGTGTAGTGGGTAACTCAGTCAGGGTGAGGCGGCCTCACAAACAGCCCCATGGGCAACAACCGAGGCTCTTCTATCCATTTTTATTTTTAGACACGTTTTATACCTGTGTAAATGTGGATTTTTGCCATTAATCGGTCTTTTATGTCATTGTTTGCACTTTTTTTTTGAAGGCACTGGATGTGTGGGCCATGGGAGTCACTCTCTACTGCTTCGTCTTTGGAAAGGCAAGCCCTGAACATTTTCCATCCCTCACTCATTTGTCAGCCTGCGGCCCACAAGTGGCAACAGTAGCCTGGTTAGGTGTTTGTTTCACACTCCCTCCCTGGCTTGTTAACACAGTGGCATGGCAGTGAGAACAGTCTTTGCCGCCTTTTTAATTCTTCATAGAAGAACTTTCAGAAAAAAAAATCATTTGGTTAATTGAACAATTGATGCTAATTGATGTTATCTTTTGTTGTGTTGGTGTTAAAGTCCCACTCCAATCATCTTTTGATCTATTTTCAAAGTGTTCCCAGTGGTCGTTTAATTATAATTATGCTTTTTTTAGCCGAAAAAAAACGAAAAACAATCATTTTCTAGGACATATTTACAGCAGAGCAGCAGGAGTTAAATATTTGCCTCTGACCTGTGACTGTTGGTGCAGAGCTATCCCACTCCCCCTTCCCATCACCCATAACTGTGTGCTCTGTATTCCACTCTCCTGCTAGCTTACAGCCCCTCAGCCCCCCCAACCTAACATTATTAGTGCAACAAAAATGGTGAGCAATATTGGAGCTATCCCACCGTACAGTTTTTACCCAATGCCAGCTCAGACGAGGAAAACAAAGACGTACATTGATTGAATTTTCTTGATAAATGTCCTCATCAGAAAAATGCCACAAGAACATGTTAAAAACACCAAAAACACAATTTTCCTCGGAGTGGGTCTCTAAAGGGGCAGTAGAGGTTATTCAGTGTGCTTTCCTTGTGGTTTTTCATTCCCTGCTCTGCCTGCAGTGTCCATTTATCGACGACTACATACTGGCTTTGCACAATAAGATAAAGACCAAGCCTGTGGATTTCCCAGAAACGTGAGTCAATTTCATGCAGTGTTCTTTGTATTCTCCCTTTCTATGTCAGAAAAAATAAATCTGCAGTGCTTCAGTAAGCCAACAGCCTCTGCGTTTTCCTCCTCATCACTCTTGCCAGTGGCTTTTATCGCATCTATACTTTGCTTGACTTCCCACAGGCTGTAGCGATGGGAACTTGAAAGGCATTTAGTACGAGTGCGCTTTAAATGTCACCCATCTGTCATTAAAGTGTATGAAAGCAACAGAAGTTCCACACCTATGTGCTGATGCAACTCCCAGATAGATCTCTTAGAGAAGAGGTTTGGAAAAGCTCACAGGTCCTCTCAGGTGATGCTAAAAAAAAACAGATGTGTGAGTTTTTCTTTTTTTTTTCTTTTTAAAACAGATGTGTGAGTTTTTCTCCAGTTGAATAAAGCTATAAAGGGACCAAACTTCAATGGGTGAGGGGGTTAAAGGACCTTTTTTTTTCTTACAATAAATGCTGTCCTTCCTTGGTACAATCATAGTTGTAAATCTGCTTTCCCAGCAGACGCTACCAACATTCCACATACAGTAAAAAAGATCTGTGTTAACACTCCTCTAAATGGAGATTTAAAGTAATTGAGAACTGATTGGGTCATTGTTCAGTCAGTACTGTTCATCTCAGCTGCCTGCCCCCTTCATGACGATGAGGTTCTGACCCATTTCTGCAGCTATCATGCTGTGTCTTTGTTGTCTAATCACAGGCTTCACAGAATCCAAGGGAGCGTTTGCATCTTCATGTCATTTAGATAAAGATGTGGTTTGCTGGTAACCTCAAACAAATCAGGGTTTTCTTGCAACAAATGCTGTCACTGTGAAATAGTTGGACCTGTGGACGTCATGATGGATTTTTTGACTCCAGCTAGATCAGTGAATTTTGATCATTTTCAAAACATGGGTTGAGAATAACTCATCTATTGTCATGTTTTTTTTAAATGACTTCTTACTGTTTCAAAAAAATACTTAATTTGTTGATAATTATTTCTTTAGGGTACAGTTATACCATATTAAAAGTATGAATCAAATGTGAGTTTTGTTTTACATCCTAAATTAACATTGAAGTGAATAAAATACATTCCAATTTACCCAACATAGCATAATGTTTTTATTAATTTCTATATCTCATTCAAAAGTAATATTGCAATTTAGATTTCATGAAATGTTTGAAAACATCTACATTAAAAAAAAAAGAAAATTCTATCAATTCTTTGATGGAATCACAGGGTTAATAGATAAAACTTTTTTGTTTGAGGATTTTCCCATAATATCACAACTAGTTTGTTTCAGGTTTAGTAATTAAAGTAGTAAGTAAAGATTTACTAGTTCTTTTAGTGAGGCCGAATAGTGAAAGATCCACCTTCAGATTTGATCTATAACCTAATAGTCAGATGTGTTTTTGATTGAAAATCCTGAGATGTTTTTTTTTTTTATTTAATCACAATTTTACTTATTGGTTTAGCAAGTTGAAGGATTCTGCTTTGGGGCATAATTTTTTTTATACCATGGTTCCTCTTGTGAAATAAGAAAATGTAAAATATGAAAAGTATTACCTGTAATTGTTCTCATGAAGTGGCACTTATGCCATTTTGTAAACGTGGGGAAGTTTGCTTTCTGTCCGTGCATTAGATCTGACATCAATGTTGTGTTACTGTGATAAAAGTGTCCTTTTCTAATCTCTGACAGGCTGGTTTGCTCTTTCTGCCAGTCTTTTTGCCAAGGAATATTTTTTTCATTAAAAAAAAAAAGATGATGCTAAAGTTTTAAGTATCAAACAATAATAATAATGATGAAAAATAAAGAAGATAAATTTAGCCTTTTATACTTTCCTATCAACAATCTGCTTGTGTTGTTTCATAAATAAAGTCTCGGAAACATGTCTCAGAATCTTACTCTGTGTCTCTGCAGACCAGAGATCAGTGAAGCGCTGCGGACTCTGATCTTGCGGATGCTGGATAAGAACCCAGACACCAGAATCACCATCCCTGAGATCAAGGTAATCTGCAACAAAAAAACAACACTTCAGCCCTGTTGAAGCCAGTGAATGGCCTCTGATGCGCTGATTGACTCTCATACATGCAGCAGGGCGCCTCTAACTGCTAGGCATGATCAGACCTGTTTGTCTCCGAGGTGATCAGTGCTACCAGTGAGTTCATCAATCTTTAGGGCCACTTGGGGAGTTTAGGACCGGACAAATGACGTCCTTCACTCTCGTCCATATTTCCATGACACGGTCTAGTCATGTGTCACTAAGACATTTTCACCAGAGACAGTTAATGGAAAAGAGATAGTGAGGCCTTGTGGATGTCATGCACAAACACTTGCATCATGTAAATCCTGTTAAGAAAACTCAGAGAGATGCAGCATTTTACCATATTATGTGCAGTTATTTAAAGCTTTTACAGTTCATCCATTTTCTTAACCAGCTGTGTCCCTTTCGGGATCACGGGGTTGCCAGAGCCTTGTCCGGCCACTGTTGGGCAAAGCCGTTGTACACCCATGACAGGTCACCAGTCTCCACAGGACAAAACTTTACAAAATATATCATTTAAAAGCTTTTTCAATATGGTCATTAAAAAAGAAGAATCCGTTTACTTGTTGATACTGCATTTTGAGATGGAGAAGCAAAAAATGAAGGACCTGAAGCTGTGGGAAGAGGATAAAGGTTGATTCAAAACTTAGCACTCATTCTAAATCCCAAGAGGACCTGGCTGCAGACATCAACGTCCAGACCCAAAGTCCTCAACGGGAATCAGAAGTACCCCTGTATCACTCAAAAAAAAAAAACATAATGGCAACCTTTTTACAGTTTGAAGACTTTTGAGTTGGGGTAAGTTGTATAATTTCCACTTCCAGCCAATGATGCCATCTTGTCTGCAGCCAGGCCTCTTCCCACAATCCAGTCTATAGTGTTGCAGTTTCAGTCTTTTTTCATGATGTGACATTTTCTCAGCAGTCCTAGAAGTTGGCGATCTTCCTCACAGAGGAGGATGAGCTATAACGACATCATGTCCTCTCTGAAAAACATGTAGCATGATAAAGTCATCACTGTCACACGCTTCAGTTCAAGCTTGTTCATCTTTGGTTTCTGTCACTTAGCATAAAAAAACAGGGCTTAGCTGGTAAGGCGTGTTCAATCATTAATCTCTGTATGTGAAGCTTCTGAATAAATCAGGACAGTATGTCGTACAGAAGTCACGATTAAAACCTGCAGGCACTCTGACATATTTACAGCATGAATCAACACTCAGAACACAGAGACTAAAGCCTCTTACGGAGAATTAAACCACGGCGCTCGCTGCAGATCTCAGACCTAATGGAGTCCCAGCTCTGAGTGAGCTTTAGTCTGTCTGCTGACACAACGTCTCTCCGTCTGTTTAGGTGGATCAGTGGGTGACCAAAGGGGGCATTGAACCTTTGCCCCTGGAAGAGGAGCACTGTTCTGTGGTGGAGGTGACCGAGGAGGAGATCCAGAACTCTGTGAAATTTGTTCCCAGCCTCTCTGCCGTGGTAAGAAACATTCCACCCGGATGCTGATTTCTGATTTTATGTGCGACGTGTACAGAAAATGTAGGATGGAGTTTTACAAAGTGTATTATTTTCAATTATTTGGGTGATTCTAGTATGCACATAGGCGGTGACCGGCTAATATTTGTTTGCACTACATTTTCACAGTAAATGTCCAAAGCATGTGTTTCTTTTTGGAAGTGTTTGGAGAGGTTACAGCCTCTCATACCCCCAACCTCACATCAGTTGTTTGAAAAAAAATGGCGAGCAATATCAGAGCTTTCCAGCCATACAGTTTTGAGCCAGACACCAGCTTGGAAAACAAAGACGTACATCTATTGTCTACAAGGAGATGCATCAGAATGGAGCAGATCAGGGAGCTTGTGACCCAGAGTATTCTTTACATAACAGATACACATTTTTTTAATGTCATTTTTTTCGTCTGTTCCTGATTCACAGTGATTTGAATAAAGAAATACTCACAAACGTAATTGTGAGCTTATTTTTTTTATACATCATTGGAAAAATCCCATAAAAACATGCTAAAACACAATTTTCATCGGAGTGGGTCTTTAAATGAGAGTGATTATGAAGAGATTTAAAAAGATGCAAAATGATTCCTAACGACGTAGTGCATCTTCCCAACAATTGATGCCTTTAATGTATTGATCATTTAATGTTCATTATTAAAAGAATTCTAAACAATAAAAACTGAACCTTTTGCTTCCCCTTGTCTGCACTGTGGTTCACATGCCAGTCATCTATCAGTTTTTGATTTTCATTAAGTTATAAACAAAAAGCTGAGGATTAAATGAGGAAATAAAACAGTATTTTCTTTCTGGTTAAAAAATCTAATTCACAAAATGAATATTCACTCAGGTTTTTTTGGTTTCCACACTGCATACCAAACACCCAGCTCAGTATTTGCTTTTGTTTTTATCTGCACTGCAGCTTTAACCTGGAATTTATATGCAAAGCCTCACTTATAATGTTCATAAATGATTAAACATGAATTAACTATCAGCTGGCCTGGGCTCAGGGAGGAGGTTATTCACCAGGCCCTTTCTTTCTGAACACGTGTCAGTGGGCACCAGCCTCCTCTAAAACGTTTGTGTCGTTGTCTTCAGATCCTGGTGAAGGCCATGCTGAGGAAGCGCTCCTTCAGTAACCCGTTTGAGAGTCCGAGCAGGAGGGAGGAGAGGTCCATGTCTGCCCCCGGCAGTCTGCTCATGTAAGCTGGCATGCTCCCGCCTGCAAAAAAGCACATCATGTCCTCATCTCTCTTATATAATTCGTTTCTTGCATCACCCAGTGCTGCTGCAGATGTTGCTTTAGACTGACAGAGATCTGTACTTCACACCTGACTCCCCTTTCTGTCTAGCAGGTTGACTTGTACTCCTTCTTGCTTCCACAGCAGCTGCTACTTAGTGTTGTCATAGCACCATAATTCATTCCCTGATTGAATGCAGCATAACTTACAGCCTTTAAAAGCGTTTGTGTGCGCCGGTCGCAGGGCTGGAAGGAGTCAGGGTGATGCAGAGCCATCTGGAGCAAACAGGGCTTCAGGCTGACCTTTAATTTCCTGCTTTGTTTAAAAAAAAACTTAAAATGGGAAAGTATTTCATCCCATCGTTCCATCATGCAGTTTGAACTCACACAGGTGAAAGGAAAACCAAGCAGGGATGAGTATCTATTGTTGCCCCCTGGGGGCCCCTCTGGCACATGATGGGGTTTGGAGCCTTTTTCAGGGCTTGTTGCACTGAAGGCGCAACCTCAAAATTCTCAATATTGCGTGCTTCTCTTCTATTAGACTAGAGCTTTCTTGGTTAGTCTGAGCTGCTTTTTAAGGTGAAAGTGTTTTCTGAGGACATGTGGTCTGTCTGAAACAATACTGCCCCCCTATGGAGGAGAAAAACACTGCAACTTCCAGAAAACGAACTGAACAAAAAAAGACTTGACATGACAAGTTTTCCAGTGTAGAAAGGATTGTTGTTTCATATTTTTACACGAATGCTTCTAGGAATATGGAGGCACCCCAAGTGTAGAATTTTCTTCAAAGCTCCCAGATCTTTCATGTTTTCCTGTAACACAAGGTGGAACCTGAGGACTTGTTGAAGGAAAAAAGACAGGATTTTTCATCAAAGTGAATACAAAATCACAGGCTAGCTGGTATGAATGTTTAACAGTCCAGCCTGAATGTGCACAGTTCAGACGCTGCATGCAGCTCCCCAAGTCTTCTTCCGTTGCTGGCATGGTTGCTAATGATGAGATGTGATGAAGGACGAGCAGCGTGCCCCCTTTAAGAGCGTGTAGAATAAAGTGAGAGGAGCACAGCATGGCTGTGAGAGGGGAGAACATTTTTAATAAAGTGAATTGGGAGAAAATGTACTGAACAGGCTGGAAGCTACAGCTGCAAACCACAGCTCCACAAGGTTCAAGCTGAGCCTGTGATGTGTGAAGCCGGAAGCTAACAAGACAAGGAAGCTAAATAGATTTGGATATTTTCTTGTCACACAAGCAAATCAGAAATAATTATTTTTTTGTTTTTAATTTAAAGACCCACGCAGATCATATTTTGATCTATTGCAAAAGCGTTCCCAAGGGTCTTTTATTTGAGATGGTGCCATTAAGCCAAAATCCAAAAAATCTGTCGTTTTCTAGAACGTAGTTTCTGCAGAGCAGTAGTAGCTCATTAGAAATCTGCTTCTGAGTTGTAGGCGGGATCACCTGCGCGTAGCAACCTTCCCTTCCCTTCCCATCATCCATCTGTTTACACTCTCTCCTGGAAGCTCACAGCCCCTCACAATCCCAACCTAACAGTAACAGTGCAATAAAAATGGTGAGCAACATTAGAGCTATCCAGCCGTACAGTTCAGATCCAGATTCCATCTTAGACGATGACAACAAAAACATAAGTGGATCTATTTGTCTGCAGGTGGATGCATCTGAATGGAGTGGAGCAGGGAGCTTGTGGCCCGCCCAGGGTATTTTCTATGTAACAAATATGACCTTTTCCAAATAAAATAAAATAAAAATTAATGTAAAACTAAATTTAAAAAAAATCATTTTTGCATCTGCTCCTGATTTAAGATCATTTGAATAAAGAAATACACAGAAATTGACTTTTTTTCCATGTTAGAAACATGATTTTCATCGGAGTGGGTCCTTAAGGGGGAACATTTTCTCCAGTTTGCAAAAACTTCCCATTTTGTAACCCTGTCCTTTAATAATTGTAGTATAACATAAATCAGTTAAATTAACTTTTATAAACAAACCGACATGCATTTAGAGGAAAAAAAGATAAAGAAATACTGACCCTAAAGAAATATATAAGATAGCTGACATTTTGGCATTTCTGGTGTTTTAAGCTCCTCTGCATAAAAGATGGAAAACATTTCTGATTTAATAATGATTCTTTATGTCTTTATGTAACAGATGAACATATAGATGTGTGGATTAGGAGGGCATGAAGCCCCTCCATCACTTTGTCTGTCCCCTGTTAACATCCTCTCCGTCTCTTCTCCCATTCTGCTGCAGGGACTCATGGCCCCTCCGGCCCTCTTTAAAACTCCACCCCTCCCGCAGGTAATATCATATGGGCCGCTGTGTCTGTTCTACGCCTGCCAGCTGCCGTGCTATTCATCATCTCCAACCCCCCTGTGCTTGCTTTTCCTCTGAGAGTTCCTGTCATTTCTCTGCTGCTGTCATTTAGATGTGGTTCTGCAGCTCCACCTTTCATACAAATGTGTTAAACGTTATAACGCTCCTCCAAAATGTCCTCATGGACGATTCTATTTGAGAATCTGAGCTGTGAAGAGCATCCCAGAGAAATCTGGCTGCGTCTCAGACTGCGTTAAAGGAGCTGCCGGTAAAACATTCAAGATGTTTTTGAAGTTCCACATAAATAAGGTTCAGAGACGGCTGCGCTGCATTTTGGCGAGAGAAAGCATCCGCTTAGTAGTGTGGCCATCAAATCTTCAGCCGCCGCTGCCAGTCTGGAAGATGAAAAGAGCAGCTGCTGTTGGATTTATTTGTCCTTCTTTTGTTTTGTTGTAGAAAGAGCAGCGGAGGAGACGGACCCAGAGAGGGGGAGCTGGAGGACCTGCACGAAGACGAGCCCTTTTCTTGAGTTTCCAGCCTTACCGCCGTCTGCTTCACATCTCCATTGCTTGACCAGGAATGCGCTCCGGTCTTCATCCTCACATTTCACCAACTCCGTTTTAGTTCAACTATGAAAGCATTTGAAAGCTCACACACTCATGCTTCACTCAACCATCAGCTGTCAAGCCTTCAGTGGAAAGAAAAACTCTGGACATTTAATTTATGGTTTGGGAAAAGCTGGTGCGCTAGCTTTCATCCTCATGCAGAAGGTGGAAACTGAGGTTTAGACTGTCTGCATTCAGCCGTGAGGAGAGTCATTTCCTCCTCGGCAAAAGCGGCATTCAAATGGGTGAACTACAGGGATCTTCTTTCTGATCACACCAGTGAAGTCGTGCACAGACGTCTCTAGCACTTTTCTTTATCGTTGTGCCATTGGAAGCCAAATCTGCCTTTACAGACTTTGGACGGCAGAGCTTCTGTGATGGGAGGAAAAGCACAAACGCAATGTGATGACGTTGCTGATTTAAGGGTTATTTCATGCTTTTCCTCCAACTGTGTCATGTCCTTGTTCACTGTTGTGTTTTTTTTTATTAACATTGGGGCAAAAAGTAGAGAGTTTTAAAGTAGATTTTAGATGTTTACTGTAAATGAGAGGAGAGAATGGCTGTTCTCCATACTCAACCTGACTGTGAAACATTATTTCAAGACACGGTAGAATGTGGAGCTCCTTTTAAAGCTTGAGGAGGAATAATAATTCCCTACAGGCTTTTCACTGAAGGGTATATGCTAATTCTAAATATCCCAACACCTTTATGCCAGTGTTTTGTTTTTTTGTTTTTTTCCTGTTCGATTAAGAAGATGTATTGAGAGTGAAGGGCTCAAATGAGTCATAACAGATGCTTGAGGTCCTCATGGACCATCAGGGAGGGATAAGCAGACTTGAATGCCCTTTTTTAGCATCACGAGAAGCAGACAAAACCAAAAGAAAAAGATGAACAGATATTACCTTTGAAACCATTTTGTGTTTACATGTTGGCAAGGATCCGGATCTGCTTGTAATTCCTGAACAATCTCTTCTCGAGGCGTACAAAAATATAGTCGAAATGTGATGCTCTCACAGTTAGGTATTTAGGAAACACTGGAATTGGAGTTTTTAAACTTTAGGTCAACATGTTCCTGAATTTGTGTTGGAGTTCCTCTGTGTGTAGTCATGGCAACGGCACGCTCCTGTTTTCTTAAAGTTTACATCAGAGAGATCGTTTTTACAACGTTTTTATCGACTGTCTTCTGGAGCAACTTTGCTTACAACAGCACAATTAGAACTCAGCTCCGGGTTTTCATGCAGAAACGGTTGGTTTTTATCACCGTTCACAGCGTTGCTACGATAAACAGTAGTTTTCTTTTTTTTATTAGGTCAAGAAGGTACAAACAAATGCAATTACTGCAGCTATGCAATGCAATGCTCAGAGTACAAATAAAAGCTTAAAAGTTAGTCTCCCTTTTACCTCTGCTGATCGTTTTCACATACTCAATTATAGAACAAACCTTTAAGAATTCCCATAAACCATATTTATTTTTAATAGATATGCCAGTTAGATCAGAAAATTTGACATTAAACTGGGGTAAATAAAAAACAGATTTGTATTTAATCAACAGCAACTGTGTGGTTAATTTGCAATCTTAAATCCAAAATATGATTTACAGTTTGGAGGTTAGCGTGAAACATGTGACTTGGTTTTTGTTCTCTTGCTGACCCGGAGCGTCTCTGCTGCCAAACAACAACCTGGCAGGGAGGTTTAGCATATCAATGTCGCAATGAAGCCGAGGCTTCCAACAAGATCAGACGCCTCCCCACCTCCCTGTCCTTGGTGTGGCATGCTGCAGACAGCGATGCATTTCTTTCATTAGACTTGACCTCTGATGTGACGGAGGAAAACAGCGCAGGAAGAGTCAGATCCTGACTGAAAGCGTTTCACTGCTGAGCCTCTGCTCAAACTTCTGTTATCACCAGAAGAATGTCAAAGTTTGTATTTGTTCTTTTTAGATGATTCTGATTTGGAGTAAAGTGTCTGCTTGCGGGTGGCTTTCAGCGAAGGGCTGTTTAAACCAAAAAGTTTGACTTGCTGACATACTCGCTTTATTTATTTGCTTAAAACTGTTTTTAACCAAAAGCATTTGAAAAAAAATCTGTGTTTGCAGACCTTTATCAGCGTGAGGTCACACCGTCTCTGTTGTCTTAATTGTCAGTGTGCTGATATCAGCTCATTATGCTCTCAGGCACCCAGTTCAGTTTCCTTCATGAAAGTAACCTTGCATATAGAATTCAGGGCTGCATGCAACGGCACAGGCCGCTGAGAAACTGAGCACAGGGTGTGTGAAACCTGCATGTCTATTACATCATAGCTCTATAGAATTTAATGGGAAAGAATGACTCTGTTCTGTGTCAAACTGCGGTAGTTGCAAGAGTGGCTGAAATGCTTTATGCTGTTGCGTGGAACTGTGTTGCTTACCAACTGCAAAAGACTTCTGCTTGAGGCTTCACAGTTGAGAGGAAACTTGATTGGAAAAAACCCAGACTAGTGCACTGGATGTTAGATTGTGCGCTTCTGACAGGTTCTCCTTGTTGAGTAGAGAAATATAAAGAAATCCCTGCAGCATCAAGCTGTCTGTCACCCAGAACATGTTCCCACCCGTTTTCCTTCAGTGTGAAACGTATAATTTGTGACACGTTTTTTCCCATGATAATCTTTCAAATCACCCCAGTAATATTGAATGTAAAATATTTTGATTTTTTCCACAAATCTATTTGAATAATAGTTTTAATGTTTTTAAAACCTCGCAGCTAAAAATGAAAAAAAAAATGTGCAAACAGGTTCACTGAAAAATTCCAAGGTTAAGGGAATTAATAACTAACCATCTGGGGGCTCAGGATTATTCATGGGTTAACTCATAAATTCGTTTTTGATGCAAAACTAATCACTTAAGTAAAGAGGAAGTAACTTCATCCACACAGATTTCTAACTTTCAGCGTTCAGATTTCAGGTTTATTCTCCTAAATAATGACACTTTACTGAATGATTTCCATTAGTGATGTATCTGTTTAAAGCTACTAAGTTGCCTATGAAGGAAACATGTGATTTGTTAACAGCTAAATTCTAATTTTGTTTCCCTAGTGCAGGTGATCTGCACATTTGCATTCATTTGAAAAAAATGCTGCAGCTCTGATTTAGAATTGCAGTTACAACATTTTAAACCTGAATTTTTTTGCATTTTTTGGGAGTCAGCAGAAGAAATGTGTCCAGGATGCATTTAGGGATCAGGGGTCTGAAGCCTTTTATGCTTTTTTTTTGTTCCGCTTTTCTTCCTGAACAAAACCCAGCAAAAGCTGGAATGTCCAAATGTTTAGAAAAATACACTAATTGTGTTTTTGTGGTCATTACGCCATTCATTTATAAAATTTACCTTATAAATATTTACAATAATTAAATTGTATTACTTTTGATACAATAGATAAAATATTTTACATCATTTTGCTTAGATATCTGACATGTACATTTTGGAGGAATGGTAAAGCTCTCACCTCTTGATTAAGTGTAGTGTCAACAGTGGTAAAAAGAAAAGAAAACTGTTAATCTTTACTTGTGTACCTATGTTTAAAATTTTAAAAATAAACGACACAATGTAACTAGTAAACCTATTATTTATTTGGATGGTTGATATTTTTTTCTTCAAAGCCAAAGAGACACAAAGTAGGGATAAAAGTGTCCCATGTGGCTCTGGATCCTAAGGTTGCAGACCCCTGATCTAGATGATTGTGTAGTCACACAAATGCAATAAAAAATTGAATTTCTAATTAAATCCCAGGTAATTATCAACTAAATACAATTAGGCCTTGCAGAAATAGCTCTTGAGTCCAAAATCTAAAACTATGGGGAAGTGTGACGTCACAGATTAGAACAGTTCTCATGTTTTTATCTGTTGTTTCCACATTATGTTTGCTGTAAATTGGATCCTAAGTGCCCCAAGTGTCCCATTTTATTTAGCCCTTATGCTATCCTAGGCACTTTAACACTGGGAGTGGGGTCATCTGGACTCACAATGATTTGTGATCTTCACTGGTGTCCATGGATGACATGAAATCCTCTTCACCTTTATCCACCTTTGTCATGGTTGGAATAACACGTCAATGTAAAGGTGGGGTCATAGGATAGCAGAAGGGTTAAAAAAACAAGTGGTTTTTTTTGCTACAGATTTTTAATTTGATGAATCCTTCATCCTCCACTGAGGATTGCTCTCATCACAGGTTTCAGTCCTTTTTGCAGAGAAATACAGAAAGAAGAGGAAGAACTGGAGGCAGCCACACCATAGGAAGCAAATGGAATCTTATTTTAATCATAACTTCGGATCATAGTTTCATCCAGAGGGGGAGGACTCTGGGAATGTGTACATAATCTCCAGTGAAGAAACAGTGGCTAATCTACTGTGTTATTTTTCTCCTGATGCGTTACAAAGGTCTCTGCCGTCTGTCTATCTCCTGTGTGTATTTGAATGTAGTCACGCTGATGTCAAGGCACTAAAACGAAAGCATGGCACATCCCTACGCGATGCAGGTGTTACACTGTACATATGTACCAATATGAATAAGTTATTTTTCGCATGCTTTTGTACTTCTAAACATTGAGTACAATAAAAAAATAAAAAGAAGAAGAAGAAGCTTCTGTTGTTATCGTACCTCTTTTATTGACTTAATGGCATGTGTGCGCTGGGTGGGACGCATCATGGCATATCCAAACACAGACTCAACAATGACTTGCATGAACACAATGTGTCATGGACATTTAAAGGGGTGGAGGTTACACCCATAGAATGAACACATGTAAACAAACACCTAAAAAAGTACACACACAGAGGGGCTCTTTAGTAGCTCTTTAGAGTCACACAGTGGGGTGATGAGGATGGATGAAGACGCTCTGATAAAGGACATCTGACAGAGTTCCTTTATTGCCCAGGAATCTATTCATTTTGTGAGTTGAGTCTTTGGTTCCTCTGTGCTACATCTTATAAAGCAACTTGTTTGCTTCCAGGTCATTTCTTTGCAAGAACAGCAAACGGCCAATGCGTCAGCAATCATATTTTCTTGGCTTTATTGCTAAAAAAAAAAAGAAAGTTCTGGCTATTCCGATGTCTTGATGCTTCCTGTGTCCAAATCTGGATCCTGCAGGACAGAAATCAAAACCAGACAGAATTACTTTTTTTTCTTTTTAGATATTTAGTATCACGTGATGGAACGCTCAAGCAAACAAACAAAAAGGCAAAAAAATACAAATAAAGCGAAAGAGCTTTACTGTCTAAACTTCATTACACACTCACGTTGGTCTTGTCTTTGCGTTGCACTTGTCTTGCATTTGCTTCAAGGGTGTAATAGACAGATGACCCTAAACCACGCAATTCCTGTTGTAGATAAAAAATGTTCTACCTGTTTTAGTTAAAGGGGATGCTTTGGGTGCAGACGCGGGATTTATCCAGTCTCAGATTATAAAATTGTACCACCCTAAACTCAGAGGCCCACACACCAAATTTGTTTTTTGTTTGTTTGTTCTGTTTTTTGTAACATGTCCTGTCCAGGAGCTGAGCAAACAGAACAGAGCTGAAGGCCTCTTGTGTTGGACAGATTTTACTTTTTTAATGGGGGGTTATGATTTTTCAGACACGCAAGGTGTTTATTTGAATAAACCCCTTTGGTATTTCAAGCTAAACTTTATTCATATTAATCATGTGTGCAGGCATTTCTTGTTGGACCGGATGAAAAACAGAAGGGAGAAGGAAATAGAGGGATCTTAAGAGATGGGGATAAGGCTACAAAAGAAGGGGGAGAAAAAGGGGGTTAAGGAAGTTGGAGAAGAAGTAAGAGGGGGTAGAATCCCAAAAAGAGGCAACAAATTGCTGGAACTTTATCATCATGTTAGTCTAAAGTGTAGGGCTTGTTCAAAGACACGCTCAAACACTAACATACCTGTTGGCTCCTAAAGTCTTCTCACACAAACATGGCAACACATTCACAATACAGATACACCTCGCATACACATACTTGTGTATACAAACAAACATGTCAAGCATATATCATTTTGTCATGCACACTGTTTGTGCAAAATGAGCTGGTACCTGTGCTCAGATGAGTATGTGTTCTACTGTGGTGGATGATGGATATGTAAATAGAGGAGGATAGACCGCCCCCCCCCCCACACCGAGACCCCCTCCACCAAAGTACCAGTGGCAGCTACTTGGCAACCCATTGTCAACCACCCAGACCAGGGGTGGAAGGATCGCCACAGGGGTCAAAGGGTAGGGGGCACAAGGGCACGGACAGTGTGAGTCCTGCACAGCCAAAAACAGACCATCCATCATGCCAGGGGGACCAGCACAAGGCCCCACCCACCGGGGGGCCCCAGACAAGCAGCCCATTACCACCTGGGAGTTCCGAGTATCCTCCCACCCACCTCAACCCCGGGCACAAACCGGGGTCCCCCAAAGGAGACCCCCCCCCCCAGCTCAGCTCAGGCAGGAAGCCACCCACCTTCCCTAGCCAGGGAACTCAGGGATCCATGTCACTCTGTGGATAGAGGGCCATGCACCCAAGGGACAAAGGGGCTGCGAGCCTGGTTCCCCCCACCAGATATGGGGTTAGAACGAGAAGATCAGTAGCTCCACCTTCCTTGTCTAATGTGTGTTTGTGTTGGAGTGTATAATGTGATAGGGGCCTTACGCGATCTAAATATTTTAGGAACAAAAAGTAACCCAACTGTGTTACCTATTGATTTCTATTTTTAGGTATTTGGTGCCAAAATCCATATATGTTCAAACAGGGAAAATTCTATGTTGGTGGTTAGGCAATGTTTATCTGGAAGCACGGTGCACTTCTGCTGCCATCTTGTGTTTAAACAGAGAAAAGTCTGTAATGGAACCTACCTGTGCAGCTGTGTCTGTGTATTTGAACTTCATGTTTTTGTAAAAGTCTCTTCTTGGAAGCACATACAGCAGCACTAAGTCACAAACTACAGTTGCCTGAAAGGACAAAAAGGAAACATTCACTTCTCATTGATTACATCAATGACAATTGAAACAATTTTGTGTTAAACATACCACTCCAAAAATTCCCACTCCAGAACCTATGGCAGTCAGGGTTGGAATGATATCAAATTTCCGTCCCTTCAAAAATCAATTTACCCGTAAGTAAGTAAGTAAAAAAACAACAACTTTTATTTGTCAGTTATTTATAGTTAAAAATTGTTGCTCACCAGTGACTGCACAATGACGTCAAACCTGATGCCAAAAACCTTCATGAGAGTCCTTTTCTCCATTTTGTCTCCCATATAATACTTTGCATACCTATAAACACACAATAATTATTACAAGTTGCCTCAACTGTTGAATGCAGGATATTTTAAAGTTAAAAAAAAACTGTAGAAAACAATTAACGTATTTCTCGGTGGAGTAGGATTTTTTGCAGCATAAAAAAGCAGCTGTTGAATGTTTATTTCATTTGCAACAAATAAAAAAAAATGTTTACCGTTCCTTTTTGTAATGGGAATTGTGTGGATACAAAAATATATATAAAAAATATATATAAATAAATTTGAATTTGTTCTCTGCTTTAAAAAATATTATATATGTTGTAGTAGTAAATTAGAAGCTAAATACATTAACTTAGCATAAAAGAGCAGATTGTGAGATTTTGGACAAAGGTTGGGCTAATCTTATGCATCATCCCTTAGCAAGACATTGTCTACTTAAGTAAATAATCTGTATACTTAGGCAATACTAAAAGTAAAGCGGTATACTTAGAGGTTTACTTTGTATATACTATCCATTCTAAACTTTAAATTGAGTCTTAAGACTTATACACTTCCTACACTACACGTTCATGGTGTATAGTAGACTTGCTTTACTTATCATACTCAAGTATACAATAAACTTCAAATGTACTACTTCAGCTGGGAAGTCAGCTGGGAAAGCGGTCGAGGCTTTTGCTGAATGTGTCCATATGTGACCTGCAGCTAGATCTTCATGCATCACAAAATCTACAAATGCTTCCGATTGTATACTTTAGCCAGTCTGCGGGTGGTTGCTGCAGCCTTCTTACAAAGTTAGGGACTTTAGTTTTAAAGCATGCAACTCTGCAGGTGCCCTTCAGTGCATTCACCTAAAATTGTAGCCCACTGAAGCTTTGGACGTGTCTTTCACCCGAGGGTTTCCATACAGACCATGAAATTCATACTTGGGTTTGCATTTCTTTACATCATAGTCAAAGTTACAAGTCCAGTCAATTACAAGGCCGATGGCCCCTCCCTGTCAGAGAGACACAAAGCAAAATGAGATCGGAAAAAATGTAAGTCTGCATACCTTTTAGAACTGGGGCTGGAAACTCACCTGTTTGGCCATTGTTTCAAAGGTGAAGCCAGATAATTTCACTATGTCTCCCAGTTTGAATATAGGGCAGAGGGGAGACTTATCTGGATCAAAGAGGCAGTTTTTGATAGTTTTCCCATCAATTTCCTCCACTAGGTTACTCCTTTAAAAACAGGGAAATATCATAAAACATAACAGAGCAGTGGAACCATAGAGTCTGTAGTTTTTATTCTAACTTTCCAAACTATTGAACCCAACATTTACTGTATAGTAATTGTTGTATCCTTAAGAAACCTTTAATCAAACCAGCTCTCTTTCATTAAATCATTCACAAAAAAGCTGAAAAATCAATCACCTTGTGATGCCAAATAAAGGAAAAGTGACTGAATTCTTGATGAACAGAGTGAAGTTCTCCGCACTCATCAACAGAGGAGGACTGGATGGAAAACGAGAAAAAAACATGAAGCAGCTTTATTTGTTTAGTGAAAAATTGCAAAAAATAACAAGAAGGGAAAAAAACTTCAAGTGAAAGAAATTCAAATCAAGCTTAATCTCTGGTATTTGTAACGAGAAGAGTAGTTTAAAGTACATTTTTGCTCAGATAGCTAACCACCAAGTACTTTTTGTTTCACCAATGTTATTTATTTTTCAAATATTTTAAAGAATTTATTTTTTTCAATGCTGTTGAAGAATAATTGGCGAAGTTTTGAAACACAAAATTAAAAAAAATAGTTAATAATTGGATCAATCTTTTTGAAATGATTATTATTAGTCAATTGTTTGATTTTATAATATCCTATTTATTTTTATAGATTTATCAACATACTGGAACTCCATGGAAATCATCTTAACCCAAGAGCACATGTGTCAAACTCAAGGCCTGCAGGCCAAATGTGGCCCGCCATGCCCTCTCATGTGGCCCGCAAGAGCATAAAAGTTTTTAATTACTTAAAATAAAAATTGTTGTGTATTTATTCATATTTAGGGGGAATTGGACTTGAAATATCGGATTGGGCAACTATACATTAGGACTTAAACACTGTTGATTTGACCTAACCTGACAGAATCTAATTTAAAAGGATTTCTGCCAGAGTAACACACAAACATATGTTTTCTATGCAACTGTAATTGTCACTTTAAAAAGTTGTAACAAATAAAAAATAAGTTAAATTTTATTGTCATAAAATTTAGTTAAATGTATAAGTTATATCTGGCCCTTTGAGGACAACCACTATGCTGATGTGGCCCTCTGTGAAAATGAGTTTGACAAATCCACCAAAACAAATTTGACCATCGTTTTTTTAAATGTTATGTATTCAATTTCTGTTTTACATTTTGTTCCTGCTGTTACTTGTTTCTGCCTAGAATAAACAAACAAAAAACAAATTCTCTAATTAACTTAAAAATCTTTGCTCCAGGGGTCTTCAGGGTTTAATTGATCAAGCTGCTAAATCAAATATGATCTAAAAGATATTCATAGTGGGAAATTAACAGATAATGTTATAAATCCTCAGGAGTATTTTTCAGTAGAATATGTTTGTGAAAAACTGGTTCATGCAAGACAATTGCAGTCAATGAACTGGTAAAAAATGTTAAAGACTGTTATGTTGCTGACAAAGTTCTGTAGAAGTCAACACTGCATGTAGGATCTGGATTATCATGTTGAGTTGGTACAATAGTTCTAAGAAAAAAAAACATTTTTTTCTTTTTCTGTTTTTTTTTCCTGCAAAGTTGTTAAAAGCAAGTGTTGGTATAGCTGTTCATGGGTGCAGAAGCTTCATGTCTGGGCACTCACTAGAATATAAGGGAATTTTACGCTTGCAGAAAAGGTGTGTTCACATACTTTGGTATGTTCCGATCATCCTCCAAGGGACACCAAGCCAACAGCTCACAGGTTTTTGTTTCTTTCACACAGACTCCAGTCAGTTTTCCTTCAAAAAACACACAAGATCTCATTATTAAGAAAAAAAACTCAAATTGTCACAAGCATCAGGTAAAGCAGGAAGATAGAGACAGGGGGAAAGTTCGAACACAAATGCTATTTTAAACATCTCCCCTTCCTGTCTTGAATTAGCATCAAAACACAGCAACTGGGGCTTGAAAGAGAAGCAAAGCAAGAACCGAAAAAGCTTTTTTTCTTGATTTAGTTCCTAGTGGAAGACGTATTTCTGTCCCTGCTCTTATCTCCACTGCTGCTGGATTCTGTCCTGGTGAGCAGGACAAGTCTGCAGAGGATTCTCCAGCAGGGATTTGGCCTCACGGCGTCAGCCCCTGACCTTTCACTGCAGCCAGCCTGTTTGCTCAGCCACAGGAGCGCCCCCCCACATGCTTACCATCTACAAGCACATTTTCAGCCTCTGAAGGGTAAGTGATGCTGTGAGATTTATTGGTCTGCGGGACAACAGTGCAATTTCACCTGCATGTGTACATGCAAGTCTCTGCTTGCTTAAGGCAGAGCTCTGCTTGTTTTCTTAACAGCAACAGGAGAAGTTACAAGTTCAGACAACAAACATTCAGTTGCTAAGACTGCGATTGTTGAATTTAATCCCTGTTTTCCCTCACAGCTGGACATGAGCCGGCCAGGGACGGTGTCTAAATGTTTACTATAGCTATGATAAAAGTTCCAGCCCATTTGGCAAATACAGTTTTATGACTGTTTCTCTCTCTCTGCATCAAAAAGCCGCAGCATTTAAAGGGCGTCTTACTTTTTTATTTTTTTTACACTCTCTTATATATGTCAGAGGGTAGAAATTGAGAATTAGGGAGGTCATATTTTGTCTGGCTGCCAACAGTTACCGTCTCCTGTGCGATTGTAAGTCCCTTTTTTACAGTCAGCGTCTGACTTGCAGCTGTACCTTCCAGGAAACTGAAAAAACAACAACATTGTAAATGTGCAATAATAACAAGTACAAGGCCGTAGATTCACAGGGCAAAAGTATCAATGATCAATAAAAAAATGTTGCACTCATTTTCAATCTTGCAGCACTAATCATTTCAAACTTGAGCTTCAGAGGCCTAAAAAAAGATTTTTCTTTCCTCCGACAAAGTATTAACACAATTACAGAAACAGCCGTGGAATGATAAACAATTTCCGTTTACTTTAACTATTTATGGTAACTCGAGGAAATGGAAGCAGCAGCAGCACAGAGACACAGAAAGAGGAGTATTTCACAAACCTCCGGACATTTTCCCATCGTCTGATTTTCAGTTAGGATGTAGTTTGTCATCACGACAAAAGATGAATCTCCCTAAAGTTTTGGATAAAAATAAGGAGCATGTCACCAAGGGTGTGCCACAAGATCACAGGATAGATGATACTTAGGCAAAGAGAGGTCTTCTATCAACCACACAGCTTTACACGTTTATGTTTTCATGAATATGACAAATGGGCACAGCTGTGGACGGGTCTCAGATAAAGGTCAAATCTAGACCTAGTGGGTCTGGAATCAGTTCCATTCTTCTGACCCTTTCCAGATTCAGACCTCAGAAGCAGAGATTCCTTTTGATGTTTTTGAATTCATTAAATTTAACAACTAAATCCATGATTGAATCCACCATTACTGACATTATTTAGTCCACAAAAGTTCATCTTTTGTGGACTAAATAATGTAACATTATTTTGTGGACAAAAAACAATGCAATCTTTGTTTAAGAGTTTTTTTTAAATCCCATTGTTTGGTTTTATAATGGTTGGATGTATTGGATTGCTGAGTACAGTGTTAAGTCTCACACAGTCAAAGTTGGTTCAAACTGAATCAGATCTTTAAAATGGTTTTGCTTTTTTTCAACATGGCATCTCCAGAGTTCAGAAAACCACTGACCAAATGGGCGAGTCGGATCAAATGTTCCTCTGTTTGCAGAGTCCTGCTGTCAATGTCAAAGAAATAAAGACAATTCAACAGTGAATGTTGTTCTGTTTGCTTTAAGTGCTGGGCGTAGATCTCTTTAACCCTTGTGTGGTGTTCATATTGTTGTTACTCAGCCAGTGTTCGTGGGTCTGGTGGACCCGTTGCATGTTGTGGTTTTTAATGCCTCACAATCAAACACTTTGATGTTAAAATACTCGACAGATGTTTACCTCATCCAATTACAATCAGTATATTTGGTTAATATTTGCCCTTTACCTTTGTTAGATCACATTCATAACTCATTATTTAAAACGTGATAAAGAAAATCAATTAAAATCAAGATATGAGTGGAAACAAATTTTCAAGTGAAGCAAAGGTTTTCAAAACTACTGACTTTTATTTATTTGAACACAGAAACTGAACCCATTCAGGTGCACAACACAAGCTGAACACATAGAGTAAACCTATTAGTCAAGACAACACATCAGCCCCATTGAACACATGGCCTTTTAGCCACTAGCCTATACAACACATGGTCCTGGCTGCTGACGGCCTGGTGCTGATGGCTTCGTTTTGGAACTGGCTGATGCTCAATCTGAATGGTAAATTGTAAATGGATATACTTATATAGCGCCTTTCTTCATACAAGGACAAAGCGCTTTACAGTCACAGACACATTCACCCAGTCACACACACATTCACACACACATTCAGACACTGGTGGCGGCTCCGCTGCCAAACACAGGCGCCCGCCCACCACCAGAGGCAAGGTGGGGTTCAGTGTCTTGCCCAAGGACACTTGGACACATGGGCGTGCAAGGCGGGAATCGAACCTGCAATATTACGATAATGGGTCGACCGCCCTACCGCTGCATCACGGCCTTCCCAATCTAATCATCTTCTTCAGAGTCACTGTCAGAATCTGAATTTTCAGAAATGTGATCCTCTAATTCTGAAACCTCCTCTTCTCAAATCAATTCCAGGGCCCTCTGCGCAGAAAGTCTTTTGGCCATTTTGATCAGTTGTGATAAGAAACCACACTGGCAAAGCTATATTTATAGTGTCCCGCCTCCAATTTGTAGCCGATAAAGATTGAGATATTAAAGATTCCCGCAAGAAAGTCAAATGGTCAAATGTGCGGGAGAACGAGAGCAAACAGAGTTGATGCTTGAATTATTCTAACAATGTTGCAACCTTGTGCGGGAACCGCAGGTGCAGAAACAGAAACATTTACAGTGAGTCTTTCTCTCTCTGCCACTCACTCTCTCTCTTTCTCACTGGTCACACACACACACACACACACACACACACACACACACACACACACACACACACCTACACACACCCACACACAGCAGGCCCAGACAGGTGGAGGTAGGTACATAAAACATCAATTTCCACACTTCTATTAGCCCCGGGTCCAGTAGACCCGAACATCTTATATGTAATAGAAATGTGTTGGGGGGGTATACGGTGTGTGGTCATTAAAAATGTATTCTGATATATGTTCTTCACAGAAAATGAGCCAAGGCCAGTGAGTCTGAGTTTGAAAAATTAATTAATTGTATCATTTTTCTTTTGATAAAAAATGAAAACGGGTCCCACAGACCCGAACACCACATAAGGGTTAAATTCTATTATGCAAGTATAAAAACCAGCAGGACCTTTTCTTTGGTTTTGATCAAGTGAAAATCGACTACCAGCTTTTATTTTGGAGACACTTCCCAGAGCAGTTGGTGACACCAGAAGAAACTTGTAGCATCAAACATTACAATAAATGCACATTTCTGTGAGTTATAGCATTACAACCTTACACAGGAAGGCATAAAGTGGGAAAGGAGTCCAGTAAGAATACTGAAGCAAAAAACAAAAAGGTAATTTACAGAAATCAAAATGAAATGCTAAAAACATCAAACACAATCCAAAAACCAAAAAAGGTAGATGGAACATTGCTGATTGAATGATGACATAATTTCAACTGAAAGTTATTTGGCATGAAGCAACGCTGGATATCATCGTCCAATCAACGATGTCCCATTTACCCTTTTTTCTAGTTTCTCCTTGTGTTATGTTTTTCAAACATTTCAATTTCCTCTCTGGAAATGAGTTTTTTTCTTTTCTTATGTTTTGGTTTGTGGAATTTTGTTTTGTTTTCTAAAACATGATGCTGTTTGATTTTTGTATGTTTGTTTTCCTTATTAAGTGTCATTGTGATCTTTAAAATATTTTTGCTTTGAGTGATTTGTAGATGTAATTTGAACCTCAGGGCCAGATGAAGATCAGGTTTACAACCAAACATTGACTGCGTTGACTTTGTCCTTTTGTGTTTAGTGTCTAAATGTGACACCCAATCACAGGCTAATCTTCACATTTTTGGATTTTCTCTCTAGCTTCTAATGTGACTTCAGAGATTGGATTTTTCTTGTCTCAACCTGGTGGTTATTGAGTCTGACAGTTAACTTCCTGAACATTTCATGCTGACCTCTCCTGGGTCACATGAACAACAATCCCAGCAGTAGGCCTGGACGATTTAAGGCAAATTTATGGTTATCGCAATATCAAGCTGTACAGCAGGCAAGTCTGGGAAAATTGCAAAAAATTGTTACCTTAAATGTGCTAAAATGGCAGCTTTAGGTATCTAATTTACCGAATCAAATATATCCTTTTATCCATTTGACCAATCGGATGGAGCCTTTTTTTATGTTAGATGTTTGCCTTTAATGAGGGTCATTTGGAGTGTAATTTAAGTTATGTTGACTCTTATTGTAGTTAAACTGTTGCAGTGAAACGGAAATTATGTTTTTGGTTGTTCTGCTATCTGTTCATGTATCGTCATCGCAATATTGATTATAAATATATAGACCTCATATCGTGCAGCCCTACCCATCAGTAAGTCCTACGTTCCATCCATCACTCACCTGAGGAGGGAAGACATAGTCGGATGGATCCCAGACTCTCTCCACCCCACTGAAGTTGGTGGAACCCACGCCTTTCACTTTGGTGAAGACAGAGCTGACGGCCGTTTCTGTTATCTGGTAACCTTTCTCGTAGATGAAAACCCATCTGTTTGGAGACACAGAGAGTTGTTGGCACGATATCGATGGTTTCAGCTCATCTCTCAGCAAACCTGAACCTCCCAGGACAGTGGCACGCCATGCACAGTCAGTTCCTTGTTTGTCAGATAAAGATCAACCAAGCATTGATGATAGCTGCTGAGATGGTGACGGCAACTCTGTAAACTTTCCATAGAAGAGGTCAGCATATAGATAACCTTTTTCTGCAAAACAATCTGAAAATTTTCTACTGCTGAGAAAGTCAGTTAAATGCCAGCCATTGTGCCTATTTGCAAGATTTTGTACTTGATATAAACCACTTTGGTTTTTAAAGCAGTTTCTGCCATTCTGTGCTATTTTGCTGATGTTACAGTTCAGAGGATTACAGCGGTTTTTAACTTTTGGAATAAGTAATCAGATAAGGCTTTACTGTAACTGTATTGTTTTCAGCTCACTAGGACTGTCTTCATGTAATGAACCAATTACAAGACTAATCTTTGAATGCACATCCTGCTACGTTAGGATAAACATTTCTAATCTTCCTTAGGGACTTTTTGTAGACAATTGGGCTTTCTGGTGGAAACTCTGTAACCTGTGTGCTATCCTAGGCACTTTAACATTGGGAGTTGGGTCATCTAGACCCATTAGACAGTGCGCTGAACCTTTTTTCTTGAATGATTTGTGATCTTCACTGGTGTCCATGGATGACATGAAATCTCTCCACCTTTATCCACCTTTCTAATGGTAGGGATAACACGTCAATGTAAGAGTGGGGTCATCTAAGATAGCACAAGGGTTAAAATACCACATCTTTATATCATGGTCTTGATGAAAACTCAATTCTGATTGGATGCAGTTCCAGACAGATAGCCTGGATCTTTTATGTTATTGCGCTGGCGTAAATGCCATTCGGTTAGCGACAGACACTTTGAACATAGGTGGACATACGATATTCCAGAGTTTATCACAACAGCAAGAAAAGACATGAGTGATTTTATAGTTTCCTTTAACCTGTGTGGTGAATTTGATCATTTTGAAGATTGAGATGCAGTGAAAAAAGAAAGAAGAGAATATAAGAAGGAGGAGATGAGACACGAGGAGGAAGATATGAACAATTAGAAGGTTGTTATCCAGGTGGGAAAGAAATAAGTCTTTCTCTATTAATACGCTGGGATATAAGAGTTTCTATGTTCAGTGCCGGAAAATTTAGAATAGATTTATAATGATTAGAAATGTAAAATTATTTTGTTGATTTATGGAATGTTTGTAGATAAATATGCGTGCCTGGTTAAAAAATTATGACAGTGATTTCAACCACATTTCAAACATTTCAACGCACTGCTCGAGTTGCCTGCCTGTAATATTCCCAGGGTCGGTCATTTAAGATAGTTTTTCTGTCAGAATTTTTTTAAATTGTCTTTAGCTGTCATAGAAAAATACGTTTCCATATTGTGACAAAGCTGTCACATTTCAAATGTTATTGTAACGCCTTGAAAGGAAGACATTGTTATACATTTCTCAGAATTTCAGAAAGTTTTCAGTCTGTTAATGCTACAAAAAAAAAACATTTATGTTTTTGTGGATTTGCAGGTGGTAGCAAACACTTGAGACGCAGAAGTAAGTAGGGATAAAGGAGGCGAGACGTCATAATGATTTTGCTTTTTTTTTCAACCCCCTGAACTCTCCACACTACGTAGGAAGCCTGTTAGTGCTGTTCAAGTGAAAGCTGCACGCTCCTTGTGTGCAACCTTACATGTAACCTGCACACCCTGTGTGTGTGTGTGTGTGCGGCATTTGTCAGAACTCGCACCTTATTAATGACATGTATTGTGTAACAACATCACCCATAGGTCACAAATGCGTGTAACTTATATTATCCTTACAAATACTTCACAATATACGTACCACGTGATCGACGATGGTACGTTCCATTTTCACAAGGCTCATTAACCCCTAGTGCTATCCTATGGGGTCAAAATGACCATTGATGTGTTCTCCCTACCATGACAAAGGTGGATAAAGGTGGAGAGGATTTCATGTAATCCATGGACACCAGTGAAGATTACAAATCATTGAAGAAAAAAGGTTCAGCGTACTGTCTATTGGGTCTAGATGACCCAACTCCCAATGTTAAAGTGCCTAGGATAGCACAAGGGTTAAGGAGAAACTGCAGCATTTCCTCTGAAAATCCAGTTAAACTTCTACTTAAGACCACTAACGAAAACAAAAACATAAAACTGTTGACTCTTTAAATAAAAACATGAGAAATTAAGTTTTATCTAAGATCTGCGGGACTATATTTAAAGTGCTAAACTTTGTTATTAAACGTCCCAGAGAACCTGTTTAGTGATAAAAAAAAATTATCTTTAAAAGGATAAAAACTGCCTTTATGATCTATTTAAACTTCTAATTTCATTGTGTAAAATGACCTTTAACAGCCTGTGGTTTCTTCAGGCTCTGCTTTTACGTAACTAAGAACTCC
This sequence comes from Oryzias sinensis, assembly GCA_037389245.1. Classification (NCBI taxonomy): domain Eukaryota; kingdom Metazoa; phylum Chordata; class Actinopteri; order Beloniformes; family Adrianichthyidae; genus Oryzias; species Oryzias sinensis. The sequence goes on along the minus strand of CM074497.1, from coordinate 10,941,960 downwards.
AGTCAACAGCTGGTCTGCAGTGACAAAATAGGATGAGTCCGTTCAATCACACCGTTGAACACACGCGGAGGTTTTTTTATGGGATGTGATAATGAGCTTTTAGCAGGATGCCCTCAGTAGCTTGCGATCCTGCAGGTTCTTTGTTTGAATGGAAGAGTTTCAACTCCACCTGAAAAACTGTCATTTCTTTTTTAGGATGGTAAAATGTTGGAGCTGTCGTTGACGGATATGCTAACAAAAATAAAGAAAATGTATGAATAACAACGAGAGTCATGGGAAAGACAGATTTGTCTATGATGGAGGACAGAGTAGCTTTGGAGGACTTCGCTCGTTACTATGCTTTAATTTAAAAAAAACAGAACAAATTGATTTAAATTTAAATTGATAAGAAAAAAAGATCTTTCTGGGTTTTTGAAGACATAAAGCCTATTATCTTTTGTTAACGCTTTCTCATTAGTTGGATGTGTTGAATGCTTTTGCTCCTTTTCTATAGAAAGTGATAACAAATAGAGAACTGTCACTGCTTGTTAAGTAAATCACAACACAACTGTAATGTAATGTCATGAAGAGGAAGTCATCTTTTTCCATTGTTTGTTGACTAAATTAAGGCCAGTCTGAAGATGAAGCGGATGAACGGCCCTGAAGTGTCTGCTTGGCTGCACAGCCAGAGCTGACTTCTGCCCTGACCGGCTTAAATCGTTAAGAGGAGAAGCTGGACAGCCTCACAACTCCAGCTCCTCTTTTGGACATCAACTCGTACGTGGCCTGATTGCTTCAGAAAGCAGACGACAGAGGTGAGATGAGGCAGAAATGCATGCACAATTGAGCTGCCTCCACTTGGGGAAAAAAGAAAGAATTGTTCCAGTTTTCCCCCGATTCTTGTTAAAGACATGATCAGCTTTTCATTAGCTTCAGGAGAGGTTTGTGTTGCATTTGATTGTCATCGTGTTTATCTCCCCCAGGTTTTACTCATGAAAGGCATGCACCTGTTCCTGCTAAGGCAAATATATTCATGTGAATTTCCATTTAAAAATACACTTAAGAGCAACAAGGGATTTCTTTTCTGAGGAAATTTCTCCGGAATAAGGTGAGGAAGTAGTAATGGAATGAAGGTAACCACCTTGTTTTTGTCTCAACTTGTGAAGGCCATTGTGGTGAGCTTGTGATCTCACTGCTCTGTCTTCACTTCTGGCATGTTTGCACCTGATGTTTGCTGTGTCAATAACCCATCACAGAGCATGACTATTTCCCAGCCTGCCACACAGCATGCATGTCATTTGTCTGTCACTTTCATTTTCAGATCAAAGTTGAATAAAATAAAGTTATGTGTTCTCATTCCAGTCAAGTTGAAACATGCAGCACCATTTCATCCGTAGCTGCCCTTAACAGTGTTTATGCTCTGAAAGAAACACATGAGGATCTGCTGCTTACCCGATGATGTAAGCCAGGACTCCCAGCTGGATGAGACGGCACACCACTCCCACCCTCTTGTTCCGCACCAGCACCTGCCGTGGGGTCTCGTACTCGAAAAAGAAGTCAGACAGAGTGTTGGCGGCGCAGCTCTTCATCTTCTGACCCACCGAGAGCGGCGGGGTGTCTCCTTCCACCTGAAAAGCAAACACTGGAGATGCCTGCACACTTCTGCTTCTCCTTCACCGCTCTGCCTGCTGTCAGGAATGAGCTCTCAACATCCAAAAGCTCCAAAGACCTCCTCCCTCCTAAAACTACTCCCCTCTTTCTTTTTCTCCTCCCTCCCTGAGCTCAGATCACTCCTCTACCAGAACTTGTGCTTTATCTGCTTCCTGTTTCATCTGCTGAACACTATTAAAACTCCCTTTTCTTACTAGGCTTGGCATTTTTCAGATTCTCTGAGCGGGGAATGTGGCCTCCTCCTGGCTGTGAGCAAACCTTATCTTTGGCACTGACACTCTCTTCCTGAGTGCAGGACGGAGATACGCTCCTCATGTCCCACAGCTCTGCCATTTCGGTCACTTTAGTGTCACTATTTGTCAGCCGCTAAGCCGTCTTATGTTTCATCATCATCACTTTGTGCAGGGGGGGGCATGCAGATCCACCCCCCACCCCCACAACACCCCTCCCCTCCCCTGTCTCTGCGGCTCACGTTCATGTGCAACCTTCATTTTCCTCTGGTGGAGAAAAGAAAACATACAAACTGAATCGAACGGAATTCACAGGAAAAATATGAAGCCCTATTCTTGTGAGAAAACATCTTGTTCCAACTCGTCTAAGGAGCTCTGTAATCTCCTGAGATTACATGGGTTGATTAAGGAATCATGTTGAAATCTAAATCAATAAAATGTTTTGCTGTAAAACGTAAATAAATGTATATGTATGAAATGTTGGCTAAATGTTTTTGACTTGTTAGGAATGTAAGGAATTCACAAAGATAAAAAAAAGAAAGTTGGTACTAATGTGTTATAAATTAGAGGCGGTTTTGTCTTAAAATGTTTTTTTCTCTCAATGAGCCCATGAAAATTTTAAAAAATAATAATAAAGTCCCCTTGGAGCAGCAGTGGCGGAATGAGAGTATTTTAAATCAGAAGGGTGGAAAGGGGGCACAAGACTTTGAAAGGATGGCAAATGATATCAGCATTACAAATGAAAGGATAAAAAATGCTAAATTCAAACAGTTTTGTTATTAATGAGTTTTCAAAAAAAAAGGAATTTCCTCTAGCCTTAGCATGGAAACAGCGCTAATTTTGGATAAAAGGCCCAGATCAGCAAACATTCACAATACAGGGGTTCAAGAATGCATTTAAAAATATTACTATTGTTATTTTTGCAATGCTTAAAAAATCTTGCATTGATAGTTCTTAATCTTTGTCAACCATGATACTAATGTGGACTCAGGCAGGAGTGACACCAAAAGCATTAAATCAGTTGCATGCCAGACACTGTTTTATCTTCATGATCTGAAAGTCAAATATCAGGCTGACAAAAACACCAGAACTCAGCTAAAATGAGGAAGCGGAAAAAAGAAGCGTGATTCCGAGTGGGCAGATGTGGCGTCCACAGATACGGTGGGAAAAAACTCAGATCACAACAATTTGGGAAAGTCTGAACATTTCTTGTAAAAAAAAAAAAAAGAAATAGTTAAAGCAACTATTTCAAGCAGTATGACCACATTTAACATAACCTTTTTGTGGAAAAAGGAACAAAATATCTGCTCTGTTTTTCAAAGATGGTGCTGATCTCTGAACTTCTCTCGTCATCTTTCTCAGGATTACAGAGCGGCTATTAAAGTGCTGCTGGGATCATCTTTTAATCTGTTGTAAAAGCCTTCCCAGTGGTCTTTTAATTATGGTTATGCTGTTTTTGGCCAAGATTTTCTAGGACATAGTTTCTGCAGAGTGACAGGAGTTGATCAGAGATTCACCTCTGAGTTGTGGACAGGACTAGTGGTGCAGAGTATCCCTGCCTCCATTTCCCATCATCTCTTTGTTTACACTCTCTCCCACTAGCTTACAGCCCCTCAAACCCCAACCTAACATTACTGGGGCAACAACAATGTCGAACACTATTGGAGCCATCCAGCCGTACAGCTTTGATCCAGATACCAGCTCCAATGAGGAAAACAAAGATGTACACGGATCTATTTGTCTGCAAGTGGGTGCATCAGAACGGAGCAGAGCAGGGAGCTTGTGTCTTGCCGATTGTAGTACAGGCTTTTTTTAAATGCTCCTGATTCACAACAATTACATATGCAGAAATGCAATTTTGAGCTTAATTTTCTTTCTTTATGTCCTCCAAAATGAGAAAGATGCTACAAGATCGTGTTAGCAACACCAAAAACACAGTTTTCATTGGAGTGGGTCTTTAAGGAAATGATCCTGCAAGATAACCATAAAAAGAAATCCACGCCTGTAACGTTCTCAGCATAGAAAACCGAAAGTGTTATTTCTCAATCTCTAATGTTGGTGTTAATGATAAGAACAGTCCCTGTAGGTTCTGTCAGATAAAATGAAAATACATACAAATAAAAAGTAGCCTAATTCTGTTCATAAAATTCTGAGCTTTAAAGAGCTCTGATTGTAGGGGAAAAACGTTGTTTGTTTTGCACAACAAGGTCATTTGATCATTTTGACACAGGCAAGCAGGACAAGGATTTGCAAGTGAACTACTTCAATAATTTGCAATATAAAAGAGTTCAATTCAAAGTACATCGGGATCAACAGCCCATTTGAAACATAGGAACGTCTGATCCCTTTGACTTCCCTATTGTCTCAAAAGTTCTTCATCTACTGTTGACCACCTCTAGGGGGCACTGTAGTGATGGTGGCACACATTGAGGAGAAGTTGCATTACAATTCATTTGAAATTTTTGCTCATCAAGTTGTGCTCTGCAGCAAAGAACACTTTGGCGTCTCATTATAAACTACGTTCAATTATTGCAAGCGCTTAGGGTAACGGATTACAAAGTAACAGATTACTGTAATTCCATAGGAGCGGTCACACGTTGGGGTAATAAAGGATTTATTCAGCCACCAATTGGGGAAGTTTTCCCACTCAAAAAGTTGATAGAGGCCTGTAATTTTCATCATAGGTATACCTCAAATATGAGAGACAAAATACAAAAAGAAAATCCAAAAAATCATATTGTCTGGTTTTTAAAGAATTTATTTATAGATTATGGTGGAAAATAAGTATTTGGTTACCCACAAGCAAGAATGATTTCTGTCTCTCTCAAACCTTTTTAAACTTATAGGCCTCTTTTATTTTTTCAATCTTACACTACACTTGCAGCGGCACAGGAACCACGAGGGAGACACAGCTGCAACAAGAAGCTGTTTCACTTTAAATGTGTTTAAAAGGGAAAGCCTGGACATGTATAAAGTCAGTTAACCATGTAGTTTAACACCATTTTTATTTTACATTTTATCTGGAGTGAATAAATAAAAGCAAATCTGTGTAATAAACATGCATAAAGAAAAATATTTTTACATGAATTATCCATTCTGTGGATAATTATGGCCCGCAGCAGTCACTGACCCCAAGGACCATATCATGAAAGTTGAAAGCATAAACTCCTGACAAGAGTTAAACCAAATGATTTAACATAAGGCAGGACTATATTGAGAATGTGGGCGCGATAGAAGTTATCTCCATTGCTAAGGAAATCAAAAAGTTTACTTCAGATTCTTCTGAAACTATCGTCAATCTGTTCGAAATCCCGAGGCGACCAAAACATCAAATGGTTGCTATGGTGATGATATAATCGGTTACCGATAATTATCGGACGATAGTGGACAGTGTAACGTCCTGCCAATAACTCAGATAAGAAAAAAAGCTGCAGATAAAATGGACCCATAGCTAAAAGCTTCAACTGTCGTGGCTTTGTCACTGACCACTTCTGCATTTACTTGTTGGCAAAGGTACTTACCGGTACAACTTGTATGCTCACCCCTCCCATCCTGCAAGCTTCTGTAGTCTTTAAGTGACGTCACCTACCAGCGCATGCGCAAAAGGAGCTCTGTCTGCAACATGGCGCAGCAGTCACCCATGTGGGCTTGTTTTACCGTGTCTCAGACCAACGTGTCACTCGCTGTTTGCAAAATGTGTTCGACAGAAGTGTCGCAAAGAGTAAAAAAGGTCAAACTTTAATACAAAAAACCTCACAAGCTATCTAAAAATTCACCACCGCGATGTGCGGAAAGAATATGAAGCTGCTAGCGGTAGCGCTCGCGCTCATTCTGAAAAAAGAAAAACTGATGATGATGGAAATTGCTCCTGCAAATTTGCTGAATAGGAAAAATCAACAGCTAACCTGTCAGAAAGCAGAGATGCTATTTGTTGTCAGGAAAAATCTCCCATTGATCCAACCACAGTTAAAAACAAAAAAACAAATATGGTTTGTAAAGTGCTTCAATGCCTCTTTTAGAAAAGTTTATTTATGAGTAACCATTTATTTTACACATCAGTTAAAAACATTTATAGTTATTATTTTGCACTTCAGTTTTTCAAAAAAAAGCAATAATTTTTGCACTTTAAGATCAAACTATTTCTTTTGCACGTTATTATATCGGGCATTATTTGTACTTATGACATTGGTATTAAGGTCTTAGTATTTTTTCTGCCCATTGCACTTTCTACATATGACAGACTGAAAAGGCCAATAAAGTGTTTACAATCTGTTGTTTAATTTATTTGCAGATAAAACTAGTTCTACAAACGTGTTGAAAACACAAGAGCCGTTCGCTGTTACTTTGTATTTATAACGTATCTTAAAAAAATATATCGGTTAAGTATCATAATCGGCAAAAAGGGGCAGGAAAATATCAGGTATCGGTTGTAAAAAGCAATGTGTTTTTCTGAGACAGTTGATGTGGATGATCACAATACTAGCACTTTTAAACACATTAGCATAACCAGCAGAGTTAGAATTATTAGCATCTTTAGCAATGTGTTTTTCTGAGACAGTTGATGTGGATGATCACAATGCTAGCACTTTTAAACAAATTAGCATAACCAGCAGAGTTAGCATTATTAGCATCTTTAGCAATGTGTTTTTCTGAGCCTCTCTCGAAGACAGGGGTGTCAAACTCCTTTTCACCGAGGGCCACTTCAGCATAGTGGTTGTCCTCAAAGGGCCAGATATAACTTATACATGTAACTAAATGTAATGAAAAATAAAAAGTAGCAAATTACTTTTGAAAAGAAGTAATGAGTAAAGTAATTTGATTACAATTTCATCAAGTAACTAGAGTAATCAAGTACTTTTTAAAAGTAATTTATCCAACACTGCCAAAAGCTGCAGGGATCTAAAACTGCCACACGGCATGTTTTTCTGCACATATTTCTGCACTAAGGCCAAGTTTTCAACGAGCTCTGACTCATAGCCACAGGTTAAGGAGGAAGCAAGTGTTGAGATTAGACAACAACCCACTGAGCACAAGCCTGACGCGAGAGAAAATCTAAAGAATGTGCTTAATTACCCATACTGCCTCAAGGAGAAGGTCCTTCTGTCCGAATAAGGCCCCCTACCTGCAAAATAACATCTGAATACTCACAAAGAAGGCATTTGGCATTCCATCGAAACCAGAAATCCTAATTTTCTCTCACAAGTTACCATTCTGTTGGCTCCTTTCACTTCTCATTTGATGAGCATTTTGTGCTTGGCCGAGGAGGGCCACACAAAACAAGCCTACAAAATGCAGAGCTACAAAAAAGTACTAAAAGAAAAAGTGTGACAATAAAAACATGCAAATCCAAAGACTTATGGGATAAATACATATATCCAGGGTGCAGTAGCTGGCATGGACTTCACCACCCCCTATGACAAAGCAGGTTTAGGAGAGGGATGGATGTTTCTGTTATTTGCATGTGTTATTTATAAAAGTTCCTTTTGATGTTAAAATTAATGAAGGAAAAGGATTGCCATTTTTATTAGTTTGATTTTAGTACTCGAAAATTAAGAAAATTATGTAGATGGCCTCAAATAACAAACACTGACATGTTAATAGAGGCTGTTTCCACCATTTGCTGACAGCAACGTCTGCTGTTCCTCACCAGCCTCATGATGTTTCTCTGAGGCGTTCCACTCTTCCACAAGTTCTACATGCAGTTCTGCAGGTCGTTGCTGGTCATAACATTTGAGACACTCGTACTTCCTGATAATTCTGGCACCACGTGGTGGAGCTTTGTCATCCATGAACAGAAAGTTGGGGTTGTGCTGGTGGAGCTGGGGAATGATGATGGTTCTATGATGTTAAGAACATGCAGTGACTGGACCATCTACAATAACCAAACAGGTTTAATTCTGACTGGTGATGCATGCCCAGACTGCTGCTCCTCCTCCACCAGAGCCAACCCTGTTTACCTGAGCGTATCGTTCACCTCGCCTTCTCCAGCAACACTGATGACCATCATTTCTATGGAAGGTGACCCAACACTCATCAATGAACAATCAGTTTTTCATTATATCCCATACTTATTATAATGAGTGGATTTCCAGTAACAGTCCTTTGGTTTAACCCTTGTGCTATCTTAGATGACCCCACCCTTACATTGACGTGTTATTCCTACCATGACAAAGATGGATAAAGGTGAAAAGATTTCATGTAATCCATGGACACCAGTGGAGATCACAAATCATTGAAGAAAAAAGGTTCAGCGCACTGTCTAGTGGGTCTAGATGACCCAACTCCCAACGTTAAAATGCCTAGGATAGCACAAGGGTTATGCGATCACATGATACCAGACAAAGTTTTTGCAGCTTACATGTGGTCTCCCCTCCTGTGCCAAACCATTGGAAGCCTTATTTTATGCATTCTGCTTCCCTGCGGCTCTTTTATCCATTTTTCAACTGTGAAAACAGATCAGTTTTGACCTGAACACAATGTTAAATACAACTTGACTAAATCTGGCACTTACAATTTCACTGATCAGTATTCTTCACATATAATGCACAAGACTGTAGCCAAATCAGTAGTTTCTCTTCTCTGTTTAAGTTGGTTTTATGAGAGGAAATGGACTTCCTCTTGGTTAAACACTGAAAAGGACCAGAGAAGGTTTTTTAGAAGTTTGCAGTCAAAATAACGATGAGCCTTTCCCGTGCTTTTTTTTTTTTTTGGGCAAATTAGTCACATATTTGGGTGATGTTTTTGTTTTTAGAAATGTGTTCCCAGTTAAAGCCTTACTGCTGAACGTTGTTGCACTTAAACACATAAAGTTTTCTTAGAATCTTGCTTTAACTATTGTTTAGATTAGCAGACCCGCTTCAGTCCTAATATCCCTTTAGTTTAACCCTGATAAAAGAATGGGAAGTTCTGTTTATCATTGCTCCTGTATTCAATAAAGATAAACAGCATTTTTTTTACCCCATTTTAACATCAAAATTCATTTAATAATTATCTCCAATCACAATGGAGGCTTCGGCTGTGGTGCTGAGCGTTATTCTTGTGGAGGCCCAGGATGGGGCAGGTGGTGACATCTCAGAAATGAAACTGAGCATTATGGTGAATACCAGATCAGAAGTTATTTTTCCTACTTTTGTGTTTTACACGTTCTGCCATTGGTGTGATAATAAGATTTTAATTTATTTTATTTTATCAGATCCTCCTTTCCAGAAACAACTGTTCTGGAAGTTCTGTTTACTTATTTGAATGTTGTGTTAACTTTAAACGGTTATTTTCACAAATCAACTTTGTCTGTGTAGTTGATTGAGATATAAAGTTGCTTCTCATCATATATATATATATATATATATATATATATATATATATATGGACCCTCAAGCTCCCAGGCCTCTGGTAGAGGACCCGAGCTTGGAGGAAAAACCACCCGCGGAGGGATATATATATATATATATATATATATATATATATATAATATATATATATATATATATATACTATATATATATATATATATATATATATATATATATATATATAAAAAACTTGCCCTTTCACCCTTTAGTGGTGAACAGCCCCGCCCCCCGTGCACACAAATAGCCAGACAGACCTCTCCTGTTCAGCGAAAACAGCGAAATTAACATCATCATTAATTAAAGGAGAATTGACTGACTTGGTGAGTTAAATATGGCAGATAACGTTTATATTTTGTGGGACACAAAAAAAAGCGACTTCTCCCGTACCGATAGCAGAACCGAGGATGTCAGACCTTAACGATACTGCGGTCTTGACAAATGTGGCCCCGGGGCTCGTACAAAACCGGGGCTCGGTACCCATTCCTATATATTTATATATATATATATATATATATATATATATATATATATATATATATATATATACATATATATATATAATTATTGTTAAAGCAGTTTCTTTTTTTCTCATCATCTTAAGAAAGTCGCATTGATTATTCAAAGTCATCATGTAACCACTTTCTTTACTAATTCCTGGGTTTATTAAAAACAGGGGGGAAGACACGAAGGGACAGGCACAGAGCTCCCCCTGCTGACCAGATATAGAGTTGGCGTAAAAAAATTAATAAACAGTTTCTCTTCCTCCATTGGGAAATTCCTTATTTGTACGGCAAGATATACAAACAGTATAAAAAGTACAAATACACAATATATCAAGTTAAATAACATTAAATATATTTATATACATATATATATATCATCCTAATATCCTATTATGATGAAAAACTCTGATCACTGATGTTTATGGTAGAGGCAGGGGGGGGGGGCTGCATGATAGTGAAGCTGAATTGGTCCATCGCTGAGATTTTCTCCTGGGCAGACGGGGCGTCCTGCAGTCGATGGGACTGGTGGTCCTGAATGGATGTTAGTTTAGTCAGGCCCCTGATTCCAGGGGACATTCAAAGACAGGACTTGAAGGTGAAGCTTCCTCCTTTCCGTCTGTGATGCTTCTGCTCCAGCAGGACGGCTGATGCCACAGCAGTTTTCTATGACAGTGGCGTCACCTACTAAACTCCATATAAAAGTCTTCATCTTGGATTATTCATTGCATTGCATCCAGCAGATCTTTGCTTGTCATAAATGTTATTCTAATGCTCCGCCTGTGAACGCTGTCCTTTCATAATAATAATAATAACACGTTCTTTTCATGGCCCTCAAAGCTGCTCTGCATAAAACAAGCAGACACAACAGATAACATGGTCAGATAGGGCGGGCAACGATTAATAAAACTGTCTAGAAAGGCTAAAAATGATCATAAGAAGTGGGAACAGCGGACTCGACCGGATCAACGATGATTCTGATTGGCCAACTATGAGGGGCGGAGCTTACTTCAGTTTAGTTCATTGGTCAGATTTTAAATTGAAAGACCGGGAAAGATTTTGACTGTGACGCCGATAAAGAAAAATCAAAGCTGTAACTAAATAGTTACACGAGTATTAGAACACATTACAAGGAGGAGGCTACCATGACAATCTGCTACTCATTCCTACCAAATATTAAAAATCAACATTTGTTTTTATTACTAAAGCCCACCTGAAGATGTGCAGGACTAGTCATGTGCAATTCGGTTGTATGCGACCGCCAATAAAGTTAAGTTATGACCTATGTTTATTATTTTTCTTGCTGGGTTTATATACCTGTAGGTACGAGAGGCAAATCATGGAGGAAAGCCCTGAGTGGGTTGGTGGCTCTTAAAAGAGCCTTTGGTGCGGTTAACGCTGGACGAAGCGGTGGATCTACTTCTTCGCCTTCTTAGCTGCAGGTTTCTTGGCGGCGGTCTTCTTGACTGCGGGCTTCTTGGCGGCCTTTGGCTTCTTCGCAGCGGGCTTCTTGGGGCTCTTCTTGACCACCTTCTTGGCCGCTGCCTTCTTAGCCGGGGCTTTCTTCGGGGACTTCTTGGCGGCGGGTTTCTTCGCTGCGGGCTTCTTGGCCGCGACGGTCTTCTTGGCGGCGGGTTTCTTAGCTTTAGCGGGAGCCTTCTTCTTCACCACCTTCTTGTCTGGTTTGGCGGGTTTAGGCTCCTTGGCGAGCTTGAAAGATCCGGATGCTCCGGTGCCCTTGGTCTGGCTCAAGGTTCCCTTTGTAACCAGCTTGGTGACGGCGGTGTTGATGCGTTTGTTAGCCTTTGTCACATCCACGCCTTTCCCAGCCAGGACTTTCTTGAGCGCCGCCAGGGACATGCCCTTGCGCTCCTTGGACTCCGTTACGGCGGATACAAGGAGCTTGGAGATGCTGGGTCCATCCTTTTTGGGCCGGGCTGCGGCCTTCTTCTTCTTCGGGGATTTTGCCGGGGCTTTCGCCGGCGCTGCTGCTGGAGCTTCCTCTGCCATCTCTGCGTGAGTCTCGGTGTTCAACTGAACGTATCCACACTCAGTGCAGGAGGCGGAGTATATAACACACATGAGAACCGTGGAGAAACAACACTCCCCGCTCCTGTGCTGCTTCCTCAAACGCGAGCTCACTTGTGTTTTCTCCACGATCGTTTTCCGACAAAAACCTTCAAAAATCAACATCTTTTAACACAAAAGTTACACAAGAATGAAGAAAAGTCTTTTTTCTCCCAACTGAGGCTGTATTTTAGCCTCATAAAATGTTTTGTTTGAGCCAGGAGGTTTCAAACCTCTCGGAAACGTCCTGATTTATCTCGGCGACCAGCAAGTTTTCGCCACATTTTGTGTCCTAAAACCCCAAAAAGCGAATTATTTAGAATTCATACGTGGTTACATTGACAGAAGACACATTTGCGGACAGAATCACGGTGAAACTACTGCAGTGATTTTCTTAGTTTAGTTTTTATAGTCCGCTGTTTGCTGGGAGCAAACACACAGACGCTAACGGTGAAAAACACAGTCAGTCTGCGATGGATCTGCTTGAATCAAGTTCCTGCTTCCAGCAAATGTAGGAAAAGACAAAAATATGTCAAGATACTTTGATAAAACATATATTAAGAGGTTTAAAAGTTTTAAAGCAGGTTACATTTTTACGAGGAAATAAGACTAGCACATTGGAATATTTACTAAATTAGTTTTTTATTACTTTTTTCAGCTACATTTTACATTTTGTGAAGCATAAATACCTTAACTTTTTAAAAAATAATTTTATTTAATATTTTCTCCTTCATAATTGGCTATTTATAAAGAAGGGATTGTGTCACTGGAATAATAAGAGACATTCATGTTTCTGATCTGTTTTGAGAGAGTTTGAAGGACAGTTAAAGTTTAATTTACTTAAATAATACTAGGCATATTTTTTTTCTAAAATATCTTTCGGGTCTTAATGTAAAATAATGGGAAATTGAGGTATAAAGTTTTACTTTGCAACATGAGTAAAAAAACCTTAACATTATTTAGAGGAAAAGTAAATTTTAAGCATTGTAATGCAGAAATTAGATCCAAAGCAATCAAAAACATTATTGATAAATGAATTCCAGAAAACAAAAGGAGTGCTGCCTGGCTCATCTCACTCAACGAACACATAGGTAAGAGGAGCTGTTTTGTTGGGACTTACATCTGTCCAATGACCTGTAATGAAGATGAAGCTCTGGAACAACTTCTGATTTATAGGACAAAAGAAATTAGAACCAAAATGAACAATGTTGGTTTTAATATACATGTGAATCCTTGTTGTGTAAAGTACGGATTGTTCAAAGAGGAACTCTAAAAAATGGATATTCTGGTCGATTGTAAGTGTAATTATTACACATATTTGAAAGACTAGATCTAAAGTCATCATGAACCCAGAAAAGATCCACAGCGACTCTGTATCTTATTTGTAAACCTTGACAGACTTATGTTGGCAAAGGTCGAAAGCTGTTTGGGGCACAGAACGTCTGCAGCCTTCAGCTTTGTTCATAAGTTCACCATCCAAAAATATTTTGGATGTGTTGTGGCTGTGTAATACATAAAAAACAGAGGTTTTGCCTAGGATAGCACAAGTGATAAATGGGAAAATAAGTCACACATATGTAAAATATGTAATCATGCTACAGATGTTTGCACCAACAAGACAGCTGTGACTGTTCCACAAGTCACTGACAGCAGTAGTAAATGAAGCAAATAATGAAACTCTTATGGTGAGTCTTATAGTGGTAAATTCTTTGAGCAGTGCAACCTGTTGATATACAAAGCAGGCAGGTTTTGCATTCATCTCTTTGAGCAAAGAATCTATCAGTTCTTCCTTTTAACTGCACTGGAGAACAGACACATTTAGGAAGGATTGAAGATTGTGACTAAAATTATAAGCTATCACGTTTTTGTCTAAATATGTAGTCTCAAAAAGTAAATTTGATATCTTGTGAGATGGAGGTTTGTCTGTATTATAGACCTTTCAGTCCAACCAAAATAAGACCTCTGGCTTTGTAGAAGAAACCAACATGTCAATTTGATTTGTCTTAAGTAAAGAGTATTGGTTAAAAAGTTTAAAGTGAGCTTAACATCCAGTTGATCCTATCAAAACAAAGGCGAAGTGACAACACTTACACAATTTAGTCAACTATATATGCTTTCATAAGTATTTTATAGTTCATCCTAACCCCTTTTTAGTGCTGTTTTCACATCTCAAGGCTTACAATAACAAGTCTAGAAGTACATTTGAGGGGAACAAAGTAATCAGATTTCATTCCAGGTACAAATATTTGTCCCACATTTTCTAGATTGAAATTCCCAGGTATTTGAAATTGACCAAATGCCTACAATTTACTGACATATATGTATATATGCAGGCAGGTTTTGCATTCATCTGTCAGTTCTCCACTCGATGTCAACTTTTCTTCTTTACTTGGTAGATGGGGTGGGCTTTTTTATAGCAACTGATGGAAATTCATGTTGGACACGTAATATGTTCATGGACACATACTTATACTGACTTAGCAACTTAGCATCAGTGTGATATGAATGGGGGTCATGTGGCATCTTTGAGAATAGATCTCCACTTAGCATCTGTCTTACTGTAATTCATGGGGACAGTGCATTTCCTAGAATGGCAAAAATCTTCTTAAGCCTATGATCCAAGTATTTGTGCCAAGACACGAAGAACATACACACAATGTTTAAGGTTTTGATTGCCAACTTATCAATATACTGCACCCCTGCCCAACTAGAAATGAAGTATTGTGGCTAGATGTAATTGCATGTGTATACTTCATGGGTTTTTTGCTACAATGAGATGTTCATATATGAAAGTTACTTCATAAAAATATTGTATAGCTTTGAAGACAAAACAGCTCTGAATTGATGATTTAGTGGCTCTTAAAAGAGCCGTTGGTTTGTAGTCAGATGATCAGGTGAGTCTAAGCCCTCTCTCCGCGGATGCGGCGGGCCAACTGGATGTCTTTTGGCATGATGGTAACCCTCTTAGCATGGATGGCGCACAGGTTAGTGTCCTCGAACAGACCAACCAGGTAAGCCTCGCTTGCCTCCTGCAGAGCCATGACAGCGGAGCTCTGGAAGCGCAGGTCTGTCTTGAAATCCTGGGCGATTTCCCTCACCAGCCGCTGGAAGGGCAGTTTGCGGATCAGCAGTTCGGTGGATTTCTGGTAGCGACGGATCTCACGCAGAGCCACTGTGCCGGGCCTGTAGCGGTGAGGCTTCTTCACTCCGCCGGTAGCGGGTGCGCTCTTGCGGGCAGCCTTGGTGGCGAGCTGCTTCCTGGGAGCTTTTCCTCCAGTGGACTTACGAGCGGTCTGCTTGGTTCTGGCCATCGTTGGTGGACAAGCGAGAGTTGTTCGGAATCGAAGAACGAATGACTTTCATCGACAAGCAGTCGCTCTTTAAACACGCTGCCGGGTTGACGTCGACTTTGATTGGTCAAGAAAAGGGGGATGTACCTTGTGTCATTGGTTGAGTTTCAAACTTCAAACTGAAGCGGGAAACAAAAGTAACGGTTAAAAAAGGGCCAAAGACAGGATAACATTACTCATTTTTTATGTGATTACACCGCATTCTTTTTTTCTTTTACACCTTTAAACGACTGACGAATATTCTCCAAGATCCATGCTGCTTTAATTACAATCAAGACATGTAGTTTGAAGTATAGTGCTGTATTATGATTTGTGGACAGTAGACGGAATTGTATCAATTGTATAGATTTTAACTTATTTTACCCAAAGTTTGCTACATTACTTTGACAGGCATCCAGCTCTGATAGTGAAAAGGAAATCATTTGATTTGTTTAACACATATTATATTTCCACGCTTTGTTTCATATGCAGTAAAGCCAGTTCATATTTTTAATTTGTATAATTGATATTTTTATGAAGCGCAAAATATTTAGTTACTTAAAATTTAAGGTTTATATAAATTGATAGAATTAATTTACTAATTTAAATGCAATGAGGGCAACGTCGCTTGTTTTCCAGTTTGTTTAATCATGGATGTAATACCACATCACAGTTTGAGATGTCATTCATACAAATTGAACTAGAAAGACTAACCACTCCCCGTTTGAGTTTTTTTTATTCCGCTTGATGTCACCGTTTCAAATAGTCCATCATTAGTTTTAAGCTTGTATTAGAAGTGTGCTAAAGTAAACATTTACGAACATGCCTTATTTCACTCCGTCATTTCAATTTACCTAAATATAGGATCGATTTCATAGGAGAATATTTGCTCGTCAGTCGTGTAGGTGGTCCTGAAAAGGACCGTTGAATGTTTTGTCGCTGGAGCTGCAATTTAGCCTCCGAATCCGTACAGGGTTCGGCCCTGTCTCTTCAGAGCGTAAACCACGTCCATGGCGGTCACGGTCTTCCTCTTGGCGTGTTCTGTGTACGTGACTGCGTCGCGGATGACATTCTCCAGAAAGACCTTCAGCACGCCACGAGTCTCCTCGTAGATGAGTCCAGAGATACGCTTGACGCCGCCACGACGAGCCAGGCGACGGATGGCGGGCTTAGTGATTCCCTGGATGTTATCACGGAGAACTTTGCGGTGACGCTTAGCGCCTCCTTTCCCCAGACCTTTGCCTCCCTTGCCTCTTCCGCTCATGTTGATTTGCTATCTTGAGTGAGTCCAGAGTACTCTGGAATGGCAGCCGCGTGACACAGCTTATAAATTTGAACAGCGGACGTCAAAGAAGACATCTTACTTGGTTGGAGCCAAATACACACCACACATATTTCTTCTAGAACATTTTAAACACGAAAAAAACAAATCTAAAAAAAACTAACAGAACAGTAGTAGAATACACAAATTACAAAACTTCACAGTTAACAGTTCTCAATAATAAATTAGGATAAATAGCAGCTGTTGCTCAAAAATGAGGGTTGAAAATAGGCTTCCTTTTAGCTGCACTGGAGAACAGACACATTTAGGCAGGATTGCAGAAACATGCAATTTCAGATTGTGACTAAAATTATAAGCTATCACGTTTTTGTCTAAATATGTAGTCTCAAAAAGTAAATTTGATATCTTATGAGATGGAGGTTTGTCTGTGTTATTTATAGACCTTTCAGTCCAACCAAAATAAGACCTCTGGCTTTGTAGAAGAAACCAACATGTCAATTTGATTTGTCTTAAGTAAAGAGTATTGGTTAAAAAGTGAGAAGTGAGCTTAACATCCAGTTGATCCTATCAAAACAAAGGCGAAGTGACAACACTTACACAATTTAGTCAACTATATATGCTTTCATAAGTATTTTATAGTTCATCCTAACCCCTTTTTAGTGCTGTTTACACATCTCAAGGCTTACAATAACAATTCTAGAAGTACGTTTGAGGGGAACGAAGTAATCAGATTTCATTCCAGGTACAAATATTTGTCCCACATTTTCTAGATTGAAATTCCCAGATATTTGAAATTGACCAAATGCCTTCAATTTACTGACATATATGTACGTATTAGAAACTTTGTCTACGTTAGAGGACATGTGGTCTACATTAGTTTCAAGGATTGCAGATAAATTTGCACTTTATATGTCAAAATGCAGCCCTGATGTTGTTTAATTGAGGGCAACATTCTTTAGCTTTTAGTCTTTTCTATTCACATTTATTGTATTGAAGTTATATATAATCTAAAACATAAAGCATGAACACTGTTGTTGACAGTGTTCTATAGAAACTCATAAGTCAACATATGGAAACGTTCAGAAAGAGAAAAAAAAGGGAAAATTATAATATAATCTATTTCTAATGACCACTAATACGACGAGAAAAAGGATGAATGCACACAACAATCGTAGAAAACGTCATGTTTTACTTGGCTTACATTTTTACCAAGCAGGATGACACAGGATGTACCTACCTAATGAGAGTAAAATAGAATATGATCCATGTAGTACAAAAACTAACCCTTTTTATCTTAAAATAGTACTAGTTCACTTACATACTGTGTAACCGGTCATTACAAATGAAGTAAACAGTGATAAATTGAATCGCATCATGTAATAGATGGAATTATTTGCTCTTACACAAACATGGACGATTCCAAGTAATTGCTTCTTAGTTCTAATTTTGGCCATGAGCTTTATATCTGTCACGTGATGTGTCAGTCTACTCTTGATGACATGAATATTTTCTGATTAACAAGCACTTGCTTTTTTTTTTTTAATTGTATAGTATTACATTATATTCATAACCAGTTTTTGAAACTACAGCTCGATGATGTATTGACTTGTCTCAATTGTACAGCTTGGACTGGTTGGAGCGGGTCTTTGCTCGTCAGTCATGTGGGTGGTCCTGAAAAGGACCGTTGATTGTTTTTTTTGTCGCTGGAGCTGCAATTTAGCCTCCGAATCCGTACAGGGTTCGGCCCTGTCTCTTCAGAGCGTAAACCACGTCCATGGCGGTCACCGTTTTCCTCTTGGCGTGTTCCGTGTACGTGACTGCGTCGCGGATGACATTCTCCAGAAAGACCTTCAGCACGCCACGAGTCTCCTCGTAGATGAGTCCAGAGATACGCTTGACGCCGCCACGACGAGCCAGGCGGCGGATGGCGGGCTTGGTGATTCCCTGAATGTTATCACGGAGAACTTTGCGGTGACGCTTGGCGCCTCCTTTCCCCAGACCTTTGCCTCCCTTGCCTCTTCCGCTCATGATGTGTTCTCGCTTTGACAAGTTTAACACAAATGACAGGCAAATGTGAGTCGCCTTTTATTCCTATCCAGCGGACGTCAAAGAAGTTGACTGGGTGGAGCCAAATGCAAATTATCACGAACAGGGTTTGCTTTTAACCGAAACCGATGAATACAAATTATTTTTAGTGTTTCTTATTCCTGTACATTTACAAATGACCAACAGTACCAGTTCATTCTCATTCATTTATGAAAGTTTAAATGACATGGCAGTTAGGGGAAAGAAGGGGAAGTGACTTCGCACGCACACCAGTCCCTTTTGCACATTTTATCCCTTACTCGAAATTGACTAATGAAATTTTGTACTTCATTTAGCTTTGTCACAAGCATCATCAGTGATTTGTTGCTTCGTTTATTGTAGGCTCCTCATTAGCCATCAGGCCCCAATTTTCCTCAGGATTTACATGTTTAGTGTTTGTGAACCGGAGACCTGATTAACACTATCAAATCAACCTTTACATATTTAAAGTATGAGGGTAGAGCTCATCAGGAAAAGATGTGGGTGGCCCTTAAAAGGGCCTTTGGGTTTTTGTGGCAGCAGGAGTTTACTTGGAGCTCGTGTACTTGGTGACGGCCTTAGTGCCCTCGGACACGGCGTGCTTAGCCAGCTCGCCGGGCAGCAGGAGGCGCACAGCAGTCTGGATCTCCCTGGAGGTGATGGTGGAGCGCTTGTTGTAGTGAGCTAGACGAGAGGCTTCGGAGGCGATGCGCTCAAAGATGTCGTTCACGAAGGAGTTCATGATGCTCATGGCCTTGGAGGAGATGCCGGTGTCAGGGTGGACCTGCTTCAAAACCTTGTAGACGTAGATGGCGTAGCTCTCCTTCCTGGTCTTCCTCTTCTTCTTTCCTCCTTTGCCGGCCGTCTTGGTCACGGCCTTCTTGGAGCCTTTCTTGGGCGCAGACTTGGCGGGTTCGGGCATTTTGAATCAGATGACTGACGCAACCGAATAACCCAAATGAGACCAGTCACTGTTCTTATACTTGTTCCATGTAAATATAGCTGTGCAGCCTCTCGACAGTGATTGGCTAAACGCATAGGCCGCCAGAGAAGTAGAAAGATGTCAGAAAAACATGGAAGTGGATCAGAGGAGTTAGTAAAAGCACAATATATTATTTTTTTCATTTTTTTAACCAAACCATGTATATATAAACTTGATTTAACTTCCAGAGTTTTAACTGCATAAAACCGTTATCTTGTCTCTAATTAACAACCATCTTTAACACAACTCTCATTTAACCAGCTAACAGTTAACATGCATATCAGGTAATGTTTTTTTATTTTTTATTTATACAACGAAATAGCCCAGAAGTGACCTCAACAGGATTTTCAACAACTGCACAACTTCTCCCGCTTCAGAGAGCGGGCAGCTGTTCAGATGGTTGAGGTCTTTTGAGTAAATGTGTTGCAAACGTAAAGAACAACTGTGCATTTTAAACAGAAGTTAGCACACATCTGAAGAATTTGAAAAACCAGTATACTTTGCAAAAAGAAGAAAACTTTTGCTTTCATTTTTTTACAAAAGTTAATATAAAATGCCGTGTTCATAGGAAACCTAAATCTAAATTATTCGTTATAAAATTTCATCTCATGTGTTATGAATTAATGAGGACCAATACTAAGGATGTCTGGAAGGACACAACCCCACATGAACATTAATGTAAAATTCTCTGCATTTGGTTGGTTAGAAAGGACTGATCCAAAAAAAAAAAAAGATCTAAAAAAGAAAGAAAAATTTGATTAGTTCTGTGTTGTTAATTATCTGATGTTTAATTTCCAGAAGGTTTCTCACTTAACTACACCCTGAACAATCCATTGTGCAGAGTAATCACACACTACAAAGCTTGCATGCAGAAGAAATGAAGATTCTGTCAATTCAAAATTTTTTTTTATCAGAACAAGTAAAAAATATATTATTATGGTGTGAATGTAAAGGTCACAGAGAAAAAGACATCCAAACATGCTTCCATCCATCTTCAGATCCCACTTTACAGGCTCCCAGTGAAAACTTATGCACAAGGAGAACATGCAAACTCCCCATTAAAAGAAGGTAGATGGGATTCAAACCACTGTAAGGCGAGTACACTAAACCTCTGGACCACCACGCAGCCCAGCAGGCAAACAAACTTCTGCTAAAAGTTTATTTTCATTTTTGGCATTTAAATAGTATCTAAAATTATTTTTTTCAGTTAGTGTTGAAATCCTCTTAAAGTATAACATGACGTCAAAAATACTTATTTAGATAATTGCATTCATTTTTGTGTTCATAAATTTGTGTTTATTTCTTGTAGACCACTTTTTGTGTACATTTTGTGTAAAGTGATGATATAAGTCACAATTAAGTTCCTTACTTACTTCACAGTTTTATTCTTTCTTTTTTTAATTTTACTATTTTTTTTGTACTTTATTGTACAAAACAGAAGTACAATACAAAACACAGTTTACAAAGTAAACTTCAAATATGCCATAGGAGCATACATATTACATGCATTTTACATAAAAACATTTAGGTTTCTACAACTTTCATACAAACATACAGCTTTCTGACTTTTAGAGATGTTACTCAGATACATGTCAATTTGTTTAATTAACACAGGGAAAAAAATAGAAGATGAAGAAAATTAGCATTTATGAATATAAAATGTGCCAAATATAATAATAAGATTAATTATTAGTTTTTTACTTGAGTTCAAGTTTTTATTGTGAAAGCCAAAAATTATATTATATTAAAAATTAAAAATTATATATATTCAAATTTCATAGTGAAGTTGGGGTGAATATGTTTTCTGATAAATTTGTTAACATTTTTTCCAAAAGAATCTAATTTCAGTACAATTCCAAAAAAGATGCTTAATTTTTTCTGGTTGTGTTTTGCAAAAAGCACAGTTAGGATCAATTGTCCCGTGTCTTAGCATGAACTGATTGGTGAATTATTTTAAAAGAAACTTCTTTCGTTTTATTATTTATTAATAGCTTTTGGGTCACACTCCAGCCTTTCCATCCAAATACTATCGGGAACAAATCGTCTCCAGTAGGTTTTAGTACATGGTACAGAAAAGACATCCCTTTAAAATAACGCACATATTTTTTTGTTGTTGTTCTTGTGGGTAGCAGTAAAGCAGATTTTTCCTGTGGCGGTGTCATTCGGTTTTTCCAGATAAAGTTAAACAAAATTTGGTCAACAGATTATAGTGTTTGATTGCCCATGTAAAGAGATAATGCAGAGTAAGTGAGTCGAGAGATTCTCTCTGCCATTGACAGGAGTACCCTGCCTTTTAAGCTCAGGTCTCTTTGAAGCCATAAGTTAAAAAGTTTTCTGGTTTTCTCTATTACAGGACTGAAATTTAAAGAACTTCTCTCTAGTTTGCTTTTGGCGATGGTAATCCCTAGGTATGTTAGGCTTTATTTGACGGGAATTTCACATATGGATCCTGTTTTGTAATTTTTGATAGATAATTCACATTTTTTAATGTTAAGATAGTCCAGAGACATTATAAAAAGCTTTTACAATATTTAGGGCTTAATGAATTTGACTGCTATCTATAAAAAAAATGGTTGTATCATCTGGCTTATAAGAATCTCTTTGCCAACGACAGAGATGCCTTTCAAATTATTTATAGTTATGTAATCTGCCAAGGCCTGAGTGGCTAATAAAAATAGATATGGCGAGATTTTTACTACATACAATGCAATCAAACCACAATTTCCAGAGCTGACAATTAATGATATTCCGCTAAAAGATAAAAAATGCAACAATTAATTAGTAACTAACCTTTTAACAAAAACTTCTGCAACAATAGATGCAACCTAGAAACCACCCTAATGGAGAAATCTTTTTCTTTATACACAAAGTACCCACTTCCACCTAAAATGAAAGAAAAGCATTTTAAAATAATATCTAAAATTTACCCTGTTGGAGATTTTTTACACAAAAGATTCAAATTTTAATTGGAACCATGTATATTCTGTTCATCTGAAACTGAAATGTTACAACATCTCTTTTACAGTTGCAACCACATAAAAATATTTTGGACTGATATTCACTATTGGTTGTCACTCAAAGTTTTAAATATTCCTTTTTTATTTCTTTACCTGATGTTCTTTTCTTTATTTTATGCAAACATTTCATTCATCTATGTAAATGGAAAGATACATGCCCTTTTTTTAAATTACTGTATTTTTCTGAATATTATAAGTGTCTTAAATGCATTCCAAACAAAAAAGAAGTAGAGTTAATGACGTCAAACGTGTGCGCCGCGTTAACGCGTGGTGACGTCATTGAGGAGGCGCCCCACATCCGCAGTGACGCTCTGTCGCGTGTTGGTGGGCACGAGAAACAAAACTTTTAGAGACGAATTTTCCGCTCTAGAGGTAATAACAACCAGACAAACCAGCTGGTTAAGTTTGGTTCTCTTGGAGGCTTCCTGCAGACCATGCCCCACGAGCCCGACCCTCCTCCGGCTAAAAAATTCAAGCCGGGGTCTGTTTTTTTCCGCCTGGAGAGGAATAAACCTGGAATGCTTTTGCCAAAAAAGGGGAATGTGAGCACTCCGATAGAGGTCCAAAGGAAACAGCTTCCGATTTACCAAGCAAAGCCGCAGCTTTTGAACCAACTGAGACAACTTCAAAATGCTATCATAATAGGTACATTTATTACTTAACTGCCATTAGCCACAGTTAACGTTAACTCTTAGTTCCCCAGGCTCCACAGCAAGTAGTAAGCTGTCATGATTAGACTCTAAGTTCCTTTTCTGTCCATATACTGCTAATAATGATTGTCAATGGCGCCCAAATGAACACATGTTCCATTCTCACCAGGTGAGACCGGATCTGGGAAGACCACACAGATCCCGCAGTATCTGTATGAAGCCGGGATCGGTCGTCTGGGTATGGTCGCCATCACTCAGCCGCGTCGAGTCGCTGCAATCTCTCTGGCAGGACGGGTGGCGGAAGAGAAGAGGACTCAAATCGGCAAACTGGTATTTAAAGCATCTCCATTCTGTCAGTATTACTGCAGGATCAGAAGAAATCCCACCACTAAAATACAGCTGTGAAACTTCATGCATCCATTCTTTAATTATGCTGTTTCACGAATGTTTGTGAAATGACAAACATGTAATTAGTTTACTCAATTCCATCCCCACAATCTGTATTGAAATGAGGAACTATAAGGAGCCCTGGCTCTGAAAGTCCCACTCCAGCCATCTTTTGATCTATCAAAGTGTTCCTAGTTTAGTCAAAACCAAAAACTCTGTGTTGTTTTCTAATACATAGTTTCTGCAGAGCTGCAGGAATTCATTAGAAATTTACCTCTGAGTTGTGGGCAGGACCATTGACATGGAATAACCTCCTTCCCCTCCCCGTTGCAGAGAGCTCTCTGTTTACACTTTCTCTCGTTAGCTTACAGCTCATCAGACCCCCAACCTAATATCACCGCTGCAACAAAAATGGCGAGCAATATTGGAGCTATCCAGTTTTTAGCCGGATTCCAGCTCAGGCGAGGAAAACAAAAACTTACACAGATCTAGTCATCTACAGCATCGTAATGGAGCGTAGCAGGGATCTTGTTGCCCATTTGGCGTATTTTCTTCATCACAAGCTATTTTTCAATCGTCTGATCCTGATTCACATAATTTGAATCAGAAATATTCAGAAATGCCATTTGAAGTTACATTTTCTTTACATACAGTACAGACCAAATGTTTGGACACACCTTCTCATTCATAGAATTTTCTTTATTTTCATGACTTTGAAAATTGTGGAGTCACACTGAAGGCATCAAAACTCTGAATGAACACACGAGGAATTATATACATAACAAAAAAAGTGTGAAATAACTGAAAATATGTCGTGTTGTAGGTTCTTCAAAGTAGCCACTTTTTGCTTTGATGACTGAAAAATGCCACAAGAACTTGTAAAAAATGCCAAAAACACAATTTTCATCAGAGTGGGCCTTTAAAAGTGTATGTTTAATAAAGGAGTGGATGTAGAGATGTGTGTTTGAGGCCCGCTGCTGTTTGAAAGTTTGACATCTAACTTGCTGGAGCACGTAAGAGGCCTGCTAACACATATCAATGTAAAGCTAAGAAGGTTTGTTAAATTCTTCTGTTCAGGTCGGCTACACGGTGCGCTTCGAAGATGTCACCTCCTCTGAGACGAAGCTGAAGTTCATGACTGATGGCATGCTGCTGCGGGAGGCCATAGGAGACCCCTTGCTGCTGAAGTACACTGTGGTAGTCCTTGATGAAGCCCACGAACGCACCGTGCACACAGATGTGCTCTTTGGTGTGGTGAAGACTGCGCAGCGCAGACGGCGGGAGCTCAATAAGATCCCCCTGAAGGTTAGAGGACGATGCAAGTCCTCCATGTTTAGACATCATGAGTATTTCTATAGATATGCTTTTACTCTGAAGTGGAAGAGTCTCTAGAGCAAATGTGTGAAAACAAGATGCAAGGTTTTGAAAATGACAGTTTCAAAAGTGCACTTGGAAGCAGCTTTATCCAAAAAAAAAAAAAAGGTTTTTAAAACTTTTTCAACTTTGTTTTTATTGAATCTTAATCCTCTAGAATAACCTCACTGATTTTACTTTTAGTTCCGGTATCCGGATGTTGTGACTTTGCTATCAAAATAAACGTAGTTTTTTAAATCATTTTTTTATTTTTAATTTAGAGATAACTTTCACAATTTTTTTTAAATTGAACGTTAAACAACTGTTGAATATCTACAGACTGATTCATATCGACTTACCGGTAATATTGTTCAGGGGGGGAGGGTCTTTTTTTTATTAAATATTTGTGAAAGCCAACACACAGACCTGCATGCTTTGAACCCTTTATAATGACATTACATGCAAACTATTTAATGGATATTTTATTGCAAAAGCATACTTTTAAATTCTTCTCATACAACAGAAAAGCACCAAAATAGATTTATTTTGCTCCAATTACCATGAATTTCATATTAAAAGACCCTGCACTTTTCCAATTGTCTGCCTCTGGATATTGAACTCCTTGTAAACAGCCCCTCTCTTGGCTTATTAGGAAGAGGAAGATGTTTGGCATTTAACTAAGAAAATGCTCAATTTTCACTTGCTGTCAACGTCTCGTCTGAGACTGGCTGTTTCCTGTCTTGTTTCTTTGTGTTGCAGCTCCATACGTGTGTGTTGGTGAATGTCCAGTTTTCCTTGCAGACATCTGAAAGGCTGTTTTCTTTTTCCTATATATTTTATTTTTATTTTTCCTATACAGGTCATAGTGATGTCTGCCACAATGGATGTGGATTTGTTCTCTGAATACTTCAACAAGTCTCCTGTCTTGTACCTGGAAGGGAGGCAGCACCCCATTCAGATCTTTTACACCAAGCATCAGCAGTCAGACTATCTTCAGGCTGCACTAGTTTCCATCTTCCAGATCCATCAGGTAATCTATCTAATCTATCCAACATAAAAATCTACAATAAGAAGCACTTCTCTGGAGGAAATAGATGTTTTAACAGTGCTGATGTTAAGTGAGGGTTCTTTATGTCTCTGTTGTGTTCAGGAGGCACCGCCAGCTCACGACATCTTGGTGTTCATGACGGGGCAGGAGGAGATCGAGGCTCTGGCGAGGACGTGTCGAGACATCTCCAAGCACGTCCCCGACGGCTGCGGGGCCATGGTGGTTCTGCCCCTGTATGCATCTCTGCCTCCGGTGCAGCAGCTCAGGGTGTTCCAGCCGGCTCCCAAGGTGAGCATCAGGAAACGATCAGAAAAAGGACCCTTTCTGTTTGAAGACCCCAAGTTTTGAGCATTTTTAACATGTTCTTGTAGCATTTTTCTCATGATGCAGGACATATATAAAGAAAAGTAAGCTTAAGCTTGCATTTCTGAGTATTTCTTTATTCAAATTGTATTGGATAAGGAGCAGATGAAAACCCTCGGTTTGAAAAAGGTTGCCATGTGCGGGACAAAGTCTCCCTTCTCAGCTGCAATTCTGAAGTATTCACTTGCAGACGAATACATCCATTAACATCTTCATTTTCCTTGTCTGAGCTGCCATCTGGCTCTAAACTGTATGGCTGGATAGCTCTGATGTTTTTTTTTTTTTTTTTTTACTACCCTAATGTTAACTTGGGCTTGTGAGATGCTAAAAGCTAGCTGGAATAAGTGTAAACAAAGAGCAGATGAGAAATGAGTGCAGCTAACTTCTGCACCAGAATTGAATTTCTAATGAGCTCCTACTGCTTAAAATATGCCTTAAAAACAGAACAAAGGCTTTTTGTTTTGGCTCAAAACTGCATAATCGTAATTGAAAGACCTCATGGAACGATTTTACAATAGAAGTTGGATTCTAAGATGTTGGTTTTTGAAGCTTTCCGTGCTTTTGTCCAGAGCTGCAGAAAAGTCATCCTGTCCACCAACATCGCAGAGACATCTGTGACCATCTCTGGGATTAAATACGTCATCGACACAGGGATGGTGAAGGCCAAACGCTTCAACCCTGGTGAGATCATTGCACCTTCTCAATGAAGACAGAAGCAGAAGATGGTTGTGCCTTTGTCTTTTTAGTTGTTTGTGACAATTTGGAATTCTGACGGATATTCAGCACTGATCAGATCAGTGCATGGTGTTTGTCTCTGTCCTATGAAGATTTGGTCAAATAATTTCATATCCCCAAATATTGATCAGATAAATTACCAATAAGGCAGCCCTTATTTCAGGGGTCCCCAACCTTTTGTAGGCCACGGACCAGTTTATTGCCAGACAATATTTTCACTGACTGATCCAAACGGGGCAAAAGTCGGTGGTTAATTTTTTTTTTTATATGTTTCCGGTTTCTGACTAAACTATTTTTTAAATTAAAAAAACAATTTTATTACATTGAGTTTAAAAATACAATTTGAAACTTTCTGTAGATATTTTACAGATCATAAAGATTCAATGAAACAAAGCTGTAGAAATTGTTTCTTAATAAGTAAACATTCAATAAAGGCAATATTTTTTAATAGAATGCTATTATAACAGTTACTCAACTCAGTCTCAGATTATCTTTCAGGGTAAAAAAGATTCATCTTGTTTTTTTGTTTTTTTTTGTTTGTTTATAATTAAATCTTGATTGTGTGTTTAACACAGGAGTATTTTTTTTTGCTTATGCTTTTTGACAGCTGCCTGCCTGCACAATTCACTATTGCTGTTGGAAATGGTTTTGGTGGTTATTTTAAGTCACTTTTGGAGCTTTAACAAGAAAATACTTTTTAAAATCACACACAATCGATGATAAAATCTCTATAATGTCAATTTCTTTTTAGGATTTGAAGTAAAATTGGTTATTTTTGTGAAATATTTTCAGTTTTATACTAATGCACTAAAGATTTCTGTTAAAAAAAGAAGACAATTGGTGTGTGCATGTTTCAGTTCAATATTGGTAAAATGAGCCACTGAAAAGTGACATTTCTTTCAATGCTGATGATGGTTGAGTGTGGCTGTGCTGTGGCTCTCAGACAGTGGTTTGGAGGTGCTGGCCGTGCAGCGGGTCTCAAAGGCTCAGGCGTGGCAGCGAGCAGGCAGAGCTGGCAGGGAGGAATCTGGCTTCTGCTATCGTCTGTACACAGAGCAGGAGTTTGACAACTTCCTCCCCATGACTGTGCCGGAGATCCAGAGGTAGAGGATAAAACCAAGTTTGCTGTGTGTTCAGCTGCTGCTCCTGCATGGTCTCTGCATTTAGATCACACAAACTGAATGCCGCCATGTGCCTTGCAGGTGTAACTTGGCAGGCGTGATGCTTCAACTCATGGCGCTGGGGATTCCAGATGTGATGAACTTTGATTTCATGTCCAAGCCTTCCCCAGGTAGGTGGATGAAGCTCAGGAACGGATGTGGTTGCACAGGAGAAGATGTGGTGGCAGTGAGGTGTGTTTGTTTCTTTTGTCTCAGAGGCTGTGCGTTCTGCTTTCGACCATTTGGAGCTGCTGGGAGCTGTGGAGAAGAGGGAGGGGCAGGTTCTTCTCACCCCGCTGGGGAAGAAGATGGCCAGCTTTCCTCTGGAGCCTAGATATGCCAAGGTACAATGATTCACTCTGTTTTAACTTGGAGGACCAAAAAAGATTTTAGCAGCCAATTGCGTGGAAATATATCGATCAATTAATTGCCCGTCCTGGATTTATAAGGCTGGTGTGCACACTGAGGGTTTGGTGGGACTAAAGTTTACATAGATGAACTTACACTGGTCTGTCTGCAGGCCGTTTCTTAAGCATTGACTCAAAAAATAGAAATTTCATTAATCAGTCACAATGTTTGTATCACCTCAGTCTGCGTCTGACCCGCCGTAACACAATGCAAGCCTTACGCAGGAGTTCTGTTTCCAGTCCGCCAACTTGTCGATTTTGCGACGACAAACCAGGAAAACGGGAAACAGGTCTGAGTTTCAAAATAAAAACTTCAGTTGCACTTTCAAAATAGATGTTTTAAAAATTTTATTTTATTTTAAGTTGACGTGTCCACGTGATAACACAGGCATCTGTTCTGATCAAAACATGATCACCACTACAGAACGTGACAGAAGTGCTGAAGAGCAAGAAATGCTGCTAACAGCTCCAGTTGATCCGTGTGGAGTCTGGACAGTGCAGGAGTCCAAAAGAAGCTGCACACCTAAGGACAGGAGCGAACGGAAGACTTCTGCTTCGCTTTCTTGGGCCTCAAGCTCATTTACTTTCTTAAGATTCCATTTTTGCAGTGCTGGCAGATGTGAGGGAGAACAAGTCTACCTTAAATTTAAGTCTACCTTAAATTTTAGGTAGAGATGTGTTCGTGGTCTGATTCAGTTTCCATCACATGACGATACGGACATCCAATCAGGGAAAAACCACACCTGATGTTGATCAAACTTATAAAGTTCGTGATAACCTGAATGTGACAAAATTTAAAGTCCCACTAGTTCAAACTTCAATTAGCTGCAGACACCGCTGGGCTCAATTTTGTTCCAAAACCAAAGAAACTTTTTTTTTTCCCCCGCCTGCAGACCATCCTATTGTCCCCAGAATACTCCTGTTCTGAGGAGATCTTGAGCATCGTGTCTCTGCTGTCCGTTGACACTGTGCTGTACAACCCTCCGGCCCGGCGGGACGATGTGCTCGCGGCACGCAAGAAATTCATGACCAGCGAGGGAGATCACATGACACTGCTGAACATATACAGAGCGTTTAAGAAAGTCAGTGGAAATAAGGTGAGTGTGGCGAGGCCGAAATTTGAAACCAGAATGATCACGTTCCTGATGAAGGCTATGTCTGCTGTTGAAGGAGTGGTGTCGGGAGAACTTTGTCAACAGCAGGAACATGGGTCTGGTAAAGGACGTCCAGGCGCAGCTCAGAGACATCTGTCTGAAGGTACAGTTGCACCCACAGTGCAAACCTGTGGACTCAAAAATGCAGATTTATTTTGAGCATCTTTTATACTTGTTTTAGGAGGAGAGCTGATCTCATGTTGTTAGGCTCAGTTTGCATGCTGGAGGTCTTCAAGTAAACTTCCCAGACTCCATGTCCAGTTTCATAATGTAAAAATGAAAGTGATGAAGTCTTCAATTTCTGTCTGGCAAGAATTTTTTTTTTTTTTTCAGAAAAATGATTGGAACAGCTAAACAAGTTAGTTTTAGAAAGGATGAATGAACTTTTTTTGTTATTTGTAAACTAGGTAAGATGTAACTACTAACAAGCTGTTACTAGTTATCAAGCACACAATTGAGTATTTCTTTATTCAAATTGTTCTTAACCAGGAGCAGACGAAAAAAATCTGTTTGAAAAATAACTTATTTGTGACATAGAAAATGTGCTCTTTGCTCCACTCCATTCTGATGCATCCACTTGCAGCCAAATAGATCCATGAACGTCTTTGTTTTCCTAGTCTGAGCTGGAATCTGGATCTAAACTGTACGGCTGGATAGCTCCAATGTTGCTCGCTATTTTTGTTACACAGGTAATGTTAGGTTGGGGGTGTGATGGGCTGCACACTAGCGGGAGAGTGTGTAAACAGATAGCCCTCAGTTTGGGTAATGGGAAGTGGGGTCTTGCTTGCTACGTGCCAAATGGCATAATCATAACTAACAACAGATTAAAAGATAATCAGAGTGGGTCTTTAAACTGTTCGTACAACTGTTTATCGAAAGCAAGCACACGTGGAAAAAAGCACATGTTGGCATTCAAAACATTGACATTG
This sequence comes from Oryzias sinensis, assembly GCA_037389245.1. Taxonomy (NCBI): domain Eukaryota; kingdom Metazoa; phylum Chordata; class Actinopteri; order Beloniformes; family Adrianichthyidae; genus Oryzias; species Oryzias sinensis. The sequence continues at coordinate 10,911,304 of CM074497.1, read as the reverse complement.
AGACCATTTCAGGGTCTGACTTTGCTGTCATTGCTACAAATACAAACCAAATAAATGCACATGCTAGTGTGGGTATTTGTTTTTAACCACCATAGTAAATACCTACTAAATGTTACAAATAGTTTAAAAATGTCAAGAAAAGAAGTTTTTTTCCGTCCATCGTGGTCAGCCTCAAAGTATTTAACTCCTCCCAATCACTGAAGAAATGTGTTTGTTTAAAATGTTGTAGTTGGAGCACAAAATCTGAAGTCTGTACAGGAACTTGATTTTTTAAATATAATGAAGCTTCTGTCACTGAAGACCTCCCCTTTTTTCAGCTGAACCTGAAGCTGGAGTCGTGCGGTTCAGACACCGCAAGTGTTCGCCGCTGCCTTGCCCATGGGATGTTTCTCAACGCGGCAGAGCTGCAGCTTGATGGCAGTTATCTGGCTCTGGACACCCACCAACCCGTGACCATCCACCCATCGTCCGTCCTTTTCCAGGCCAAGCCCGCGTACGTGATCTTCAACGAGCTGCTGCACACCTCGCGCTGCTACATGCGAGACCTGTGTCTGGTAGATGCTGACTGGCTGCTGGAAGCAGCTCCGGAGTACTTTGGCCGCAAGCTTCACCTCACCAGGACCTAACAGGACTTCAGCTTTAACTTTGCGTGAGCAAAGCAGAGCAGAATATTTTCTTCAATTGAGAGTTTTCTGGACTCCTCTACCTCCCAGCTGGCATGGATCTAGCATGTGTTGCTGTTGCACTTCACATCAAAGCCTCACAGCTGAGGCGCCCTGCACACACCTGAAGAGGATGTTTTGTTATGGATGTTTGCATGCTTTTTTAAAGCACAAAACCTATCAGGAACACAGTTTACAGAGGACTCCATTTGAAATTCTACGTTTCAGTTTTTTACAATAAAATGCTATTAAACGTGCAGCAGGAACTATCTAACTATCTATCTAATGTTGCTTTCAAGGCAGTTTGGGAAAATATTAAGGGCTTTTTTTGGTATATCCTAATGGCCACAAGGAGGCTCCGTAGTTGGGCGGTTGTCGATCAGCTGTTTCTGAGGCTTCTGCTTCAGAACAAGTACAGCGTAATGGCGTAGCCAGCTTTCTACTCAGCAGTGCAAAACATTCAGATAAAAAGAACAGACGCAGGTCAACCCCTTCCCCTCTATCCCAGCAGTCACCAGCCCGCCGCTGATTGACGTGCGCTGTGGTCCAACAACTGACTGAAAGAGAAGGAAGCAGGCTGCCTGCAGTTCTGACTTAACTCAGGGTCGTTGCATTATATAGAATTAGGGATGTCCCGATCCAATCACATGATCGGAAATCGGGTCCGATCACATCACATGGTTGATGACTCGATCAAAGTCGGATGCTGTCTCTTGACCAGGGATCCAACATTTCATTTGTTCTTATTATAATTAGCGCTTTATATTTCCAGTGTATTATTCCAGACAAATACTCTGCTCAAGTCTCCATATCATGAACTGTTCACCACAATTTATCGCACCGCTAGTTTGATCAGGAGGTGCAGAAACACAGTTCAGACAAGCTAAGATAGTGAGATATTCACAGATTGGGTCTTCCGGGAAGTCCCAATCTGTGAATATGGTTTAAACTGACAGCAAGTGTCTCTAATGAGTTGTCTTAACGCAAACGATGACCTACAAAAGCCTTTTAACATAAAAGGGTTGTTTCTTTTCAACGGGAACAGTTCTGTGTTGCCGACAGAGATGCAGTGAGACTGGTGCTGCAAAGAGAGCAGTACAGCAGAATTTAATACTGTGGTAATAATACCAAAAATAAGATGTTCACTCATGTTGATACCAGTTCTGAAGAGGTTAAAAAGTGAATTCCATATTCACTAAGAAAAACAACAACCAAAACTGATGAATGGTTCCATTGATATGAGCTAGTCATGAATACTTGTCATCACATTTATTCTACAACAATTTAAAAGAAAATCATAATTCATTTTTTCATTTTAATTGGAGATATAAATCACAAAATGTTCAAAGGTTTTGAAGATACTTAAGCTACAGTCACCATCTTTCTCGCATGACTAATTATCACCTTTTTTTTAGGAAATACTTAACTATTTTTATTAATAGTTGCATTATTTTTTACTTGATTGTTAAAGTTACTTCACAGAGGTTTAAGTGTTAAATGATAAAATGATGTAAAGTAAATAAAAATAGGGGGAAAAATGGATATGCTTATGTTTGTCCTTTTTTTTAAATGTGTTAAGAGTATCGGAGCGGGACTCTGTATTGGCAGAATCAAAATCTAATGACTAGCATCTGGCCGATAAAAAAACTGAACGGGACATCCCTATAAAGAAATGATTTGAATAATTTATTTACAAGAATGTATGAAAAAATAACTGTTTTTCAAATGGTTTCATCCTGTTGAACAGTTCACACTGAGCATGCTATTTGTCTCTATGGTTGCAGCTTCGTTTCTCGATGCATGTTCAGGAGTCTGCTTCACTCCTCAACCTGAACTTTGTAATGTTTTGTCTCATGGATTGCATGAAGCTGACCGGGATCTGATCTCTCTGGTCCTCAATTCTTCGTGGAATATGCTGAAGAAAGATGGAAAAAATAGTTTTGCATTTTAGACAAAAGACTCACGATTCTACGTTTTGTCTCCTGACTAAATTACATTTAAAAGAATAGTTTGTTTACTGATTCAACAATCATTTTGAGAAGTTTTTTTATGCATTTACTCTACATGTTTGCATGTAAGAATAAATGCATGTGTTAGAATTAATGTGCAGATGGTTTGTTATGGTCTTAAATAGCGAAAGTTATATTTTCTAACAATAAAATTTTCATAACTTGCTTCACAACACAAGCCTAAGCATTCGAGTTTTCATTTCAGTTTTATTGTGTCAATAATAATCACACATGACATCCGCAGCGATTAATGACATTTGTCTCTTTTTGTTCAAAACAGTTTGATAATTAGAAGATTTTTTTGTTAAGTAAACAGAACTGTGGTATGGTGGTCTTTATATCTACCATTAATTATTTTAACCCTATATTCCCATTCGTATCATATTCGATGCATGCATTTCTGAGAACCTTATCGTATTAGCATTATGAAAACCTTCCCCAATTGCTGTTTTCTGCACTGCAGTTCATCATCATGCCACTAGAGGCAGTAACAGGGCTTTTTCCTGCTCATTTCAAAATGGTTGCTTCCATGAAATCTCAAAAACACTGTTGGGAAAAGTTTCTCTAATTCTCAGAACATAATGATGAGAATAACTCGTCTATTTTTGTTCTTTTCTTTTTAATGACTGCTTGCTGAATTCAAAATTTGTTGATAATTTTTTTTAAAAATATGTGGATCAAATTTGAGACTGTGGGTGTTTTCAATATAAATACTGCCCCCCACCTAAGAAATGCTAAAACAGTGAAAGGTCAATCACTAGGTTTTTGCACTTCTCTTTAGAACCTTTTGTTCTGTTAATTAAACAACAGAGGCTGGAATAAAAGGCCCCTCATACAAAGAAATATCTAAATGTACTTGAACGGTATCAAATTTGAGACAGTGGGTAAATAAAGTACTTTTTTCCTGAACACTCATGTCAATATTGTTGCATCTTATCCCAACATCGTTGTAAGTAAAAACAAAATCACTTTGATATGATCTGATACGATCCATAGCTCATAAAAAATGATATTCCAACGTTATTTATTCTTTTGACATTTAAACATCCCAATACTAACATAAATTTGGATTTTCTGTCAGTTCTGTGATGTAGAAAAATGTGTCTTCTTTTTGCCCTCAGGGTTTTTGGGGGCTCTTCTTTTTCATCTGACATTTCGTCACTAAAATTAAGGGGCAATTACATGATTTCCTGTTTGAGGCTCATTTATAGATAAAAAAATGTATATATATATAAATATATATATAGAAGTGTGTGTGTGTGTGTGTGTGTGTGTGTGTGTGTGTGTGTGTGTGTGAAAATTAATTTCCTGACTTACAAAACAGTGGTTGCCACTCATTTTATTTTTTTAAAGAATAGAAAATAATCTTTTTTACGAATTTTAGCTGCTTTAATAAAAGGGTTTAAAAAGCATATAAATTTATCTTACAAAATGAATTTGCTGTCTAGTGGGCGTTGAATGGTTTAAAAACATGTCAGACAGCACCATCTGATGGCAGCAAGACTACACTTGCAATATATATTGTTGCAAAGGATGATGCAATATTTCTACATGACGGACCTCTACCGGGTGAGATTGTATTGATATTTGTTATTTCATCAATTTTTATTTCACTTGTATGTGCTGTCGAGTTTTATAAAATAAAGAATTCCCGACACTAAAGAAGGCAGACTATCTTTACTAAAACATTTACATCGAAGCCACAGGGGGGCGCCACTGAAAATGCACTACGTGCATTACATTTTTTTCAACTATTTTTTAAAAAGCGTTTTTCCATTTAATTTTACCATAATATATAATCAGTTAGGTTTTTTGTTTTTAAATAAAGTCAACCATTTGATATAAAACTAATACTGAACAAAGTATTACTTCCGGTTCAGGGGTCATAGTTACGCTAGGTCAATGTGCCCTTCCACACGTGTTGCCGGTTTCTTCTAGAAGCGTTCCTGGTAGTACGTCGGTGCCTGCGTGTTCTTATTTTTCTCTCTTCGTTAAACAGTTTATAGTATCATGCTAAAGTCTCTGGTCCGCGCGGTGGGAGCTGCTGTTCGGCTGTCCTCGGCACCATCCGCTGCTGCACGGGCTCTGCCGCTCAGCTGTCCGACCAACCGCTCTCCTGGTTCGGTTACATCTCGGCCCTTCACCCGCTCCCTGTGGATGTTGAACAGTAACGGAGCCTCATCGGGATACAGACCTAAACTGTTCAGCTCAAAAGTACTAAGTCCGTCTGTGTCGTGTGGATGTGGAGGACTGCACACGGAAGGTAGCTGTAAGCTGAACGTCCGCATGTTTTTGTTTCATTGATTTATCTAAAAAAAAGAGAACCTGTAAACACAAGTTTGGGTCATTAAAGCAGCAAAACAGCTTGAGCTTAAGTTGCTCACAAAATTGAAAGACACGTGGCGGTTAATTGGGGTTTTAGACGACACGACGAGCGTGCTGCATCCTGGTTAAGACGAGCTAAGAGCTGACATCACTTGGAGGCAAAGCTTTAGATGATAAACAATCAACTGATGTTTTAACTTGTCTCTTAGCAACAGTACTGCTAATTTCCAGACTTCACAAACTATTTGAATTTAACGGTGATCCGATTTTCCTCATTAAAAGTTCTTGTTTTTATTTTAATTTTTTTCTTAACTCCTTTCCACTCGGCAGAAATTGTTCCTAGAAAACGACACAGGTTGTATAAAGATTTGGCTAAAAACGTCAAAATTATTATTAAAAAAATAAAACCACTGAGCGCTTTTCCAATCGAGCAGAAGGTGATTGGAGTGGAGCTTTTAACGTTTTAAACTAATTACAAGTGAAGGGTCCCTTTATATTTACATCTGCATTTACTCAGTCAGCATTTGTTTTTTTTAATATTCCGCCGGTGTGTTATCCATCAACACTTAAAGATTCTACACGGTGTAGGTATTTTCTATGTTATTGTGTAACAATTGTTTCAGATAATGCATTTTATCAAGTTTTTTCACCTCTAACTTGTCACATGTTTAAACATAAAACATTAAGGTTCACTGATAATTTTTTCCCAAATGCCCTCTGCCGAAGCCAATAGTTTACTCATATAAAGTTATGTTGTCATCCCATCCTGTGTGAAATGTGGATTCATGTTTTTTATCAAGTTGTCCATTCTGCATCACACAGTTTCAACTAAATCGGTTGTCTTTTTCTCAGGAGACAAAGCGTTTGGTAACTTCCTGTCCGATGAAATCAAAGAGGAAAAGAAGATCCAGAAAAACAAAACCCTTCCTAAGATGTCTGGAGGATGGGAGCTTGAGATGAACGGCACAGAGGCCAAACTCACAAGACACCTTTCTGGTGAAAAGTAAGGCGATGGCTCACTCTATGTGGACAAAGTGACCGTGTAGGAGTTCCTGTGAAGCAGCTTTTATTTTCTGTCTTCAGAGTGACGGTCACATTCAACGTTAACAACAGCATCCCTCCAAGCTTTGAGGAGGAGGAGGAGGCGGCGCAGCAGCAGCAGAAACCAGCAGAGGAAGAGGTGAAGCTTTCGAAATACCTTCTAGATTTGTGATCTTATCATTACTTTATGCTCACAGGTTGTTGTTTTCCTTTGTAGCCAGAGATTGTATCTACGCCAAACTTTGTTGTTGAAGTAACAAAACAGAATGGAAAGCACACGCTCGTGTTTGACTGTCATTTCCCTGAGGATGAGGTATGAATTAAAACGAAGAAAAAAAACATTCTGGATAATTAAGTGTTTAGGTAAAAAGGTGCTGACTTTATCCAATGTAGATGAGTCATGGTGAGGGGGAGGAGGAGAGCGACATCTTTGCCATCCGGGAGGTCAGCTTTCAGCCAGAGGGAGACTCTGAGTGGAAGGAGACCAGCTACACCCTCAACACAGACTCCCTGGACTGGGTAAGAGCTGCAGTGAACCATGAGCACACGGGGGGTCATGAAGGTGGGATGTTCTCAACTCTGCTGGGTTCTTTTTAGGCGCTGTACGATCATTTGATGGACTTCCTGGCCGACCGCGGCATTGATAACACCTTCACAGACGAGCTCATGGAGCTCAGCACTGCCATAGAGCACCAAGAGTACATCAAGTTCCTGGAAGATCTCCAAAGCTTTGTCAAATGTAACTAATGTTAAACTTAACTGTCACTGTTCTCCAGATGAAATTTCAAAGGACTTAAGCACTCAAAACTCATGTTTGGCGCCCGGCAACAAGAATGTTGCTTGTTTTTCTGTAACTTCAATAGAAGTATTTGTCAGTAGTGATCATTTAGTTTCTCAGCCTCTATTTTACATCTCATGTCCCCTTTAAATGTGTAAACGTTCAATCAAGACCTGTTCTAAAGCTAATAAAGAGAATTGTCAGTTTTCATTCGAGAATTTGTCACATTCTGAGGTTTTACTTTAGAAAGTTTTTTTGTTTATTGAGGAACATTGACATTTTGTTGGCGGCTAAAACAATAAATACACACAAATTCCACACAGAACTAATTCAAGGTTTTAGATCATAATCATCACCTTACATTTTTACTCAATACAGTAAAGCTTGAACAGGTTCAGATGCTTCAAAACTGATATTAATGAAAGATTCTTTATAATTTAGAAATGAATAGAACTGTTTAAAGGAAACATGGGAAAACCATATTAAACTGTTTATGTGCAATAGAGGTTGATCAAACCTTAAGCTCCTCCTAAGGAGCAACCCCGCCCCCCTTCCACCCAGCTATTTCCCACGCTACAAATAAGCTCTTTTTCATCTGCTCTCGATTCACAATAAATTAAAAAAGAATCACTCAGAAACAATTTTGAGCTTAAGCTTACTAATGTATGTCCTCCATCAGAGAAATACCACAAGACCATGATAAAAATGGCAAAATGTTTACATTGGACTGTGTCTAAAAAGCAGACACATTCTGTGCTTAATGTTTGTAATAAAGGCAACACAAAAATGTAAGGTGTACAGGTTTCATTTGTGTGAAGGACACCAAAAGGAAAGATCAATACTTAAAAGTATCGCTATGCCACGAGAGACAGATAAAGTTTATACAAGTAGCTCACCAGCCTCTCAAGAAAATAACATTAAATGAAGCAATGGTAACCATGAAGGTGTGTTTGCATATTAAATTAGGTAAAGCAAAAGTTTCAGTAATCCATAATTGCTATGTGTGTACTCATGTGTGCTACATTTAACACCAACAAAATATTTTAAAAACTGGTTTGAGTGGTGGTAAGCACTTTTACTTTACAGTGAGAAGGCCCTGGTTCAAATCCCAGCTGGGTTCTTTCTGTGTGGAGTGTTCACGTTCTCCTTGTGCATGTGTGGGTTTTCTTGGGGCACTCCGGCTACCTAGTCCAAAAACAAGGTTCACGGGTTAATTGGTGATTCTGGGTGTGAATGTGTGGCTCTGCAACAGACTGCTCAGAGTGTACCCCCCCCCCCCCTCACCCATCAGTAGCTGCATTGGCACCAGTCACCTTTTGACCCTGAAAAGGGCCCAGCAGTTCATAAAATTGATGGAAACAGTTGATCAATCTGAACATGTGGATAAGATGTTTAAACAAAATTTCTGACTGGTACACTAAAACAGTTGCAGCCCCCACTAGTTGCCTTTTTCAGGTTACTCTTTGAATAAAAATTTAAACAAAAAACGATAACATATTGTAACTAAAGTTCTTAAAAAATCTGTGTTAAGCATTAACACATTATTAGAACTGCACATAACCCACATATGTTGCATCAGAAATGATGCAATTCTCCCTATAGATCAACTTTTGCCTCTTTGGTTTTGGCTGAAGATCATAAAGTCACTAACACTCTGACGGTAATCATGTCATCTGCATATTTTAAAATGCTCCCAAACATGCTTTGACATATTTTTTGTGTGGACTGAACAATGGGGGTGGACTTTCACAGGACACACCCAGGCCGACTTTGTCAGACCAGACTGCATGAACTCTGTGGATGTCACATCATTTCTTTCAGCAGAACTCCAGCAGGTCCTTCAAAGGGGGTCAATGAAGGAAGACGGCACTTAGCTGAGAGCAGGTGAGGAACTCAGCCTTTTTTTTGTCTGCAACTTTATTGTTTATATTTTTTACAGATCCAGTTATTGCATTTATAGGAGAGCAAGTCCCACAACCAGTGTGCAAAACTGAAAACGGAACGTTTGTAGTTTTTCCTGCTGTTGTTGTGGTTGTAAAAACACCATGCAGAGGTCTATTAATTATTACCCCTGTCGGGGCTTTCACTGAGGACTTTACCACCACAGGGCGCTGACACGGTGATAGTTTGCCCCTTCGCAGCTCGGTGACAGACAAGAGGAGGCTCCTGCTCTGCTCCACAGCGGCTCCCTGGAGGGAGAGTTACCAAACGGGGGAGGACAGGGGGGGGAGTGCGTAGAGGAGAAAGTTCAGCTGGCAGCGCGCTCCATGGCGAGCAAAGACCGAGTCTGTTCGGCCGGGCAGGTCCCGCTGCAGGACTCGTCAGGTTCAGAGTCTGAGCCGGACGGGGTCCCCGCGCGCCCCGCTGGTTCCGTCTCCGCGGCCGGCGCTCTCCCCCGCAGCCAGGTGATCCACAGCGGACACTTCATGGTGTCGTCGCCGCACAGCGACTCCGCGGCGCGCAGGAGGAGGAGCGGCGGCTCCCTGAGGTACGACTTCGACACCGTCAACGGGACGGGCTGCCACACGTACCGGTACGGGCCCCGCAGCTCCGGGAGCCTGAGCATCGACCCCACCCTGACCCGCCTGTTTGAGTGCATGTCCCTGGCTTACAGGTGGGTTCCTGTTGTCCGGATCTGCCCCCGAGAACGCCATTCTCTGCACATTCACGTTTTTTCTCAGACGTTCACATGCATTTTAACAGCTGAACTCGAACAGATTGCCCCAAATAAGCATTACGACAATCATCCTTTTATGCAGTCGGTAAGATTTAAAATTAAAAAAAGTGCCACATTTATTAGGAACATGCATTTGGGAGGTGGAGCTGTATGTTGCTTGTGCCTTTAAAAAAGGCGTCTTTGCCAAGTCAAACAGCTGATGAGCTTTTGCCTGACGGGCAGCAGCTGTGATCATGGGTCCTGCTACAGAGGTCATTGGGGGTCAGCTGATCTGGTTTGGGCTTCTGTTCTGCATACTCATCATAGGAGGCAATTCCCACAAAAGTTACTGAAATGAGACCCTGCCGCCAGTATCAATACCATCTCCACAGTCTGGGATTTAAAGGTCCACTCCCACCATCTTCTTATCTTTTGTAAAAGCCTTCCCAGTGGTCTTTTAACTATGATTATGTTGTTTTTAACCCAAAGGACATAGTGTCTGCGGAATGGCAGGATTTCATTAAAAATTCCCCTCTGAGTTATGGGCTGGACAGTAGGTGTGAAGCAAGCCCAATCTCACTTTTCATCACTCAAAACTTTCTGTTTACATGCTCTCCCGTTAACTTACAACGCCTCACACCCCCAACCTAACATTAGCAGTGCAACAATACTGGAGCTATCCAGCTGTACTGTACATGGATCTAGTCATCTACAAGTGCATGTATCAGAGTGGAGCGAACAGGGAAAAAAATTGGCCTTTTCTAAAAGCATTTTTTTGTTTGCTCCTGATTCACAGTAAAACAAATACTAAACAATGCAATTTTAAGTTAAATTTTCTCAATATATGCCCCACATCATTAGAAAATTACCAAAAGAAAATGCTAAAAACAAGAAAAAAAAACACATTTCTTTGGTTAGGGTTAGCTTCCGAATTGCTTGCCATTTCTGTTGCACTAATTATGAATCTAGCGAGAGAGAGAGAGAGAGAGAGAGCGTATAAACAAAGGGATGATGGGAAATGAGCACAGGCCTACTCACCGGCAATACTCCCGCTCACAGTTTAGAGGTGAATTTCTAATGGACTTGTGCTGCTCTACCGAAATTGGCTAAGAATGGCATAATCATAAATAAAACAATACTGGAAACACTTTTACAATAGATAAAAAGATATTCAGAGAGGTACTTTTACCATAACCTCCAAAATAACGCTTGTCCTCACAAAACAAATTTATAAGACTTCCCCCTGAGTGGGTGGAAAGGATAAAATGTCTCTGGCTGTCTCAAATTCAAATCCACTCAACCCTTATGGGATAAGATGTGCCAGATTGATAAACACAGTGATTAACTGACTGACTTCCAATAATGCTGGCTGAAGAATGGAATGAATCTACTGAAGCGTGCGACCAGGGGAGGAGGAGCCAAGCTGTTGTGGCTACTGTTGCTCTTGTAAGAAATAAACTTTTAAACTGCCAAAATATCTTATACAATAGCCACACAATAGCCGGTGACATATTCAGTTGTTTTGCACCAGCAGAGAAGACATCCAGATAATCAGCTCTGCTGCTCATCTCATAAATATATGTTCCTGACACATGAGGCACAGTCTGAAAGTGTAGCAAACATGTATGTTGAGCCCCCCCACCACACACACACACACACATATGAATGACTGATAAGGCAGTGGATGTGTTGTCAGCCTCTTACACAATAACCTGGAAAATCCTCAGTAACAGCTGGACTTTGATTCTGTTTGGCAGGAATGGAAAGTTTAAAGTCAAACTAAGAGAAAAGAAAAGTAATTTTAGGGTTGTGATCCTGAACTGTTAATAGGTAAATTGTGCCAACATGTGTAGTTTTATGAAGTAATGAATACATTAAATGTACAAACTTTAATATATTTCTGATTAAAGATAGACCATGAACTGTCTGTTCCTGCTCTCCTGTCCAGTGTTTGTCAAAAAGTTCCACTCCGGTCATCTTTAAATCCATTTTCAGAGTGTTCCCAGTGGTCTTTTAATTACGATTATGCTGTTTTTATCCAAAGTGAAAAAAAAAACAAAAATAAAACTGTGTCATTTTTGTAGTTTATGCGGAGTGGCAGTAGTTAATTAGAAATTCCTCTCTGAGTTGTGGGCGGGATTATTGGCTTTGAGAAACCCCGCCCGCCCAGCCCTCCGCATTACTGAGAGCGCTCCGTTTACACGCTACCCTAGCTAGCTTCCAGCCTCTTAAAATCCCAAGCTAACATTACTGGTGCAGCTAAAATGGTGAGCATTATTGGAATTGTCCAGCCGTACAGTTTTGATCCAGATTCCAGCTCGGACGAGGAATACAAAGACGTTAATGGATCTCTTTGTCTGCTAGTGGATGTGGAAAAGGAGGGTCTAAAGGCTGGCGTGCCCAGTTCAGCTTAGTTTAGCGTAGCAATTATCTATTGAATTTTATGACTGATTTTGGGTTCTTATACAATTCTTGGTATGAGGTCCATTGAGACGACTATTTTTATAATATAGGGCTATATAAGTAAACAAACCGAATTGAATTCAACTGAATTGATGTGTCAGAATGGAGCAGAGCTGGGAGCTTGTGACTCGCCCGTTGTAGTTTCTATGTCACAGCTACAGGCTTTTTCAAACAGCATTTTTTTCATCTGCTCCTGATTCACAACAATTTGAGTAAAGAAACACTCAGAAATGCAGTTTTAAGTGTCATTTTCTTTACGTATGACCTACATCATCAGAAAATCCCACAATAACATGTTAAAAACTCCAAAAACACATTTTTTATCGGAGTGGGTCTTTGAAGCAGTGGAGATTAGTAACTAATTTAATTTTGTTTTTCTTATACGTAGTTTTTGTTTTCCTTTTTAATGTCATGCAGCCACACTGCTTCCTAGCAACTCCCCAAGTACTTTACATTAGGCTCTCTCTTCTCAGCACTCAGGAGGCAAGCAGAGGTTTAGAAACGCAGGCAAACAGTGTGCTGGTGTACATTGATGAGTTGCCATTAGTCAAAACCAGGACAGCTTTCCAGGATTTTCTTTCCTGTTTAGTCTATTTATGGCTTTATTTGACCTTTCTCCTCTTTTTTTCTTCCCACAGTGGTAAGATAGTGTCTCCCAAATGGAAGTCTTTCAAGGGGCTTCGTCTGCTTTGGAGGGACAAGATCCGTTTAAACAACGCAATCTGGAGAGCGTGGTTCATTCAATGTGCGTTCTTAGTTCTACATTTTATGCGGCTGATTTTGAGACAAAGAAATAATATATAAAAGCATAAAGCTGGCTGAACATTTTGTGTTTTCTCTGTCATGATTGCTCAGATGTGGAGAAAAGGAAGAATTTGGTGTGTGGGTTTGTCACCCCACTGGAAGGCTCAGAGGCCGAGGCTCACCGGAAGCCTGAAGTGAGTGATTTTCCTCAATAAGTTCTTCTTAGCAGGGCTTCTTAACCTTTACTTGTTCCTGGCTATTTGCTGCAACAGGCAATCATATTAGAGGGCAGCTACTGGAAGAGGAGGATTGAAGTGGTGATCAAAGAGTACCACAAGTGGAGGATTTATTACAAGAAGAGGGTAAGAACTCATTTATGTACACAGCCCACGTTCAGTATGGAAAGATTAATCAATATATTTATTTTTATGTATAGGTTTATGTGCAACTCTCATTTTAGGACCTCAATTCTGTTTCATGTGTGATACTAGTTTCACCTATATTACAAAATCCAGCTGAGGCATAACCGATTAGTTAAGAAACAATGTGTCTTGCCTATGTGTAAACAATGTTCCAAACATATTCTAAAATAATCACGGTAGGTGTTTTTCAGAGACTCAACACACAGACTGAGTAGAAGCAGCTCCTTCTGAGGCTGTGGTCATGACTGAAAGGCTTCTTTTTTATTGCGTGTCTGGGGTATTTTTCAAAAGCAGCATGTGTTTACTTCAAAAATGTGTCTCCCCAAAGAGAAAATAAGCGTCACAAAATAAATTGTATACATGTAAATACAGTAAAACAACGTCTTCGAGGGAAACTGGACCTTCACAGTTTCATGAGCTGCAAGTATCCTGTATCCTAAATAATAAACTTGTTTTAATTACCTTTCTTTCTGTTTTAGAAAAACATTAAAAAGAAAATGGTAAAATTCCATGGAAACCAAAAGTTTCTTTTAGAAACTTCTAATTTGGAGATACACTCAAAGGAGTTTCTGACTGTACCCTCTGCTAGTTGTCAGTAAGAATGTGAGCTGAAAGGATTTTTCATGTCCTGCAGAAATCCTGGACTGCAAGGACCATATTTTTTTTGCAAGTCTTCTTTCTGACTGCCCAAGAATCTCACCCAGCTACATACTAAAAAATTTCACCAAAATTTGCACACAAAGTTAATTTTGGCTATTGTAGATGGATCCCCCCCCCCCCCCCGAAAACAAAAAAAATATAACACCACACAGCAGGAAAAATCGTAAATAAATGTACGGGGTCGAAATCTCTTATGGGGTTCAAATTAAAAAAAAACTACCAGTATTTCTAAATCCACTAAGAAACAAAAGCACGTGTTGGACAAATTTAACGTTTTGAAATCTTTATGGAATAACAACAGGACCTACAGCTTGGCGGCTATTTTGTTTTAAAGTTTTAAGTTTTATTATTACATTTTCGCACAAATGGGAAAAGCAAAATTTTGTTTAAGCAATCCTCTCAAAATTTCACACACATGCCACCAGCTCAAGTCTACAACTACAATCGAAGTATTGTTGAGCTTTGATCTTTGGAAGAGACAGCAACTTTAATTTCCCAAAGAAAATCACTGTTAGCTACAAATTTAAACTCCTCCTTGGGATTTTGATCCATCGGCTCTTAACTCATTGAACATTATTAGGAAGCTACTTGGGGAAAAAATGTTGGACATAAATTTTGTATATTTTGAACGGCGTTAGAGTGGCAAGCTTGCTAAAGTGGAGGTTCTCTGATGCTCACACATTTTTGAATGGCATATTGTGAAAATTTAATCCATGAATCCTTGACTCAAGCTAAACAAAACAAAATTACATCCAATATGATTATGAACATGTTAGGAATGTGGGCGTTGTAAAAAAAAAAAAAAAAAAAAAACCTCAGTTGCCAAGGAAATCCAAAAGTTTTCATTTTGCAGATTCTTCTTAAAGTTACATAGATCTATTTGTCACTCCCAGGGGACCAAACATTTAAATGGTTGCTATGGAGATAGAACCAACAGAATACCCGCCATTTTGAAAAAAAAAGTGTACATTACATACATTTTTCATGGGCAGTGATGACCAGGGTGGCTGGGGCAAGAGGGGGAGAGTGAGGGGGGTGCAATAGTCACTCAGCCAGTGAGGACATTTTCAGGAGGGGATTAGTGCCTGTCGGCCATATAACGTCACTCACTGCTTTAATTTTGCTTTCTTCCACAACTACTAGGAAATCTGTACACATCATTATTATGAGGAAATAAGCCCATTAGCTCAAATAAGGTAGATGTTGTTGTTCACCTTTCAACATCTCCCTTAAGGGGCCAGCTTCACTGATTCACACAGATGGTTTTGGCAGAAATTTTTTGCCTTTCCTGAAAGAACCCTGTATTTCATCCGGACTGGGGACCAGCTCAAATGTGGTAGCTCCAGAATCCAAGTGCGATGTCACCAAGCCAATACCATTTAACAAGTTCGAACTTTTCCCAACTTTTCCAGAAACTGCATTTCCTTGAAGTTCAAATAAAGACGGGGAGGTATTTAGTGAGTCACTAACAAATGTAAAACTTTGTCAGTGCAATTTCCCAAAGTGAGCTTGCACTGGGTGACAGTGAAGAGAAACGACTTCCCTCTAACAGGAAGAAACCTTCATATGAACCAGAATCAGTGAAAACAGATGTCTGCCCTTAACATCAGATAAAAGAAACAAAGACAAAACAATAAAACATCTGCTGTGAGAAAGAGAGACTGCATTAGTTATAGACAGCAGCAACATCGCCTATGCAAACAGTACTAGGAGAATTAACATATCAGAATGCGAAAAGACCTTTATATCTTTGAGAAATGCTTTAAATGAAAAACATTTGCTTTCCTTGATGTGGCGTTGTCAGCATATTAAAATAGTTTTCTACAAAGTTATCAGAAATTGTTTTTTCAAGTATGTGGAATGTATTGGTCTGAGCATAGATCCCTGTGGTATGCCATGACTGAATTGTTTGTCAAATGTTTGGAAATTTTGCCTGATCTCTGTCAGATATAATGAATATTTTTACAGTAAATAACATTCAAAGATGCTACGAACACAGTCAATAATTTCATTCCATTTAATGAAAGTTTTTAAAGCAAATACCTCATCTTTTCTTCTGCTAAAAGGAGAAGGAACCTATGAAAGATCTGCCATTCCTAAAGTGGTAGATGTTCATTGCTAAAGAGCATTTATTTCTGTTTCTTTGTTGTCTTGCAGCTCCAGAAAAAGAAGGATGATATTCTTTCAATGCTTCATGAGGTAGGTGAAGTCTTTTCTCAGATGTGTTACTGAGTGTCTTTCTCTAGGTTTTGGAAATTACTCTAAAATGTCAGATATTGATCCTGACTTTTGAAAGGTGAAGTTGGCCCATTGACGGTCCACAACAAGTGTGGATCGGTGACCTCGAACTCTCCGCATCTGAACACAGTTGTAGTCCACATCAAAGTCCTCTCAGAGACTATTTTTAGTGTGTGTGCGAAGTCTTTTTTGGTGTTCCAGGAGGGAAAAGAGAAGACGGGGGGGGGGGGGGGGGGGGGAAGGGGGGGGGGGGGGGGGGGGGGGGGCAGGCATGTGTGCTCACCAGAGTGAGTGCGTCACAGCCTGATATTTGTAGGTAATTGACACACATTTATTGCTAGCAGCAACAATACATCTGTTCACATTTTTATCTTTATTCAATGTAAGTAGCTGCAAAATTTAATGCCATTCATTCAATCTGACCTATTTTCAGCTAAGATGAGCAGCAAAGGAGCGGCGAGTTTCACAGTGACGCCAAAGGAGGGAGAACAAAAGAAAAGAGGCGGCAGATGAGGGAGGGGAAGCACTGCATTTATGATCATATTAACCTCTGAATTTGATGCCGTTTTAGTCTGCTGCCCACAGTTTGTCTGATGCTTAAATGCTGTTTCTTTTCTCGTTACGATTACAAGCAGTTGTTGTCCACAGTTTGTCTAAACGTAATACGTTTGCATTTAAAAAAGACCAAACAGAAAACCTTTATTCTTAAAGTTTATTTTTCTAATTGACTAAATGGCTGAAAAAGGCTTTTTTGAACAAAATATGTGATTGTATTTATCTGATATTTATGCACGTTTTTAAAATCTGAGACTTAACATGTGCAACTTTAATTTGCATAACAATCATTTAAAAGGCATAGCCATGTCTTCACTATACAAATGGAATGAATACATGGATGGATGGATGGATGGATGGATGGATGGATGGATGGATGGATGGATGGATGGATGGATAGAATGCTCTAGAAGTACAGAAACAGTTGCCCCATAAAGCTCTCTACATAAAAAAAAAACTGACAGGAAATTAAAAAATTTTGGAATTAAGTTTTTTTTTTACACCTTTTGATTAAATCCACAAACTTTTTTGCGCTATTTATTTTTTTATGAGATAATGATAGTATACATTTTTAAAAAACAGTGTTTGTTTAAGATGCAAAGATATTGACCCAAGTGGCTGGGGGAAACAAAAACACCTTATTTACCCACTGTCTCAAATTTGATCCACACACGATGTAGTTGTATTTAATATAATAATTAGCAACAAATGTTGCATTATTTCAATACAGGAAGTAGTCATTACAAAAAAGAATTACCGGTACATCAGATGAGTTATTCTCACTCTCTTTGAAAAATTAGCAAAACCTTTCCCGCCAAAAGTATTTTTTAAGAATTCATGGAAGCAGCCTATTTGAAAAGTCCTTCTACTGTCTCTTGTGGAGTAAGGATGAACTATTTTGAAGGAAAGTTTTGTTCATGCTAATGAGATATCAGTCGCAGAAATGTGTATTTTAAATATGATACAAATGCTTTTAGGGTAATAAAAAATGTAATTATCAAATTCATAAGTTTAAATTCACATAAAGTATTTTTTACTTTTTATTTGTAGAGTTTTGTGTTTGAGTATTTTTTAAAATTGAAATAATCAATGTTCCTTCTTATTTTTGACTTTATTATAAGTTCATTTAACACAAGTGATTCAGATAACAAGACAGTCTGTTCTATAAAAAAACAAACCCAAATCAAAACCTTAATCAAACCAAATTTTCTCACCTTTTTGCATTTTATTCTACGATCAGCCGCCTGTAGGACATCCTCGCCAAAAAGCAAATTCTGTCTTTTCTAAATAAGAAATTTCAAAGCTCACAGGTCTCCCTGTTTGCCCACATGTGTGTGACTACCAGAATTAGGTCACGGACAAAAGGCTGCCTCTTTTATTTAAACAGTGAGACATCAGAATAAAGACACATAATGATAACCTGGTAGGGGCTTGTGTTTTTGAACAATACATCAAAATGACCTTTTTCAATATGCAGCAACACACACGTGCATGCAAACACAGCAATCTTCTAAGAGGGGATGTCGTCTGCTCAGACGTAATCAAAACAATTTCCGGCTCAATCTGGACTTCCCTATAAGAAGGGGTCCAGGTTTACGGGGACGGGAAAAGACAGCAAGGAATATCCCTGTGGAAAGGCAAAAGAGAGGTTGAAGAGCTGCATTTTCTGTGAGTTTTTTTTTTTAACTTTTTTTTTTATATAAATAGAGAATAGAAAATACTTAAAGAAAAATGTATTTTTCTTATTTAAATTTAATGATGAATACTTTCAGGTGTGGGTAGTCAAACAGCATCGGAGCATCAATGTGGTCGACCTTAGATGCTCTGTGTACGTCGCCCTCTCATGGCCAGATTTGGCATAGATTTAGTCTCTTCTCAAGTCCTTGAAGTGTTTGTGCTTTTTTCTGGCTGTTGTCTCTTAGGGTCAGATCTGCCAGTCCAAGCTGGACAAAAGGTCCAGTCAGATTTACCAGGAGCCAGAGGCCGCCCCAGTGGAGGCACATATGTTTGACTTGGACTGCCTTCTGTCTGACATCTCTGACACCCTGTTCACCATGACACAGAAACCGTGTCCTTGGAGCAGCGAGCGGCACAATAGTGGGTAGTCAACTCTTTTAAGCTTTAACTGTGTTGTTCCGCTTTTTGTCTCAGTTGGAGAATCAAATGATTGGAAATAAAGCAGAGAGGCAAAAGTGAAGCTCTAAAAGGATTTTAAAATAAGAGCCTGTTTGGATGACAAAACATTTCTGTTGTAATTTAGTGCTGAGCTGCAAGAGCAAAGGCCCTCCTTGCTTCTCCCGACTGAATTGGCTATGATTTTAAATCGAAAATACATTTAACTTAAAAAAAAGGGAAGCAGAAGCTCACCAAACATGTTTTTGAAGTGATGTAAACCAGTTTTTTTTTTATGTTTTTTAAATGTAAGTATATTATCCAAAAATGTTATTTGACCCATGTTGTGGCATCCCAATCTCAATTCAGCAATGATAAGATATGATCAAATACGGGGAAATGATAAAGAGAGTTACAGCTGCAAAAAAATAGAAAATATAAATTAAATAAGAAAATCCAATATGAAAAAAAGAATAAATAAATAAAAATTAAAATGCAGTTTAGAAAAAGAAATTATTTAAAAAGTTAACAACAGGTTGTTAATAGCTTTAACAAATACACTTCCTCTGGATCAGTACCTTCTAAACCTTTATTTATCACCTGTAACATAATTGTATAGTTCTCTCCTGTATGAGTTGTTCACATCTTCGAGGATACTTTTTGACTTCATTTACTGTACTGTTTCTAACATTTTTCATCAGCATTCCTTTGTATTCAGCTTTTTGTTTTGGTTGAGATCTGGCCCATTTTAAAGTGGCTTATGTGTTGCGGTTTGTTTAATTTTCTCTTGATGTGGTCGTTTTAACGCATCTGCTGCTGGGTTATTTGATGGTTTCAAGTTTCTTTCTATGTTTCAGTTAAATTCAAACTGTGCGCTTTCTCTGTGTTCAGCGTACACCAGCAATGCAGACATGATCCAGCCAGGCCTGACTCCACTGCAGCCCAACCTTGATGATTTCATGGACATCCCAGGTAAACTCCCCCCACAATCCACCTGTTTTTTTGACTGCAGAGATCTTCACTGCTGTCCAGCACAGCAGCAGACTTTTGCTGTTTGCATGATTTAGTCCGCAAATCATGCCATCAATCTGTGCTTTATCCGTTCAAACTTAATGATTCATTTTAAAAAGTATTCTCTTAGTACGTTTGTAAAGTATTTCTGTCCCTTAGAGGAATTATTCTAGATCTTCAAAACTTTACTACCACTGCAAATGTTTAAATTACCAAAAGTTATACTTTAAAATTGCAATTTAATGACTTGGTTTATTAAAATGATACAATTGGAGGGGGGGGGGTATTATTTCTGTGATTTAGATACCATTTATTATTATTTTTATATTTTCTAAAAACTTTTTAAATGTCTCCAAAATACCTTGAATAAACACAAAATCAAACTTGTTTATTTACAAGAAAAATAATTTTTCAAATCATCTCGGTTTAGCATTAAAAGGTATTAATTCCATTCCCTCTCTGCACTAAAAATCTCCATGTGCCTTTGCAATACATGTTTCAGAGGAAGTTAAGAATCTTTGGTTTCGTTCTCTAAGTGGAGCTGCTTATTTTGAGCAACAATAGAGTTTTCCTTATGCAATTTCAGCCTTAATTCAATTAAAATTTTATGTTATGAGCTTCCTTTGGGTGTTTATGCAAGAAAACTCCCTACTTTAACTAAGTTTAAACAAGGCTGCAAAACAGAAAGATTTTGAAAATAGCTTTTTAGGATTACATCCATCCATCCATCCATCCATCCATCCATCCATCCATCCATCCATCCATCCATCCATCCATCCATCCATCCATCCATCCATCCATCCATCCATCCATCCATCCATCCATCCATCCATCCATCCATGTGACACCCAGTGTTCAGAAATCTAGCCTGCCTGGTCACAATTTTTAACTGACAGGCAACCTATTGCCCACTGCAATCAAATAAAGTCAAATCAAAATTACTTTAATTTTCCTGAAGAAGCTGCTTATGCAGCTGGAAATTAGAGCAGAGACAAACAATTCTCAGCAAAATCGATACAACACACATACACTCAATAAAAACACAGAAAATAAACTCATGCCAGCTGAAACAACTAATTCAAAATCTTGAAAAAAGGATTGATGTTGACTGTATTCCCTTTCTGATGCCTGTGGGAGCTGCGGCAGTGTTTGTTCTCACAGAGCTGGCTGAACAAATTAGCTTCTGGCGTGTAACATGGTTGTATACATGTATTGTTTGCTACTTTCTAATGGAAGTCATTTATATTGTCTTGTGAAGAGAAATTCTGCGATCTGGTTTTAGCTGAGGTGCCGTACTGGATTGCAAACCTCTTTCCCAGCATGAAATGTGCTTGACTGCATAAATTGAAATCGCCGTGTTGGGCAACTGCGTTATGAGGCTTTGTTTTTGTTTGTGCAGACTGTTGCTCAAATTCCTTCCTCACAGATGTGAAGAAACAGTTTGTAATCACAGAGTTCTGTCAGCCACAGTCAGCTGCCTGGATGATGAAAAACCTTTTATTTGCAGGATTTGAAGCAAATTTATGGAGACAAAACTGAAGCACAGCTCTTAGCCTGTTTAAAAATTTCAATGTACATCTTAATTTTACTTCTATTTCTAAAATATCAAACAGTTGTGTTGGCTTAGTCTTATTGTGTTAAGGGGGCCTATACCTTGCTTTTCTCAAGCCTTTTACGGTAAACGATATCAATGTATATGATAATGGCACACAAAATGTCATTCCAAATTTGTGGTTGCCGAGTTGATTCACTTTTGATTTTACTTGATTTTTATCCATCCGGTTCGATCCAACGGTGTGATTCAGAGATAAATACCTGGTACCAAACAGTGTTGGTGAAGTTTTCACATTCCTTGTATTTCTGCAAGATAATTAAGTGTAAATTAAAGATATGTACAAACAAACAAGTAAACAAGAATGAATGTCAAATCCATTCACATTTTAGTTTCATAAAGTTCAGACCCCTGTTGTTTTTACACATCAAATAATCCAAAGGGAACATTATTAGAACATCCTAGCACACTGTATGGTCACATGTCTTTGCTAAATTCAAAGTGTTTCCACTTATTGGACTACGATGATAGACTGATTATTTTCTACTGACATCACATGCTTGTTGTCTGCTGTGATGCACTTGGTCGTTTTTATGTTCTAGTAAGATAAACCTACTATGTCTCATTACAAATAGTATTTTCCAATATTGATTCGATTATTGGTGTTTTTCTCATTTTGAAAAAGTTTTTTTTATAGTATTGGTTAATTTAATTTTATCCTGCCTCAGAAGGATCAATCTGGTTGGATCGTAGGAATAGAAATGGATGAACAAACTGATGTGGAGGGATCTGTAAAATGGAAAAGTTCTTGATTTAGACTCTGATCTGAATGCCAGTTCTCCGCTATGGATATCAGCTTTGCCTAAAATAATGATATCATAAGCATGACTTTCAGTTGAAGGGTGGCTGGATTCATCCCAAAGAATGGTGTGAAGGTTCAGTTATCCCTAAAGACCCACTCCAGTCATCTTTTGATCTATTGTAAAAGTGTTCCCAGTGGTCTTTCAATTATAATTATGCCATTTTTAGCCAAAAAAAAAACCTGGAGAACCTAAGAGCTCGGGACAGGGAGCTTGTATCCCACCCAGTGTATTTTCTGTCACACATAGCATCTTTTTCAAAGGGCGTTTTAATCTGCTCCTGATTTACATCAATTTGGATAAATGAATACACAAAAATGCCATTTTGAGCCTAATTGTTCTTAATATATGTGCTCCATCATCAGAAAAATGCCACAAGAACATGTTAAAAACACCAACAAAAAAAAACAAATTTTATCCGAGTGGGTCTTTAAAGAAATCCTGGTTAAAAACATTAGAACACCTCGCAGATGAAGTGTTTGAAACATTTGCCCATGGATTAATGCTGCTGGAGAGCCTGTACCTTTCAAATGACTCTCAGACAGTTCTTAGATGAGTTTGAGGTAGTAGCTGTGTTCGGAAGATTTGAGCACCACTAGACATTCAGATCAGCTTCTGTCTCTGAGTCCTAAGCATCGGAGGGCATTTTGGGGAAATTCTTCACATAGTTATTGTCAAAGTACTTTCAAACAACACTGTACTTTGGTACACTACGTGTGCACTTAACTTTCTATATGATGTGGAAGCCAATTCTGTAGCTTCTGCTAACCCTGTTGCTCGGTCACCAGAGAACAGACCAATAACTGAGATGGATCCACTTTGCTCACCTCTTTAAGTTTAGTTTAAAACTGAGTGTTTCAACTAAATGAAAACATACAAGTATGTTCAAAAAATGGTCTCTGCTGGTGCTAAAATAGTATTTTGCCTTGGGCTGTTTTCTATTTTCAAAGTGCTACTCATTTGGGTAAATCCTCAAAAAATCCTCCCTTTTACTGTGCAGAAATTTGATCAAAAGTAGCTGTGGTTTGGCCAGATAGCTCCAATATTGATCGCCTTTTTTGTTGCACCAGTTGGGGGTGTTAGGGGCTGTAAGCTAGTGGGAGACCATGGAGTTTCCGGTTCCGGGGTTACGCAGCAAGACGCGTGGCGAGCCTCTCTGCTTGCATATATTTCAGATGCTGCATTTGCCATGTTGATTTCTAATATAGTTATTTTTGACGTAGTACTTAAGTAATTCATCTTTGGCATGTGCTTTATTGATACCTTATGATTCTTAATTCTGTCTGATAAAACCTAGGAACCGGATATTGATAAATCATGAAATAAAATGGTTATAGTATAACGGGGTGGGATTATATAAGTTTGCTTCTTTCCACTCCCTTTCAAGCAATTTTTATTAATTATGTCTAATTATCCTAAGTTTGATTAGTTACTGTATGAATGTATAACTGATGATTATATTGCTTTTGTGTATTACTTCTATTTGATTGCTTGAAATAAACCATTTCAAATCAAATCAAATCATGTAAACAGATGGGTGAATGGATATGGGTCGAACTGACTTCCTTGCCAACAGTCCCGCCTACAACTCAGATGTGTACTTTAATAATTTACACATAGTTTTGGAACTTTTATGCTTGAAAAATAATAGTTACCACTTTATGCCATTTTCAGGCTTTATAAACTCCTGATTTGTGTTTGTCCTGTGATTCCGATGTTCGTTCTGTCAGTAAAGTCCATTCCCTCAAAGTCTGATAATATGTTATGTGTTGTTTTCACAGATATCTTTTCAAATTACCGGGGCCAGTCCAGCGAGCAGACTGCTTTTGCTGACTACAGCTATTTCGAAAGCTCCTCCAGCATGTTTGTTCCTGGCCCCCCCTCTGTGGCAGTAACTCCTCAGCTGCTTATCGATACCCAGCTGGCTCAGGTGGCACTGGCGTTAGCATGCGCTCTAACCACGTGTTGTCAGACAATTTACTGCAGATTTTGCCAGTTGCTCTGTTTTTAATCAGTAAACTGTTTCATTTCCAGCCCAGTTTGACATCTAACAACTTGTCCCAGAGCTCAACATCCAACACTCGGTCAGACCAGACCAGGCCAAGCCCAGATTGCATTGAATATCAAACGTCCACCATTGTGTCAGGAGCCGTGCCATACAATCATACAACATACCACAACATACCTGTTACCATAGCCTTCACTGCCAATGCTGATCAGCCAGCGTCTGCAAGTATTCCCTTTCTGCATCCACTGCCATGCCTCAAGTTTGGTTATCACCCATCAACTAGTGCCACGTCCTCTGTCATCACTCATACCGCCTCCACCATGGGGTCCCAGGCCTCACAGCACCAGGTTCAGGATTACTCTCAAGCCAGGGACTCAAACACCCACTCTCACAGTTACCCAGCTGCCACGCCTGAGCTTCTACATGCACCACTTCCTCCGGTCACAGCAGCCTACTGCTTCTCAGTCCCAGAGCAGATGACCATCTCAGGGGTCAGAGGGAAGCACAAGCAAAAGACAGGAGGGGTGAGGACAGCTGCAGCCTCTGCAGTGCTGCCAGGATCCCAGCCCACAGCCCCCATGCCCACTAGCTGCCTCGCTAAGCTGCTATCCACAACCGCGCAAGAAAGTGAGTCAGCTCCAGTTTCCTACAAAAGACACTGTAAATGTAAACTACAAACTGTAATTTAAAACACCCACTAATCAAACAAAAATATTTATTTGCCTGCAGGAAAACCAACAGTTGGTTTTAAAACAAATCTGGTGACAAGCAAAGGTCAGAGGTCAACATCTACTAGTTCTTTGGTAAGTCGGTCCAGAAAATGAAGTTGTTGAGCCATTTGCACATCGTCTCAGCGACAAAAGCAGCAACAATGTAGTAAACTGTTTTTCTTGGAAGTAAGCTACTAAAAAACTACTAACAGTCAAATCATGTTTACATATTATAGGTAAAGCTTTATTTAAATGGTTAGCGTAGGCTAATTAATGGACTCAGAATGCACGGCAACAACTTCCATTGATCTTTTTTTTTTTTTTTTTTTTTACTTTTTTTTCCATTTTGGGAGGAAATGTCTGAATGTATTTTTTTTGTTTGTAACTCAGCAGGGCGTTTCATCACAGATGGAGCCTGGATTTGGTTGGCCTGCAGCTCTGTCTCCTCTGCATAGGCAAAGTGCAAACGCTGGCCACACTCAACCTCATGCCGGCACCACCAGAGGGTCTGCAGTGTCTGCTCTTCTTACCCATGGTTCCATGCATGCAGAAACCCACCTCCTTATTCCCAAGACTGAGAAATTATCACCTGTACAATTATATAGCACAGACAGGAGCAGCTTAAACGGTATGCCCTCTATTCGCGAATATATTTGTAGCCAACACTCAACAACATCTCGGCAAGAGACACCATCTATTTTTTCTGTTAAATGATTATTACATTTGAGAGGAAAACTATTTTTTTTACTAGGGTTCCACTTTACCACGGCATATGGAGAAATTCAGCAGACGTGTTAATTTTAATAAGTACAGAAAAACAATTGCAGCAGCTGTTAATGGATCTATGAAACATAGATGTTTACTGTGCAGCAACTGGAGTGAATAATTAAATGATACTCTGAAATCAAAACACAATTTATCAACAAAATAAATACATCCTGTAGTGATTGGTCTTTTTGAGCCAAAAGAATCTAAGAAGCACTTTCAGTTATTTATAAAGACGCATATTTAAAAGGTTTTTGTTTCTTTTAGTTTCTTTTTCGGCACATCCTAGCCAAACATCTCCGCCAAATCTGGCAGAGAAAGCTTCCAACCCAGAGTCTCCACAGTCAGGCTTCTCAGGACATGGAAAGATAGAATCAAGTAAGGTAGGGCATAACATTCTATTAATATAAAAATAAATGTAATTTTAAATCTTTCTGTCCAAGTCCTTGATTTTAAATGGAATATTTAGAACACTTTTTGTGTTGTGTAAATCCAGCTAGGAGTTATGATTAACATGCATGTTTCTGTGCTCTGCAGCAAACAGAGACCAAGAGGATCACTCACATCTCAGCTGAGCAGAAAAGACGCTTCAACATCAAACTGGGATTTGACACCTTACATAGTCTCGTCACAACCCTCAGCTCCCAGCCAAGCATAAAGGTTATCTAAAAAGATGTGCAGTTGCATTACATAAACGTGTCCTGAAAGGTGGTGGGCATCAGAGAGCCACTGCAGACACAAACCAGATAAATCTGTCACCCATTGTAAATGCTGGAAATGGCAAAGAGGAAGCAGAAAATCATCTGAATGCTTGTAGCATGTGGCTGACATATTGCAATATCTTGTTGTGTTGCCACAGATCAGTAAAGCCACCACGCTGCAGAAGACGGCAGAATACATCAGCAAGATGCAACAAGAGAGAGCTCAGCTACAGGATGAAGCTCAGAGACTCAGAGAGGAGATCCAGAACCTGAACTCTGCCATCAAGTGAGAGCTTACTTAGCTTAATTTCAGTTAAAGACCCACTCCGATGAAAATGGTGTTTTTGGTGTTTTCAACATATTCTTGTGGCATTTTTCTGATGATGGAGGAAATACATAAAGAAAATGAAGTTATAATTTGCATTTCTGAGTATTTCCTAATTCAAATCATTCCGAATCAGGAGCAGACGATGCCACTTGAAAAACATTGTGTGACGTACAGTAGAAGCTACTACTGCCAGCCACAGGCTCACTGCTCTGCTCCATTCTGATGTATCTCCTTGCAGATGACTAGATATATGTACGTCTTTGTTTTCCTCGTCTGAGCTGGTATCTGGCTCAAAACTGTACGGCTGGATAGCTGAAACATTGCTTGTCGTTTTTGTTGCACCAATAATGTTAGGTTGGGTGTGTGAGGGGCTGTAAGCTAGTGGGAAAACATGTAAACAAATGGATAATGGGAAGGGGGCCGCCCTAGCAGCATAATCATAATTAAAAGACCACTGGGAACACTTTGAAAATAGATGACAAGATGATCGGAGTGAGACTTTAAAAATTTAGACTGATTGGAGGTAAAGAATAAGTTCTCAGATTGTTAAGCTTTGCATCCTCTGCTTCAGTCAGTCAAAATTGTGCTTTGCTTTGTTGACTCAGCTCTCTTCCTGCAGTGCCTGCCAGCAGCAGCTTCCAGCCACAGGTGTTCCCATCACACGGCAGCGCTTCGACTACATGAGGCAGAAGTTCAGAGAGTACATACGGGCCCAGACTCTGCAAAACTGGAAGTTCTGGATTGTATCCTATTGATTTTAACATTCATAAGAGCATTTCTCTGTTTCCAACTTATAAAAAAATGACATGTGATTTGGTCTATAATTACATTTTTTTTATTAATCCTCTCTTCCAGCCCTAAGTGTGGATGGAGAGTTGCAATAGTTGTCTGCTGCTTGATCACTTTTCTTCAGACTTTAGAGGAATATCAAATCATCCTATGGCTCTGGGCCTTTAGCCTTGAATATAAATGAACCAATTAAACAAAATTTTATGCAAGTTCTGGTAGATGGAAAGAAATGTTCTACTTTTTTCAGGTTTCTAATGAAATGGAAATTTGCATATCGGTGCTTTGAAGAGATCCAATCGTGTTTTTAATCTGAAGTTTTATTCTTAAGTAAAAACATTGTTGAGTCTCAAGTTTAACAGCCAGATGTAGTCATATATGATGCAATAACAGCAATATTACTTTGTAAGTTTTGGCCTTTGTTAGCAAAACCTCAAGTTCATTGTGCAAAAGGTTTATAAAAAATACCTAAAAGCAGTTATACTAATTAAGATTTACGTACAATAGAATTTCTGATTCAAGTTCCTCTCCAATCATCTTTTGATCTATTGTAATAAAATCATTCCCAGTAGTCTTTTAATTATGATTATGCAATTTTTAGGCAAAAAAAAAGCTGTGTTGTTTTCTAAGACATAGTTTGTGCAGAGCGGAAGAAGTTTCAGAAATCCCCCTCTGGGTTGTTTGAGACGTTTGTCTCAAAAGTAAGCCTCCACTGATATCCCATCATCCCTTCGCTTACACTTTCTCAAGCTAACAGAACCCCTTTCTCCAAGCTAACTTTAGCCGTGCAACAAAAATGGCAAGCAATATTGGAGCTGTCTAGCCATACAGTTTTAAGCCAGATGGCAGCTCAGATGAGGAAAACAAAGACTTCCTTGGATCTATGTGTTTATGGAGGGCAGGGAGCTTGTGGCTCACACAGCATATTTTCCAATTCACAAATACCACCTTTTTATACCTGCATTTTTCTGTGCTCCCGATTCACAAAAATCTGAATTAAAAAATGCTCAGAAAAACAATTTTGAGCGGAATTTTGTTTAAGTATGTCCTCCATCTTCAGTAAAATGCCACAAGAACATGCCAAAAACACTAATTTCATTGGAGTGGGTATTTAAAACACACAATTGAGTCTCCAGCAACTCGTGCTTTAATTTATTATGGGTCATGTATGTTATCAATATGAAACTTCCTATTTTAGTCATGTCTCATCTTGGTGGTTCATCACATCCTCCCTTAATTCAGTGCTCAGTTCAGCATCATCATTGAGCCCTTGTTTGAGTCTTACAATGGAATGGTGTCCACCGCCAGTGTTGAGGATCTGTGCCGGTCAACTCTGTCCTGGCTGGATCAGCATTGTTCCCTGCCCTCCCTGAGACCCAGTGAGTATGTTGCAGCTACGACAATGATTAGAAGCCGCATTTTTTTAACTGTTATTACCATTTGGTATTAAATAGATTTATGTTAATGTTAATGTTATTGGTTTTCCCTTTGTGCACTCAGTGGTTCTGAGTTCACTCCGCCTCCTGTGTACCACCACCGCCATTCTGACAGACCCAAGCCTACTGCCAGAACAGGCCACAGTCGCCGTCAGCCAGGGTGACCCCTCTGTCACCACTGACCACTCTCTACAACCTGCCCCCCCCCAGCAGTGGAACACACCCATGCTGAAGCCTTGAAGACTGGGTGGAAGCTCATTCGAAGAACCAGGATTATATGGTCATAATTCTGATAAAATTCATTAACAAAAAGACTGAAGTTTAGTACATTATAATACTTGCTTAATTTATATGAATGGATATTTTCATTCCAGAAATTCAATTTGCTTTTAGTCAGTGTTTTACATTATACTACAACCCAAGTTATCACAATCTTTTGGACTGATTATTTTGTTTGAATATTTTCCTTTTTAATCTAAGCAATGTGGGACATTTACAGATCTTTCATTTGGGTTTTTGTACTCCTAAGTGTTCATAAAGATGGTTCAGAACTTTTATACCAACAAAATTAAGGGTGAAATATGTCAAACCTTGTAACTTTCTAAACAATTTATTGTATTTTGGCTTGCCATTTTTTTCTGCTGTAAAGTTTTTTTGTTTTTGTTTGTTTGTTTTTTTCCAGCACGCTTAAAATCCAGATTTGTATGAAATGATTAATTCATATAAACTGACGAAACAACGAGGAATCCCTCCTGTTTTAGTTTTTGTACGTGTGTCTCTGATGTGGATCAGCTGAGGGTCACCTTGCGCTGTAAGCACTCCTCCTGGCGGACAGAGGGCGCTGTTGTGCTTGTGCGCTGTGGAAGCGCGGCGTTGGGGGTTTTGTTCCCAGGGCTCCTCGGTGCGCTGTCCACTTCAGCACCACGAACCGGGCGGATGCAGCGGGCCAGCTAACGCCGAAGAGGGACCGAAAACACGGCTCCTCATCAGATACGGGGCCCACCCCACTCCTAAATACAGCAAACCTGAAACCAGCGCTCGGAATCGACCATAAACGACGAACTCAGCGAGAGAAAAGCCCACCGGAAAGGTAAGAGTTTCCGAAAAAAGCTTAGGCATCAAGTTTGAGCTTAACGGTTGGACATCCCCGAAGAAAAACACGCTCCGCGTCCCTTCCTGGTTCATAAATACTGAATAGACACATTGAAGCGGTGTTTATGTCGCCTTTGTGTGACATACATTAGCCCTAAGGTTAGTCTGGCAGAGACAAAGAGGGACACTTTGGCTTCGTGGAGCGGGTCGGGACCGTGTTGTGGCCGGGCGGGCAGCCTTTGCTCGCCGTGCAGTTTTTGCAGCTCGCTGGTTTTTGCTGCACTGTGCCCACTTGTCTCTTTCTGTGTCCGTCATTTTCGGGTGCAGGACTCATAATACGTCTGCAGCCATTTGTGTGAACTAAGGGGCGTACTGTTTTGTTAATCCGCCTCCATTTAATGTACTGATGATGTGGGATTATCCGGCGTTTAAAGGCTGACATCCACCCTCAGAGTGTTTACTCCTCTAAATGTGGGGACTTGTTTTCTTTAACTATGATCAGGTTTTAGGCACTTTGTGATGAATTAATGTAAAGTTATCTAAAGTCAGTAAAGAAGAATGATCTATTTTGAAAAGCAGAACTCTCAGGATTTGTATAGCATTAAATTATATAAAGATTTACACAATAACTACATTTGTTGAGAGATGTATGCTTTAAATATAAAAAGGTTTTTTTTGGCATTTTTAAATTTGACTTAATTCAAATTCGCCTTTATTTAAAGAGCACTTTTCCTTTTACAGAACACCTCATGTTTTCCTTGAAGAATAATTATAATGATAAAAAATAATGTTAAAAATAGTGATCATGATGAAACACACACACGCACGCACGCACACACACACGCGGGCGTGCGCACACAAACACATAGTGCTGTAGTGCTGGGATGCCATGGGTTTTTGTTCTTACCTTTGGGACCACCAGCAGATCTGCATCTGTGGAGCTGAAGGCTCTGGGAGGGTAAAAGAAGTCCTAATAAAAACGATGGTCCAATTCTATTCACACATTTATAAACAATACTTTATTTTTCTGTGTATTCGTTGTGTTTTTTTTTTCTTTTTCTTTTTTGCATAGTTTGGCTGGGGCTGCGACTGATTTTCAGGTGTGACTTATATGTGGTTTAAAAAAAAATACCAACACTTTTATCTTTCAAGTTGAAGTGGTTATTCCTGTTCCCGTATTATGTAATATACTTTTCTCCCAAAAGTGACTCATACTCCATTACGACATATAGTCCCAAAAATACGGTAAAATAATCTTATATCCATTCATCCATCTTCCTTATCCGGGACCGGGTCGCGGATAAGGAATCTCATAATTGTTCCTAAAGCTGATTGAGACCCAGAGTTTGCACTTAAATGCAAACTCTATGATTTATAACATTTCTGGTTTTAAACTATTATTTCCAACAAAACGATTTTTATAAGCAGCTTGAGATACAAATAGCAACAATTGTTGTTTGGTTGTGAGTAGAAGTTTTTTGTTTTTGGTGTAATCTGCAATTATTCTCGGTGTGCTTTGGTAATTTCCGAAATAAGCAAATAATTGGGATGCAATCTTAGCTGCTGCCCCACGTCACAATGTATCATGCTGCTGTGCATTAAGATGAAGCAGCCTTGCAATCTACACCTACATGGCTAATGATTGCCATATGAGCACCCCGTGAATAAATAATCAGAGCCGTGTTTGTGGCGTGTTGGCAGAAGCAGAGCAGGAGGACCGGATCCTTTGCTGCACGGGACCTGAGTGTCTTGGAGTGTCTGAGCTGAAATCTCAAATGTATCTTTAAAAGCCGTCTTCCATTTTGTCACAGTGCTGCCGTTGGCATGTGAGGCCCAGGTGAGGTAAGAGGCTGATGGAGGGATTAGCTTGCATTATGTGGTTGCACAGAGGAGAGGGAGAAAAGCCAGCCTCGGTTTTCCTCTGCTGTCTCTCAGTTGCTCCTCATCCTCAAAGCATCAGCCTCCTTCCTGCTCCACATTCAGTGTCCCCACAAAAGCGGGAACAACCCACCCCTCCACACGGCATCCCACCGATCTGCAGCGTTTCAGTGATCATTCCAGCCGTCCCTTCTCTCAACATGCAACCACAGTCGGCGCGCGCCTCCCTGCGTTCCCCTCCTCTCGTCTGGCTGGCAGAAACACACACACTGCTCCTCCTTCTGTCCTAATTCTTCTATCTTCAGCTCCTCTGAAGGGGGAAACCCCAAGGGTGGGAGGAGGTGGAAAGGATGCCCTGGGAAGCATGTGAAGGTGGTTGCCAAGTTTAAAAGGACGACCGCTCTGTCTCTGTCTCACAGAGCGGTATGATAATGTGCACAGCAGGCGTGTCTCTGGTTTTTCAAAGAGAGCAATGTCACTAAGAGCTGGAAGATGAAGAATCAAGAATCTTGGCTTTAAATTTTCAGTAAAAGAGCAGTTTGAGTGACTGGTTTCATCTGTTTAGTTTGCGTCTCATCTTTACTCAGTTGCTTGGGGGAAAAATTTGCTTTAAAAAACATTATATTTGAAGTTCTGGTACTTTTTATTTAGCCAACTTTTTGTAGAAGTCAATCATAAAAATTCACATTTTCCGTGCAGCTTAAAGTCACCAAACTGTTGTGGTTGTGACCAACAGATGGATAAGATCTCAGAAGCCTATTCTAAAAACTTCCATATTAATTCACTGGATTTTGTTTTAAGATCGACTTTAAACTGTGAAGCTCTAAAGGGCCTAGATCATGGAAAATCAGCTTTGAGCTTTTATGGGTATTATAATGTTAATTGCTCACCATAAACTATCCCAAAACAGTAATTTGATCCTTCAGGCGTTTTTTAATATTCCTGTAAAAACCGGCTCTCTGAAGATAAGCCTCTCCAGATCCACAAAAAACGAATGGGTTCTCACATTGTGACGTCACAAAGTGAGGAACAGCCCCTATCAGGAAGAGTCCAGCCCCGCCCCCAGGCCCCCCTTTTGTCTCTGGAGCTAGCGGTGATCGGCTAAACGCTTTTTCTCTTCTATGTACAATATGCACATCCATCTTTGCAAAAGTTTGGATGTTGTTTGTTTTCGTGGGGGAATCAGACACGCCGCCGGGGCCGACTCTGACTTTATCCCGAGATCGAGTCGTCTTACTTTCAAGTAGGAACCGGATCTTGTGAAAATAACGAATATTTCTTTAAAGAAATCATTTTTATTTTTCTAAAGGTAAAATATTATCATACATATGAATATGATTTCCTCTGAAAGGCTTAAGAATAGCATGATATAGACCCTTCAAATAATACCAGAATTGAATCAACTCCATTTTAATTGATAATTTAATCCTTTGGTTTAATTTTTCCTTCATCATTTTATTCTAAAATAATCTCGTTGGTTCTAAAAAACTGCAAAATGTTAAATTGCAACATAAAAATATAAATAAAACACTTGAAAGATAATAGAAGAGACGAGAACAAAGATTGACCCAATTTAATATTTCTTAGTGAAGAATGTTTGGAATTTGATCCATCCATTTTTTAGAGTAAAATCCTCCACCTTAAAGTCGCCTTATAGATGAAACACCACAGACTTTGATGACAGCAACTCCTGATGAATAAAAAATCTGACTGCACTCTTGGAGTCATCAGTGTGAGTGAGTTCATTGCAGGACGTCTCTTTGAAGGATGTAGAGCTGCTCTGACGGCGCAGCTTGTTGCAGTCAGCATTAGATTTACATTACAGTGACAGAAACACACTTACAGGCAGAATTCACATCATTTTTGTTAGATGAGCTGAATCATCCTCATAAACGCCCCTCCACTCCCAGGCCGTGTTATGTACCCTCCCAATGTGGAGACACATCAGTTTTAATCCCTCCTTTTGAACAGGAATAGACATTCACTGCAGCTTTCTGCTGCATTCTTTTAGAAGGTCGTAATGTTTCCATCTGCACTTTGTTTTGTTTTGTATAATTCCAGTACAACTCTCTGTGAGAGGTTATGTTATTTTTGCTCACTCTGCTTCCCTGTGAGGTTGCTCACTGTTTGCTGCAGCACTGAAGCAGTTGGAGACTTGTGTAACTAAAGAGAATGACTCACTGCAATGGATTTTCTGGATTGGTAGTGAAAATGCGAAGTGGAACACTTGCACACCTCTGTCCTGTCATTAGGACCTCTTGTTATAATGATAAGCTTGTCATTTCATACAAGTTTATGCCTTTGCCACAACTTCCCTTACAGATGGACAGATGAAAAATAGGCAAACCTGTTCCTGAGGGTGTCCACCCGAGCCTCAAAGGAACTACAAGAAACAATTGTGCTCGCTTTGAAGCTACGGACACACCAGGCATATGACGCACTTTCAAGAACGTGCTTAACACGGGTTCTTGATCATGCATTTACCCCATAGTGTGCACACCAGACAAGCAGGGGTGGATAGGTAGGTTCTTCTTTTTTTTTACTTTGCTACTGATTACTAGCATGTGTCGACCACCAACAGCTGGAAGAGGCTTGGTGTGAATGTCGAAGTGGTGCAAATCTCATGAATCTTGCACCAGGCTTTATTTTTCACAGCTCTATTCTGATTTATGAAAGACTTGGTGTCGCATAATTCAAGCCAGACACAAACCGGAATTATTAATTCCTCCTTCATGATCAATTTTCAAACAGTTTGCCCTTCCGTGAATTAAAAGAGATACTATTCAAACGTTACTATCAAAGACGATGGTCTTAAAGACTTGCATAGCTACAATTGAGGAAGCCTGAAATGCGCTTTTACCCATGGTTACATATACTTTTCATTGAACGTGGTTGTTTTAAGGTGAGTTGCCGAGGGTGGTGTGAATGTAACTTTAGATGTGACTGCTCCCCTCTATGCCCCTCTACAGTCGCACATAACCTAAGAACCCACAGTACTCATATGTACGGGGAAATTTTGTCTACAGGAAACCACGCTTTCCTGTAACCCTTTAAAGTGATTAACACAGTAGCTCTGGAAGATTTCGGAATGGCTCTCAGAGCTTTTGTTTTTTTTTAGTCTTTTTCATTCACCAGATAACTTTCCTTTCTATTGTTTTTCCTTTTTGCTTATACAGCCTCTTAACACTGCCATGAACCACGTAAACATAGAAGACTTCCAGCCTAACAGATGCGCTGCAGAGAACACTAAAAAGCTATTTTATTTCCTCTGAAGATGTTTGTGTATAAAGACTGAACTAATGAGCTCTAAAGCCCTCCATGAAGCATAAAGAAATACTGTTTGGGAGCTCTTTGAAAGATTAAAAACAAGGTACTTTGGACTTTGGCAAACAATGAAGAGCGCTAGAGTTTTACACAGTATTCCAGTTTTATTGAAATTTCATCTTAGAATATATATATATATATATATATATATATATATATATATATATATATATATATATATATATGTATATATATATGTATATATATATATATGTATGTCCATCAGGGGGCAACGAACTGGCGATGAATGCTGGTTCTGGATCTTCTTAAGTAGGTCTGGTTCTGGTTTCATGATGAGGTGAGTGGACATAGCTGGGAATCATCAGTAGCCAAGCAGAGAGGGGAGGGGGAGGATAGCTGACAGAGGCACCATGACAGACAGGTCTGAATGTTCAACTTTAGTGAGGAAAACCAGACTTTAGGCTTTATTATAATATGTCAAAACTCTCCTCGTAGTTTACCAATCTGTTATGTTTCAGTTTGCGCAGTAAAAGCATTTCTGCTGTTTGACAGAAAGGCTTTAATTTTGCCACTCGCTTTTCAAAGTGCATCCCCACCCCACGTGTCACCCCTCCACACCTCTTCTCTTCAACATCATGCTTGACATTTAGAGATAATTATCTTTTTCTTATCAAGCCTCGGATTGGAAATCTCTACATCTGTAATGTAACTTCGGGTTTTAAGTCAGCCTGACTGTGAGAGGCATTAAAGAAGATCAAGGGAAGGCCTGCTTCAGCACCGATCAAAGGTAGCTCAGCCCCAGATTCCTCCTCATCAAGAAGCATAAAAACATTCAATAAAATTTAAATCAAGCTCTAATCTAAACAATTCAATCCAGCTCTTCTTTGAGTTTGAGGGAGGTGTCTTTGTGAGGGACATTTTCTGTTGAGTGAGAAGATGGTTCTCTTTTTTCCCCCCCCTCTTTTTCAAATTGCTGCACTCATTCATTAGCTTTGGAGGCCAAGAGTATGTGTTTATGTATGTGAGACAACAAGGCGTTTTAGAATAAAGCAGACTAAAAAAGAGCACATTATTGAAGTCAGTCAAGAAGAAAGGCTCATTTGGAGTTATGACGGTCTCAGATAGCTGCTGCTCAAAGGGCGAACTGCTTGTTAGCTATCTCTGTGTGAGTGCCGTGCGTGTATGTATGTGCACCGCAGCCCCTTCGGGATCCCCGTGCTTTATCCCACAGACTACAGAATGTCTTTGAAGTTCTTTCTTAGAGGAGAGGTGGAGAGGGGGGAAGGAGACTGGAGACGAAAACGATGAATGACGGAGAAAGAGCTGTCAAAATCTGCTGCATTTTAGGCCTTTTCCCCTTGTTATTTAAGGAGGATGTCATTATCTCACGTTGGTTCATAACTAAAGTAAGGCCAAAGAGAGCAACTAAAGCAAAGCGTGGCTGCTCCAGTCAGCGCTGAATAATGGAACAGATCAGTGTCCACTTTCATCAGGTGACTGGTGTGGTTTTCAGGTTGGGCTGGTGGCTCTGCACGGGCGTTCGGACTAGAAAAATGAGGAGAACAGCAGATGTCCCACCCAACACACCCTCCACATGAAACCATCTGCTGCTCTCAACTCACATAAAGTACTCTCTACACACACTTGCATATGGACACACACAGACGCATAGAAATGCACACGTGCACACACAACCACAAACACAATGGAGTGATTGTGGCACAGTGTTGGAGTGGTTGACCTCTGATTGAAAGGTTGTAGGTTCAGTTCCCCCTTTGCCTTCCCATCTGTTGATGGACAGAGCTACATGCTTATATGGGAGCTCTGTCACCATCAGTGTGTACATGCTTGAACACTATTTGTGCCTGTAAAGCTCTTTGGGTCTTAATGAAAGTAGATAACAGTTACCCAAGTATGCACCATTTAAAATGTATGTGTGCACACACACACCCACACACGTGTGCACACCCATTGATACTCTCACACACAAACATGCACAGTATGGACTCACATGTGCAAACTAAAGCAATCTGTTCTTCTGCCAGTACGTCCATACATACATGGCACATGCGACTACCATTGAAAACAGAGCATATTCATGCAGTTAGTAATTATGGATCTTGTAGAAGAACAGAAAACATTGATCTTATCAACCCATGATGCAAAGCTGTGACAATATTGACTGAAAAAAACATCTGCATATGAATATAGTTCCTATAAAAATCAGTTTTTCTGAAGTTTCCTAAGGTGAGTCAGTTTAAAGAACACGCTGCTCTGGTTTTAGTGCAACATAACAATTTAGCTTTTTTACACAGCACCTCCAATTTAGCTAATGAAAGCTTTCTGTAGGCCTGAGCTTTGGGATTTGGGTTTTTCCAAAGGCAATCTGGATCATTATCATGGATCAAAACTACCCTTAAATGATATAAACAAACTTTATGAATCAAAAAACACATGAAAGAAATGAAAAATATATGATTTTTAGGTACTAACAATAATAATTATGTAATATATTTATTAATCAAATGCAATTAATGGTTTTGCTGTTGAATGTTGTATTTTGAGTGTTTTCACATTTGACCTAAAATGGATCTATTCATTCAGAAATTCTGAATTTAGTGTCACTTTTTTCCCAACTTTTTCAATTTTGGTTTGGAGTTGTACACAATCCTTATCATGAGTACAAACTGTAGTTGGGGGAAGGAGGTTAAGACCCCTGTCAACTTGCTGAAACATAATGGTTCAGCTCTAATCAAATTGCAGAAATTGAGAAAAAATAAGGGAAATATCATTGACCTCTTTGTAGCTCACATGTTTGCACCTCTTAAATGTGACAGTGATGGAGGAGCAGACACTGGTGCTGGAGAGAATTTTACTCAACATTTACTACATCTATCTCATTCACGGCCAGTATTTCTGCATGCATCTGTTTCATCTCCACAGCGTTGCAGTGCAGACTCATCTACCGCTCTTACTTTTTAACACACTCATTAACCCCACTATTGGGAAACCGTACAACTACACTGTTCACTTTCCATCTACGGCTTTGTGCTACAGAAAGTTAAGTTTTCAATGACAGCTAAGGGTGGTAGAAGTAAAACAATTTAACGATCTAGTAAGAGTTCACAGAATAACGCCTCTCAATGGAGCCACTATCCAAGCACCACAAGATAAACCAGATATATACCGGAAAATGGAAATTGTGATAAAATATGGTTTAATT
Organism: Oryzias sinensis; assembly: GCA_037389245.1. NCBI lineage: Eukaryota > Metazoa > Chordata > Actinopteri > Beloniformes > Adrianichthyidae > Oryzias > Oryzias sinensis. The sequence continues at coordinate 10,873,004 of CM074497.1, read as the reverse complement.
TATTTTTAAAAATTGATGTGGTTTTTGGATATTATTGTTTGTCTCATTTATTTTTTATTTTGATCAAATGTAAATCATTTGATTAAATACAATAAATATTATAGTATATATTTCTGTTTTTCGTGTACAATTGGCCCAGATTGAAGTACCGTACTAAACAGTTACTGAAGTTACTCTGTTGGTAACACAGCTAAACGTAGGGAGAATTATTTCTCTGTTTTTCGTTTATTAATCTTAAGGCAACCCAGTGACTAAATATTTAAATCTTTATTTATTTATTTGCCACCTCATGCTGTCCACCTTATCGGGGGATAAGCCAATCCAAATGTCACTTAAACTTAAACATGTTTTGTGTAGAACCTCACAACACGCACAAATACTTCTTGGGAGTATTAAATATGCTGTGGTTTAAACCAATATTAATGTATTTTTGTGGTGTGTGCATGCTTTGAAGTGTACTGGCAATACATTAACAATAGTGGTGTCGTAGACCTCTGGGACGCGGTTGAGTTTCACCAAAGGCATTTTATGTCCATGGCACATTTTTGACAAACCTCGTCCCCGGGTCCTTTGATAAGCGTGCGTGAGTTGCAGTGGATCTCAGAGAAAAAATATTAACAGTTTGTCCTCAGGACAAAAAAAAAAAAATCCATATACCTTTAATCAATTTATCTTCTACTCATGGAAATTTTCTAAATTCATTCTCACCAATAAGTAGCACACATTTTCCAAAATCCGTTCTAATTTGGCTGCAGGATTTTGTGTTCTCTGTAATTTTTTCATTGGTTTATTAACACATTTACTAGAGTCTTTAGTTTTATAGTTAGCTTGTTATTTTCATATTTGTCGAAAGCCAGTAAAAGTTTAAAAGTAAGGGGACCAAATTGATAGTTATAAGTAACCACATTTGGAGACTTTTTCTGTAGAAAATATGTACAGCATGCTTTTTTTTTACGATAAACCTTGTAAAATAAATGGATAGAATTGTTCTTCTGTGTCCTAGAGGAATATAGAGATTCCTTTAGCTATAATAAGAACTATATTCACCCCATATTTTATAGTTCTCCTTAGCCATATTGGGACCTGTAAGAAAAATCATTATTGTTTCCCCTTCTAAACCTGCTTAATTGGTCACAGAGTTGTTGGTGCTACTATTGGGTGAAGGCGGAGTACATCCTGAACAATATTGGAGTAAGAAAAATGGTGAGTAATATGGGAGCTATCCAGCCATATAATTTTAAGGCAGATGCAGCTCAAACGAGGAAAACAAAGACATACATGCATCTAGTCGTCTACAAGTGGATTGCTTGAATGGAGCAGAACAGGCAGCTTGTAGGCCACACAGTGTATTTTCTAGGTCAACATTTTTTTTGTCTGTCCTGATTCACAACAAATTTAAGAGAAGAAATAATTACATATAAAATTTTAAGTTTAATTTTCTTTATATATGTCCCCCTCACCAGAAAAATGCCCCAAGAATATATTAAAAACATCAAAACACAATTTTTTATTTTAGTGAATCTTTAAGGTTCAGTCACAAACTGATCTTTAGCATGAAATCACTAAATTATAGAGGGACATTGTCTCTCCTGTTTTTTTATCCATTGTCCTGTCAAACATTTACTCAGCTGGAGCAATAAGAAGCAGAAAGTGCTTCCAGAGTGATGATGGGTGACTGCACCGGATACAAAACTGTGATGAAAATAAAGTAATGAATTCATCATGAGACTGTGCAGTTTCTGTAGTTCTGTCGTTAAAAAAAGTGTCTTCTTCATTAGCAGCTCAGTGTTTTGCAAGGAGTGAGAAGACAAGAGCTCCATTTTTTGCGTGTTGTATAGGACAAAGACACATCAGCTAATTAACCTCCATACAAATGAAAGACTGCTTGGCCTATAATTAGAATGTTTGCTTTATCTAAAAGCCACAAAAGACAGACCACTTAAATTAGCACCCCAAACCAACACAAATTATTTATAGACAAACGCAGCAGTAAATCTGTTTTTGGTGATGATGATTTATTGCACGTCGCCCCACAGTAACAGCAGGTGAGTTTTTTTGTTTTTTTTGTTTCATTCAGAAGGTCTGCTAAATCCTGCTGCTGCGCTCGATTTGGTAGTGAAACAAAAGAGTGAGTGGGAGGAAGAGATCTTCCTCCCAGCAGCCCTTTTTCGACTGCTGTCAGAATCCTGAGTGGGTAATGTGGTGAAAAAGACCAGGCACAGATAGGATGATAAATCGGTGAGCAGCTTTGAGGAAATGAGACAAAACCTCCTTAATGACTTGCTCTTTGAATTACCAACGTCTCACCTATTAACACATTCACAAGGGTAGACTAACAGAACTGCTCACTATCATCGCTGTTTATTTAAGGATTATTCAGATTTCCTTTTAAGTATTTGGACACACATACAAACTGTTTCTAAGAACCAGCATTGTTGTATGTTTTTTTTTTTTAAAGAGGCAGCTAGATGCAGATGACACAGATTCATCTGCTCTTTGCTAAGTGATAGAAGTCCTTTTAGTTCTTCCAGAGAGACAGGATGCAGACCAAGGACGCAGAGATGTAGAGAAGCAGGAAAAAAAGGTGATGCTGCAAGCAAAAACTGTGGAGAGATGAATTCAGGCTCTGACCTTTTCCATCTTTTCTTTGCACAGCATACTGGGGTTTTATATCAGCTTTGCCTGCTGCAGACACCACACTGCTTTCTGCTATTTAAAGCAGGCCAGACATGAATTAACAGCTTTGAACCTTTATCCTCAGCTTCGAGTCGGGGGAGCAAGTAGCCCTTTGGCTTTAATGTGACTGTTGCATGATTTTGAGATACATTGCTGTTCTTTGACAAACACAGCAGTCACTGGTCTCTGAAAGATGTTTAAATATCATGCATATTTTTACATGTGTTGCATGTTTGTTATCTGTGTTGTCTTGTCCTAAACTCCTGCGTCTTGTAAATAATAAGTAACCAGTTTAATAACTAGGTATCTTTTTCAAAAAAAGGGAGTCAGAAAGTATCAGGATGTTAAAATTAAAATCTTCGTATGCCTTTATTTCCCGCACTATTGAGGTTCACTTAAAAGCCTAAATATTTTTGAAAAGATGTCAGTGACACTTATAATCCTTTGTTAATAATTTTGGTTGTGCTTATTGGTCTTTTTATTATGATTACGACATTTTTAGTCAAGATTCAAAAAAAGAAGCCTGTGTTGTTTTCTAGAACATAGTTTCTGCAGAGTGGCATCGGTTCATTTGAAATTTGCCTTTGAGTTTTGGGCGGGACAATTGGCACACAGCAACCCCACCTTCCCGTCCCATAACTGAGAGATCTCTGTTTACATGTTCTCTTGCTAGCTGACAGCCCTTCACAACCCCAAGCTACCATTAGCAGTAAAACAAAAATGGTGAGACATATTGGAGCTATCCAGCCATACCGTTTAGAGCTAGATATCAGCTCAGGCACAGAGAAACAAAAACATGCATGGATCTAGTCGTCCATAAGTGGATGCATCAGAATGGAGCAAAGCAGGGAGCTTGTGTGCCACCCTCCATATTTTCTTGGTAACAAATGCGATCCTTTTTCAAACTGAATTTATTGTCTGCTCCTGAGTCGCAACAATTTAATTGGAGAAATACAATTTTAAGGTTAATGTTCCGAAGGTAATGTATGTTCTTCATCATCGGAAGAATGCCACATGTTAAAAGCACCAAAAGCACCATTTTCATCAGAGTGGGACTTTTACAGTTGAATGACAGTGACGTATTTATCAGAGGATGTTTGATTGGCCGTTCTGCATGTCAATCAAGTCCCGTATTTCTCTGTGAGGATTTTGATTCACTGGCGGATTTTTTAGAAATACTCTTTTATTTTTTTGGTTATTTATCTTTGCTGGCCTGCGATTGACCCTCACGTCTTTGAAGATCGACCGGTCGATTGCGATCGACGTAATGAGCACCTACAGGGCCATTGAAAAAAAGAAAATTGAGGTAAACAAAAAAACCATATAAAAAATATTAACTAACTAGCACGCACAGGTTACTATCGGGTCCGTAGCAGTTAGTATCGGGTGCGCACCTGTTAGTATCTGGTGTGCACCAGTTAGTTCTCTTTTGTTTTTTTGTTTTATTTAAAAAAATTTTTTACCTCCATTTTATTTTCTTCAATTGCCCTTTAAGGGCTCCATAGTTCTCCAACAGAAAAGTAGAAAGTTTGTTTTGCCATAAACTGGCTTTACTCTTAAGCTAAATGTAGTATACTTCTTCAGCAGAAAGGTCATTTTTATGTGATTTCAGAGACCACAGAGAAAGACACTAAAATCCCAAAATACTTGTTACTGTCATACAACAGACCCGCCTGCTTGTATCTTGTGATCCCCTTCTCTGAAAGAGAGTTTACAGGTAATGGCTATGGATTGTGGGAAATGAATAATTTAGGAGTTCCGTCAGAAAGATCTGCCAGACAGAGTCCCAGACGGTGAATTCAGACCTGATATGGGACTGATATGCATGGAGTCTGAGCTGTAACTCAACGGTCCCAACGAGGCTTTTATCTGCAGCTCGACAGACCCACACAGGGGAAAATCCAAAACCTTTATAGCTGTGAGATTGAATCAGCGTGCACTCATTTATTCTAAATGTTATCCTGCTAACACATGTGAACATCTGTGCCCTGCGTTGTAAGCTAGCAGTGGTTAAGGGACATTTATAACTGTCAGAATTTAAGAGCATCCTCATACAGTTAACATATTTAAACCTTCCACCTTTAAAGGGCCCATACCATGCAAAATCTACTTTTTTGAGCTTTTAAATGTATTATAATGTAGTTCATTCTTCATGAAAAGAAACCCCAAAGCGGTATTTTGATCCATTCATGCATTTCTGAGTATTTTTCTAATAACCTGCTCTCTGAACACCAATCCACAAAAACAAGCATGTTCTCACATTGTGACGTAGACCAGTGAGAACCGCCCCTTCCAGGAAGAGTCTGCGCTGCCAGCTCCGCCCCCAAGCTAACACATACACACCCAATTTCCCTTTGGAGCTAGTAGTGATTGGCTAACCTCTTTCTTTCTCTATGCACAATATGCACATCCATTTTTCCAAAAGTTCGGATGTTGTTTGTTTTTGTGGGCGAAACGCAGACATGCTGCAGAGGCTGGCTCTAGATTGACGTCATGAAGTCTATCATTTTACTTATGGGTGTAAAAATGAGCTGCGAAGAAAAATAATATTTCATAAAAAAATAATTCTTTAGTGTGCCAAAGGTAATATCATAAATATGGATGTAGTTCACTCTAAAAGGCTTAAGAAAAGCATGATAAAACCCCTGTATTATCTTCCAAAAAAACATTTTTTTCTACCTTATTGTATTCGGGTTTGTTATGCAGTTTAATGCAAGGCTTTTCATACAAGCAGCTGTATATTGTCTGCTTTCAACCTTAATCCTGTTCGTTAGAACACCATGGGGTGTTTCAAGGTCAGAAGTGCCACTGAAAGCTGCTTGATTTGTGTTATATAAGGCTTCAGCCAAGTGAATCACCTGCCTAACATAGCAGGGGGAAAAATAAAAGTTCATCTTTCAAATTGACACTATTTTAAATAAGCATTTTTCAAATTTAAACACAGATAATCTGTTTGCAGGTGTTGTATGTAAATGCTTTATTTTATCGTTACTGAGGGTAAAAGATGTGGTGGATCTGCAGACGGTGTTGCATTACAGGAGCGATGATAGAAAGTAGGCCGTGGAGACAAAGTGTGACATTTTACTGTTCTTATTGTGTTTGAGTCAGAAAAATCATTTACCACTTATCAGTCAATTTCTTTTAATAAGATACACTGTTTGTGCTTCTAAACTGGCCTTATTCGGATGGAGCCTAATAAGAGTTGCGATTTTAATCTCTGTTGCTATTTTGTTTGCTCAGTTTTCTTTTACTACTAACGTCAATTTATCTCACCTATGTTGATACTTTTGCCGTTTTTACCGTATTCATAAAAAAAAAACTTTGATGCTTTAGATTGTGATTTTATGATTTTTTTTTATGATTTTACTTTTGCTAGTGACACTTTTAACATTCATTCATTCATCTTCTAAACCCGTTTTTGTCCCTTTGTGACGGGGATGCCAGAGCCTAATCCGGCCATTTGTGAGTGAAGTCGGGGAACCTCCTTGACAGGTCGCCAGTCTGTAGGGCCACAATCACATTCATATAATTTAGATCAGGGGTTCCCAAATCCAGGCCTTGAGAGCCGGTGTTCTACATGTTTTCCAACCATTGCCATTGAAGTCCCTTATTGGCTGAACACACCTGATCCCGGTAATCAGCAGCAGATAAGGCAGGGTTTCTGGAAAACCAGCAGGAGGCCAGCCCCTGAGACCTGGATTGGGACACCCCTATAAAGAGTAACCAATCAACGTTTTGGATGGTGGGAGGAAGTAAGATGGAGTCCCTGGAGAAAATCCACGGGTGCGCGGGGAGAACATGGTCCCCCGTTGGTGGTTCTGTTTCAGTTCCCCCATCCGCGGGCATTCTTGCTGTGAGCCAAGAGCGTTAACCATTGCACCACGGTGCAGCCCGGCATTTTTATCCTTAACAGTTATTGCTTAGCTCATTATTTATAAATTTGCCTCAATTTTATTGTGACCACATCCCTGTGCAATAAAGATTCTTAACATTTAAAAGTGCTATATTTAAATAAGCTTGATTTGAGGCTGTTGGTTAAAAAAAGTTATATTTTTCTGAATAGTCAAAACTAAAACTGGGTCATACACTGAAGAAAAGATACTTTTTTCTTTTAGAAGGTTTAAAATACATAAGTAATTGGGTTATCCACTTTTTAAAAAATGAGTAATATTTGTAGATGTGTCATTTTCATTCATGTGTATTCTATCCTTCTATCTTCAGTTCCATAGATTTACTCAAGCAGATCAGAGTCGGGGGGAATTTCCTGCCCAAATATTTTCTATTAGAAGGAAAAGAGAGGATACTCCTAAACAGAGGCTTGCATCAAAACTAAGAAATCATTTTTAGAATTGAACACTTCTAAAAATGTGCAGCTACAGACAGAAAGTAAATCTTCTTATTTGTATACCTTGTTGCCTTGCAGTGAATTAGTCGAACTATTAAATATGTTTTAAAGCTTTACAAATATTCAGGCTTTTAAGCTTCAGTCATTTAAGGAGGAGGGAAAAGATTGACTCAGTGCAGAAAATGTTTCACTGTTGGTGAGTGTGGGAAGATGGTCTGCCTAGAATCTGACTCTGAACTCAGAAGTGAGTGAACTAAAAAAGGGTAAAGTGAGCCCTTAGCTTGGTCGGCTGTTGCTGCTGCACAACCGCAATTACTAGGTTTCCTTGTCAAGTACACTCTTGTCCAAAAACCTCAGTGACACGTTCACTGCAGAGCAGTGCGGAGGAAGTGCAGTTTCCTGAGCTAAAAAAAAACAAAAAAAAGTCCAATCACTTCCAGTGTTGCTGGCTTAGAAACTGGGCTCATGGGAGATACTTATGAAAAAAAAGGATTTTAATGACACTCTGTACACTTTAGTTTTATAGCTGTCATGTTGCTTCTTTTTCTATGGTGAAGGAAATCCTGGATGTTCTAAACTGACTGGAAGATTATGATCTAATGAATTAAAAAAAATGAAAACTGTTGTAATTTGACAGCTTTCTCTTGGAAGTAATGAGAAATAGTAATAAATACTGAGTTCCTACGCAATTATTCTGTGTTGATGACTGAACTGGACTACAACAATGGCTTTATTTCTTGTTTTTTTTCTGTTTCTATTTTTATGTAACAGTTTGGTTGACATATATCTGTGGACCAACATTTTTTCTAGTTTATTCATGATTCTATTCTGAAAGTTTTTTTGTTTTCTTTGAAAAACTGCTGGATCCCCCCCCCCCCACACACACACACACACACACATACACACGTCAAGTTGCTTGGTTACATGTCAGAACTACTTTCTCAAAGTAGTGGATGTAGCAAAGCTCTAAAAAGACTTAAATATTTGGAAAGTTTCTTTTTGCAAAAAAGAGACAATGATGAAACAGAAGAAGAGCCTTCTACTTTAAAGAAAAAATAAATCTGCATCTCACAGAAAGGAATCTTTACTCCAAATATGGATTTGTTGTGACACATTTTCCAAAAACCATAATAATAATGCAGAATATTCAGCAACTGACTGTCTAATGATACGAGGATGCTGCTAATAAAGTTGATTAAATGGTGAATTCACGTCTATTATAAAATTTAGAAAATTCCAGATTTAGTGACTGTTTTCATGTCTGTGTTTATCCGTCGCACCTTAAAAGTCAGACGATGCTGTAATGTCATCCTATTTTTTGGTTTCCACTTTTACATGTATGGGTTAAGTGAAAATCTATTTTACATTTAAGGTTCCTATACACAAAATCTATCATACAAATAAAGTTTAAAACACCTGCAGATATTTTACAAAGGATGACGATAAGATTTATCCTGAAAAGTTAAAGGAAACTGGAGGCTAAAAAAATCAGGTGGCCATCTTAGCCTTTTGGGCTCCGTGAAAATTTTCTCTGACTATTAAACTCGAAAACGTGGCCTGAAAATGGTTGGGAACCACTGTGGGAACCACATTTTCCTTTATCGACTGGTATGAAACTCATTGTAGCTGGTTTAGTTCCCCAAGGTAACCAGTAGGTTGTTCATTCACATATTTACTGTAATGCAAAGCTGTCCAGTTTTGTGACAAACATTATAAATGTCCCTCCAACGTGTCTGATCTTTGAAAAAATGCAACTGGTTAAGAGTTTTCTATATACAGAACATTCCTATACGCTCTTCATTTAAGATGCTTTTTACTGGCTGCCTTTGTCCAGCTGTGCAAGCACAGGAGTGGGATTATTCACTGAAATGAGATTTTTCTCTGCAAAGACATGGGTTTACATGCTACATTTAAGCTTGCTAAAATTGGGTTTATTTTAGTGTACTCAGACCAACAATACCTTTTATATAACTTTTGAATAGTGTTCAAAAATGCAACATGAACTGTATGTGCCAAAATAAGTAATGGCAAGAAGGGCAGAAGAGACCTATAGGCTCAGCGGGGACTTAAGCCAGAGCAGGGCAAGAAACAGATGGCGGCCGTGGACAGGGTGGGGGTAGGCACGGAGAGACACACTGCCTGGCCATGGGATATAACACAAAAGCCTGGACTCACTCATCCTCTGTGCTCTGCCTCTCCAAGGATTAATAAGCCCATCGTGGCTGCTGCACATATGGGGAGCCACAGAAGGGAAGGGACACAGAGGGAGGGATTGTCACTGCTTAGCCATTTTGTTTGCTAATGCTTGGGGACCATCTCTCTATTGCAGATGTCATGATTTAGTCACTTTATTCATAATTAGAGGTAGATGATAAAGTCATGATTGTTTCTGCCTTTTTAGAGCTATTAGATGAATACATTTGATCATTCTTGAAGTTTATCATAATTTATCCTCAGACTAAGACAATTTGCCCTTCATTCTGACTGAAATAGCAAACTAACAAACACTTTGGGCTTGTATGCAGCGGCTTTTATTCCGGTATTTACATTGTCAGAGGCTCTGTTGGCATTGCTGTCATTTCCTCTGGTCTCACATTGCCTCCGGTGATGCAGAGGGCTCTGTTTAACCTTTGAGGTGCCAAGAGGCAGCACCCTGGAGGAGCAGAAGACAGCCACCTGACCTTTGTGAATACTTTTATTGAGCATTGAAGCTATTCTGGCTTCACCACAATTCAGATGTTTAGTGCTGACGAGCCACTCTGCTGCCTTTCTCAGCCCCTCAGACACTCAAATTGTGTCCATGGGAATTTCTTCAGTTATAAACTTGCAGAGAAGAATGAACAGAGAAGAAAGGGAGTTCTTCTGCAGGAGGGCATGCTTAAAGCTCTTATGATAAGTGCAGCTCAACTGTATTTACTGTAAAATAAATTATTTTCATCAAACTAAGATGAAATCTCCAAAAGGGATTTTTTTTCATTGACCATACAATTGCCAATCTGAAAAACAGAATCCTGCAAGCTTTTTAAAATTTTCTGAGTCTCAGTGGACTCCCCAATCATTGTGAGGACTGCCAGCCTGACAGATGTCCAAAGGACAGTCAGTAACAACCCTTGCAAGGGGAGCAAGCCAGCAATGGTTATTGCCTAACGAGCTGATTGTTCACAGAGTGCTGTTTCCCAGCAAAAACTGGAATAAAACAAAAAAAAAAGTGATAAGAAGAGGTGCATCTTTCATAACCCCAACCTTGAGGTGATTATCAGGTAAAATTCATGTAAAAATTTGAACAAACATGAGCTTTAATAAAATCAAAATTGCTAGTTTAAAATAATGGTCTCTGTCAGAGTTGTCATTATTACTGTGAAAGTCCGATCTTCTTTTGATCTATTTTCAAAGCGTTTCCAGTGGTCTCTTAATTGTGATGATGCCATTTTTAGCCTAAATGAAAAAATAAACGATGTCGTTTTCTAGTTTCTGCAGGGCACCAGTAGTTCATTATAATATATTTCTGAGTCGTGGGTGGGACCGTTGGCGCAGAACAAACCTGCCCCCACTTGTCCGCCCCGTTACTGAGCTTTCTCCGTAACTGTTTACCCACTCTTCAGCTAGCTTACAGCCCCTCACAACCCCAACCTGACATTATGGTGCAACATAGAATGGCGATCAATATTGGAGCTGTCCAGCAGTTCAGTGAAGATCCAGATACCAAATTAGACCAGGAAAACAAAGACATACACAGATCTTTTTGTCTTTAAGTGGATGTTTTTCAAAATGTGAATAAATAAATACTGAGAAACACAACTTTAAGCTTTATTTAACATATCTTCCATCATTAGAAAAAGGACACAATATACCTGTTAAAAACAAAAAAAAATGGAATTTTTATTGGAGTGGGTCTTTAAATCGCCAAACAACAAAAAGCTTTAGAATCCAGACTGTAGATAGATTCATTTCAAGTTTAAACTAGACTTCTCAACTTTAGAATCAATGTAGAATTGCCCCCTTTTGCATGCCTAAACTTGAGAACAGATGGTGGGGACATGGTAAATGATAGCCAAAGCCACAAAGCTAGATTCTTCAAAATAGAAGTGCTATTTCCCACATTAAATTCAATAGTTAATGTTATTTTTTTTTCATGCAGCGCTAATCATTTTTTAACGGCAATGATTTTTTGTCTTCCCTTTATTTTATAATCTTTTGTACTGAATATGCAACTGGGTGGCTGAGAAATAGAAAGACTCCACTACACACGTCAAACACAAGACCAACAGGCCAGACAGCCCATGATGCAATTATGTTTGGTCCACAAGATAATAATCTGATCACTAGTAGAGCAGGCACACATGTACTGTAAATTCCACAATGCAATGCAAACGTGTTTACATGTTGAAAGACTGAAAAAGACGAATTGAAAGACTATGGCTGGAATTTCTCAGTTGAAAAATTCCGTCATATAAAAACAATTCCAGAAAGGCTTCAGAAAGAAGATTAAATTATAAATGATTTCCCTTGTATTTGATGTTAAATGTAGTTGTTTTTAGGTTCAAACTGTTCTATACACTACCAGTTTCAAGTGTCAACTGCTGAGCATCAATAAGTGTCAAACTGAGCTTCAATTAAGGCTTCTATTTTGCACTTTTTTTTTTATGTAGACACATCATGTATTATTATTTTATTGCCTGTAGAGGGCCACTGGGAAAGGTTTTTATGAGAAAGCATTATGGAAAGGTCTGGATAAAAAAATAAACATACGTCTGATTATTAAAAATTAATTTTATATATAATGTTATTTTGAATTCATCTAATAAGGTCAATTTGGTACTATACTTATATAGCCCTTTTCTACCTACAAGGCCAAAGCCCTTTACAGTCACAGATCCATTCACCCAGTCACACACATACTCACACACATTCACACACTGGTGGCGGCTTCGTTGCCAAACACTGGCGCCAACCTCCCAACAGAGGCAAGGTGGGGTTCAGTGTCTTGCCCAAGGACACTTTGACACATGGGTGTGCAAGGCGGGAATCAAACCTGCAATCTTACGATCATGGCTAGGATCGCCCTACCGCTGCACAACGGCCGCGGTCCATTGCGTATTTCAGTTTAAAACCTCTGCCTCATAGGAATATGAAATGAAGGAAACTCTCATCAGAAGCAGATTGCGTGTGACCATCTACCGATCTACTTTAGAGTCGAAGAGGACAGGAAAAGGATAAAACAGAAGCAAAGAAACTGGACCAAGAAAGACAAAAGTAAAATAATGTTATAGTAGAGACATTAGAGACGCGGGTGATCATCATCACCCCAAGTTCCTGTGAGTGTGAAATATACAAATAACAACCAAGAATGATAAAATTAACAGCCACAATTCTACTTGTGAGTATTTACAACTACTAGCAGTAAGAAAAAAGAAAAAGGTTTTAATAGATTGGAATAAGGGATTAAAAATCCCTTTATATTTTGCAAATTACATCCTAGAGAAAGATGGTCTTTAAGTTTTGTATTCACTCCCTTTTTTTTTTTTACAAATTGTTGCATAATCTTTCTTTAGTGATGACTTTATGCGCAAAAAAGACCCAAGATGACGATTTAATCTTTGTGTGAATAAAATATAATTTGAGAGGTGACATAAGCTGCATGCAGATTAGAAGATCTTTTTTTCTGAAGCTTTCCGGTGCTTCCTTTGTTCCTGCTGAAATCTGTGCAGCTCACTTTCTGACAGATGGCCTCAGGAGAGGTGAAATCTGAGCAGGCTAGGTGTGGTGGGACATCCAGTCTGGCATCGTAGTCGGTTTAATGTTATCTTCTTTTCTCCATTGTGGTTAATGTACTACAGTTCACGAGGGAGCTCTGAGCAAACAGAGATGTAAAAGCAGAAATGGGGGTGAGGTAACTGATTTCACCTTGACAGTATGAGGGTTGGGACTAATATCTGTTTTTGTGTGTGTGTTTATACTCATGCCAGGTCTGCACATGCTCCACGTGTCTCCCCAAAGGGCAAATCATCATCAACTTCAGTTACGAATCAGTCTCCATGACCCCTTCAATTTATTCTCTTTCCCTGTGAAATAAGCGCAGGCATGGGGTCACAGATTGCATGCATTGTCCTCTGTAGTTTATGCGTTCAATCAATGTCAGATTCTTTTTGTCCCCATACCTTCACTTGCTGCTAGGAAGCATTTTCTTTCAGCTTCTGCCGGAGCTTTCAGTAAAAGACGTGTCTCTTTAAAACAGCTTTCAAAGGCAGACCTTAGCAGAAAGCTGGATTCTCTTTGCTATTAGTTAAATGACACAGTCATTCATTTTTCTGAAAACAATTTTAAAAGATAATTTAAATGAGAGCAGTAAGCGGCGTTGTGTGGCTTGCAGGCACTACCCGCCCCCGCCCTCTTCGCCCCTTCCTGACCCGCCCTCACCGGCTAAGAGACTGCTACACGCCCCTCACTCTCCCCCTCTCCCCCCTGTCACCCTGGTGATAGCTGCAGTGAATTCATGAAAAAATAACTTTTTAAAAAATGACAGCTTTTCTATTGGGTTTATCTCCATAGCAACTATTTTATGTTTTGGTTGCTTGGGGGTGACAGATAGGTCTATGCTATTTTTAGAGAAATCAGCAAAAATAAACTTTTGCATTACCTTAGCAGTTGTGGGTTCTTTTTTTAACCACACCCGCATTCTTGAAATGTTCATATTGTATGGTATTTCATTCAGCTTGAGCCAGCAATTCATGTATTCACAATATTCTGGTAACAAATCTGCGAGCAACAGGGGAACTCCACTTTTGCATTTTAGCTGGCGACATTTTTTTGTGTTAAATTTTGTGAAGATGAAAAAAAGTTTTTAGCTTTTTCCCCATATTGTTTGGAAATGGCCATCCCAAGATAATTTCAAAATTTCCTTTGAATCTCTCTGACATGTGTTTTGGTTTTGTTGTTGGAATCCTTAAAAATATATGGAGCCCCATTCAGAGATTTTGACCCGTTTTTTTTAGATTATGTCTGCTGTGATGTCATAATTTTGGGGGAGGGGTCATTCACTTTGTTCAAAGTTGATTTTCACCAGGTGCTAGGAACACTATATTAACAAAAGTATTGGTTCACCTGCCTCAACTAACATATGAAGTGAAGTCCAAATGTTGTTGTGTTTTTGATTGAGTGAAGAGGGTGAAATTCATGGTCAAAAGCGCAATATGAAATAAGAATTGCTAAAACAATCCAGTCCTTGCAGTCAGTGACCGCTGAAGGCCATAGCAATATATTTAAAGCTTTCAAATTACTATTCCAATGAATGCCTTTAATCGTTATCTCTGCAATTGCAAGCATGAAACAGGGCCAGATCAGCCAGCCCCTGTTGGTGGCGCAGACAGAATATCAAGGGGGCATATTTGGGTATACTGAGAAGTCGGAGTGTCATGGCATGAACATAACCGTGGTATTCTGTCCGTGGGGTCCAGGGAGAGCTGCATGTTTGTGGGACATGTGGTCGGACAGCAGCAGGAGAAATTCGGATTGAGCCAACACAGTGTGCCTTCCGTGGAAAACCACCCTGAGTGACACTGATTGGTCTCAGATCTTTCCTGCTCCACTATTGTCACGGACACTGATGCGATTCGAGATATCACCACCAGTCATCTATAATTGCAGCATGCCTGCATATCACGTCTCTGCTTATTTTACCACAAATTATCACATCTATGAGAGGCCAGCTGTGAAATTGAAACTCACACGCTGCAAGATCAAGCTGGTCATCTGTGGAGGATCTCAGCTGACAGCTTATGTGTTTACTGCAAGTCCAGGACCACTGAAAGCTCCTTCAATGTAAAAACAAGAGGACTTCTCTACAAAGACGAAGCGGGTGATTTACCCAGACGTTTCACATCATCCTTAAAAAAGCACCGCTTTCTAATTCACGCTGCTGCAGCCATGTTCAAACACTCAGCTTCGAGGCACATGGTGCAGAATGGAGCTTAATGGACTGACATTATGGCCCAGCTTTTTTTTTCTTACCTCCACAGAAACTGAGGCCTTCACTTGTTTTAAAGAAAATTAATTTGTGAAGTAATGTAATAGTTTCCTTGGAGACACAGCGATGGGAACCATGCCAGTGTCATCCGCCGTGCCTCTATCAGCAAAAAGCCTGCCTGTGCATTTTAAGATAACCAGGGTTATTTTTATTTGAGCTTGTGAAAGGAGTGAATGTGTGGCCCTGCCATGGACTAGCAAACTGTTCAGGGTTTTGCCCTGTCTTAACCCTGAAGTACCTGAGATAGACTCCAGCATCTCCCGTAACCCTGCACAGAGAAAGTGGGAATAAAAGATGGAGAGATGAATACTTCAAAGCTTTTCTTGCGCCTACTGATTAAAATGGTTACACAAACAACCTAGTTTAAGAAAAAGCATTGCTGCAAGCTGGTTACAGAAAATTATACTGTTTTAATGGCTATGCGAGTTCCACACGAGCTATTTATACGGTGCTATTTCTGGCATCTGTGGGCCAGTAGTCATCTATGTAAGAAATCCAATTCATCAAATCTGCATTACTTAATGATTATTGATTGGCAAAAAATAAATCTTAAAAATCACCAGTGTAGAACATATAAATATTGATGGGTTTTTATTGTATAGAAATATAAGAAGACTAAAGTTGCATAGCACTAAAATAAGAGTGTATTTACATGAGAATAAAATGGCTTCTCAAGATGTTAAATGGTGGTGATTTACTCAACTAAATGCTTCAGATATTGTTGGAAGACTTAAAAAGGAATAAATCAAAATAACCCTTACTCATGTACTTACTAAAACAAAAGTCCTTTTTGTGTTTAAGTTGTCAAATTTAACCTAGAAAAAGTCAAACTTGTTTGACCTGCCCCATGTGACTTTTAATTTGAGATCATCTTTTGATGTGAAGCTACATTTGCAATAAGTTAAATTAGATAAAACCTTCTGCACTACCTTTTGGCTTAGTTTCAACATGTCATGTTTAAATGGAGGAGAAGCTGCCCGGAGAAAATAACACAGAGTATTTGTTTGAGAGATATATGAATCCAGAACAGGTGAAAATGATAGTGAGGTTGTCTGGAATCTGAAGGTTATCCAGGAATAAGAGACTAGGAGACAAAAGAAACAAATATGATTAATTTAAGAGTTAAAACCAGCCAAAATCTTAACGCATGTGAGGGCTCAATATCGCTAGAGGTTAGCTGACAAACTGGCAGCTAATGGCTGGCAAAAAACAGTGTTAAAAAAAGTCAGGGTGAGAATATATGGGTTGCACGTGTGTCAGAAATTCCCCACCAGTAATAATTAATTTAATTTATTATAAAATGTAATCACCTTGAGGCAGAATTAAATATGTTCTTGTTTCCTCAGTATGTTTGAATTTGAGTTTACAGTTAGATGACAATAAAGACGTGTTCATACCGTTTGTAAATTACTTTTATACATTTACATTTTCTTTAAAAAAAATTAGTAGGTAAAAGGTATTTCTGTGTAAAATAGTGCTACAGTTTGTCCGTAAAAAATATGTTATTTTAAATTTTTGTGTCACTGACCAAGTTTTGTCACAACTTGGCTGGCGACTCAAAAATCAACCTGTGCTGAGGTATTGCAGTTACAGTATTTAAAATCCGACTAAAAACAGAGTAACGTGCACTGCAAATTGTGCAGAAGGCATGTTCCTTCTAAAAGTGGAATTAGTGCCAACCTTTTTTATCACCTGAAGCAGAGCCACCAAGCATGTTCAATCTCAGAAATTCTCCAGCAAAAAATACAAAGGTCGGACCTGCACAGCAGAAACAGTCTAAACTACAAGAACAAATTCTGAGAATTTGCTTTTAGCTCCCAGCTTATTCACAAGATGTTGAAAAAAATGTTTTTCAATTTTTTGGCCTCAAACAATGAAGCTCAAAGACGCTAGTCTGTCTGCATTCGGCGGCTGTTTGCACTACATCTCCCACAATGCATTGGGTTAAAGTGACAGCGTCTCAGCACACAATAAGTCTCTGTTGTTAACCAGTGGCCTCATTCATGTTCCCTCAGTGCATCTGTTATTTTTGAGTATGATAGGAAATATATTAAAATATAGGAAATATACATATTTAAATCTAAACAACCTGCTGATGATTACGCATGTCTCTGATTAGAAGAGTCTTCAAATCTAACAAATGTAGTTACTTGGATTATATCGTGATGTATACTTTTATTGCCTAAAACTATTATATGGTGATATAAAACATTTTATATCACCCAGCCCTAACATACACATGTGCTTTTTCACATACTCCAAATTCAAACACAAAAATACATTTAATTTGTTATGCCTTTTTGCAAACAAAAGCCATTTATCAAGCAGGATAGGAAGGCTTGCAGACCAACTACAGAAGACCATCCCCCCGCCCCGAAGAGAGATCCCAACTGGGTGAGAACCTTAACGACTTCTTTTCCAGGTTCCAGGTTTACACTTTTCTCTTCACCCACCATTTCCACCTGAGCCCTCACCTGCACTGCGGATCTGTGAATGAGATGTGTGTCAACGGTTTCAGAAGTAGAAGTGTAAGGAGGCTCCAGGACCTGATGGAGTGTCTCTGTCCTGCCTGAAAGTCTGTGCTGAGCAGCTTCTACACTGCAATAATCCAGTCTGTCCAGACCACATCTATCACATCTATCACATTTGTCTGGTTTGGATCTGCAACCAGACATGACAGGACAGACTGCAGAGAATCATCAGAATACAATAGAATACAATAGAATAGAATAGGTCTTTAATAATCCCTAAGGAAATTTAAAAATGGCTATCGGCTCACACTCATAAAACACGCACACATTGAAAGCAATAAAAATAGTAAAAATAGCAATAGATTAAAAAGATGAATAGATAAAAAACAAACAAATAAATAAATAAATAGATTAATAATTTAAAAACCAGTGGATAAAAAATAAAAATAAAAAAAATTACAAGAAATTACTTTTAAGATGCCCTGCCAGAGAGTTGCCTGATGGCACGAGGAACAAGATATTGCTTTAGTCTTTCTGTGAAGCAGCGCTGGGACAGCAGTCTGTTGCTGAATGTGATCCTCCTGCTGATGAAGGCCTCATGTAGGGGATGTGTGGGATTCCTCATGATGGCCCTGAACCTGGTCAGAGTTTTCTGCTTTGCCACATCCTCCACAAGATCCAGCTTCAGTCCCACCACAGAGCTCGCCCTCTTGATGATTTTGTTGAGCCTGCAGATGTTCTTCTTGCTTGTATTGCACCAGCACACAGCCGCATAGAGGAGTGCACTCTCCACCAACGAAGCAGTTTTGCGCAGATGTTACAGTAAAGGAGCGCAGCCTCCGGAGAAGGTACAGCCTGGACTGGCTTTTCTTGTAAAGCTGGTCCGTTTTGGTAGTCCAGTCCAGCTTGTGGACTGGACTACCAAACACAACCCCCAGATCTGCTGAAAGGATTATTGGTTCCAACCTTCCCTCCATTCAGGACCTGTACCGGTCCAGGATCAGGAAGCAGGCTGGTAGAATCTTAACAGACCCCTCACATTCCGGACACAATCTTTTCAATTAAATTTTATGTATTTTACCCAATATTACAACAATAGTCATCTCAATAGGCTCTTTATACTGGTAATTGTATAATAACATGAAATCATAAAATACAATAGGTACTAAACAGACTACCCTATAGAGTTGGCATCCCTGCCCTTAGAACCTCCTTCTCGGTAACAAACAACTCCTAAAAAAAACACTCTTCAGTCTCCTCCCGTCAAGGCGGCATTTCAGAACTATGCCAATACCAGTCACCACAAAGTCAGCTGCTTCACCCGAGCGGTCCCTCTGATGAACTCTTGATCAGCCACGGAGTATGGAACATAAACATGAGAGTTGTTACATCAGAATAACTGTTGTTCTTACAGTATTTTTATCCTTTTCTTCATATTTTTGTTTTGTTTTGTTTGCACACAAGAGCATAAGTTACCACAGCTAAATCCCCTGAATTTGCACTGTACTTGGCCAATAAAGCTGATTTTGATTCTAATAATGTTTGAAATCACAAATACCTGTGTTAAATATTACTAAATATCTGTTTCATATTACAGCCATAGACTGAGCCTCACAATAAATAGATGCATACAACTTGCTTTCTGCTGGTGACAATAACCTTCCATTTCCTAAGAATTTGTCCTCCTTTTTATCAATCCACTCATGTATTTTTCCAGTCCATTTTTTTTCCCAACCAGGGTCAAATCAGAGCACTAAGTTCTAAGAAACTGCTACCGTAATTATTTTGAAGTTTTTATATAAACTTCTACATATGTTTCGTTTTTTCTTAAAATTACACTTATCACTTATATACCTCACTTCTATGAGCTTATTGTGCAGGTTTCTTTTTTATCACATTTCATCCTAAATTGTAGTTTCTCTTCCATTAAATCTATTCTTAAAAAAAGGACATTTTTGTCACTTCTTCACAGCCAAATTGTAGTTCCTCCCTTATTTGAAGCTCTTTTTTTTGTCCAGTTGTTACAGACTTTTTGTATCCGCAAAGTACTTCCACACTGACACTTTTTCTGTTCGTACAAGCCTTCACCTCTGCTACTTGTCTCACTGCTTTCCAATTAGGTAGCTGTGGAGACAGTCTTGACTGTGCTCCTCATGTTAGCTACAGCTCTAAAGGGCACTGTGTAAACTTCTGTCAGTGTAGTATGAAGAGGATGTAACACAGAGCAAATTGTTCGTGGATGTTTTGTTGAAAAGTTATCTTTTTTTCCCACACATTTGTCTCCCAACTGACTTTTTATCCTCTCTTCCATTGTAGTCTTTCTATTTTGTAGATTTGTTAGATTATAAATCTCCTCCAGCATTCTTTTCCAACTCTCTCTGTGTCTTTTACTACTTTGCTGGAACGTTTATTGCTTTTTATGCTTTTCATCACAAAGCAGTATAAATTCAGGGTATGACAGCTGAATGCCGTGATGGGCCAGCAGTTCATTCCTTTTTTTGCTGTCTGACTTGAGTGTTGAACAATGTTGCTGCAAGGAAACAAACGCCTTTCCATTAAAGACTGGATTGTAGGAATAAGCTTAGGTTCACGGAATTTGATATGAAGATTGATGTAAGCTTGAATCAAAATATTTATTTCAGATTGAAATAAAACTGGATTTAGATCCCTTGTATCTTATTTACTACATGTTGGATTAGGGCTGCACGATATGAGGAAAATTCGTGATATGCGATATTGGTGATTAATATTGCAATAACGATATAATTTGCGGTATATAAGCAAATAGCAAAACAACCAAAAAAATAATTTCCATTACACTGCAACAGTTTAAAAATTATACTCCAAATGACCCCTGTTGACGTAGGAGGCAAACATCAAACATAAAAGGGCTCATCTGATTGATCAACAAGGTAAACGGGTCCTTCCGATTGGTTAAATGCATAAAGGGATTCATTTCATTTGTTCAATATTTCAAGCTGCCACGAGTTTGTTTTAGAACATTTAAGGTAACAATTTATTTTGATTTTCGCCATCTTTTGCGGTATGCATATTGCACAGCTTAATGTTGCAATAACGATAAATTTGCGGTATATTGTGCAGGCCTATGTTGGATTGTGTTCCGACATTTTTGGAATGTTTTCTAGAACTATGAAGAATTTAGAAACAATATTTGCAAAGCTTTAATGACTACAAAAAAACACACTAAAGGAGAGTCGCTCTTTTCCTGCATCATTTCTCCATCTCACTGCTAATAAATGATCTGTCGTAGCATCTTTTGGTCTGAAATCCATCAAACTTTATCTTTCTTTCACAGTTATGCAGAAGATTACATTAGATGAATCACAGTGACATTGCCTAATGTGAGCAACCTAAAGGCTAATCAAATTTTTATAGTTTTGAATTTCCACTCTGAATTATTTTTGATGAAAAGCACATCAATTTTGCTGCCCTTTAACCCCAGAAACTTAACCTCAGAGGTACAATTACGTTGTGAGCCCCACTTTATTTTCTTAATTGAAGCATACAGCGTTCCACTCCGATTATCTTTTGATTTATTTTCAAAGCGTTCCCAGTGATCTTTAATTAGGATTATGCTGTTTGAGAAAAAAACAAAACAGTTGTTTTTTAGGACATAGTTTCTGCAGAGCGGCATGGGTTTATTAGAAATTTGCCTCTGAGTTGTGGGTAGGACCATCCCTTCCTTTTTGCTGAGAGCTTGGAGCAGGGAGCTTGCAGACAGCCCAGCATGTTCTTTTACGACACAAATGAGCTTTTTTGTAAATTGCATATTTATGTCTGCTCTTGATTTACAACAATTTGGAAAAATAAATACTCAGAAATGCAAAGTTAAGCTTAATTCTCTTAATATATGTCCTCCATCATAAGAAAAATGTCATAAGAACATGTTAAAAACTCATTTTCATCAGAGTGGGTTTTTAATTTATGTCTTACGACTCTGATTGATATACACCATATAAAACAGGTGAACAGTCTAAAAAGGAATATACCGGTACTTGAAACATCCGGGGAAGGTGTGCTTGTAAATATGCCAGAGTTGGAAATTAATTTTATTTGCATAAGAGTCAGATGTACTTACAGGCATAAAGCCAGTGGTACTGCTATAAATAAAACGCAACATCCCAGTCAAATGTAATAAGGACTGAAATGAATTGTTGGCTTAGCTCCACCTGGAGATGAAAGCTGTGTTGCAGCAGCAGACGCACATCTCAGTGGGAAGGAAGTGGAGCTGCAGTCTGCTGTTAAAGATTGTTTGCAAAAAAAGTTTGAACCAGATTTTTACATTTTTTAAACCCCCCCCCCAAATTTCTGCGACAGACTGGCAACCTGTCCAGGATGCCCCCTGCCTTCGCTCACAAGTGGCCAGGATAGGCACTGGCCTCCCCATGACCCCAAAAGGGACATAACAGGTTTAGAACAGTGTTTTTCAACCAGTGTGGGAGATGGCAAGGTGTGCCGTGGGAAATTGCCCTCATTCACTGATGTAAAGACATTTTCCATCTCCAGAATATCAACTCTGTGTTCATCCAAACAGGCACTGATAAAAATACTGAGTAGTTAGGAATATGAAAGATCGTAAAATACTTTTTTCTTTGTTTTTATTTGATTCTATTAAAGACATTTTGATAAGAATGACGGGACCGCAATTTAGCCGTAGCTTCAGCTGTTTTAAGAAAAGTCCCGCCCCTTTAACTGTCTCCACCAATCATTCTTGGAGGCTTAATCACACGTCATCAGTCTGACCAATCAGAAGTGGTTAAAGTCTTCACTTCCTTGTTCTGATTCTGGCCATAAAGTCGCTTAGTTCCAACAAAAATGCCAGCTAAAGCTCATCTTTAGCGGTGTAGCGGGATCCGGTGTCAGACCGTGGAACATGTGAACAAAACAATGAAGCTCAGAGATGCTAGTCTGTCTGCGTTGCTGTTTGCACTACATCTCCCATGATGCATTGGGTTAAAGTGATAGCGTCTCAGCACACAATAAGTCTTTGTTGTTAAATGTCTTGAAACCACGACCACACATTAAACAGTTTTTAAATCTTCTAACTTAACTTTTATTATATATTTTAGAAAAAAACAGCAGCAACTTCCAGCTTTTTCTGCCACAATTATAATAAAAATGCATGTGAGATTGCGGAGGGGCTGTAGATCAATACAGACTGAGTTTCTCTTTTTTTTTTTGGATGCTGGTGTGCCTTGGGATTTTTGTCAAGATTAAAGTGTGCCATGGGTCAGAAAAGGTTGAAAAACACTGGTTTAGAAGATGAATGAATGAATGAACCCCCCCATTTTCGGTGCACTGCACAAAGGGCCTGTTGGTGTGCTCCCTGCTTGCAACCTGACTGTTTAAAATTAGGTTATTAGACAACCAGAGCGTAGTTTGTGTGGGTAACCTATAAGTGTACTACATACTCTTATGTATCTCCTCCACACCCAGCGCATGTAGTATTAATTACATGTACTGATGACTAGAGAGTGGCCTTTTGGCACTGTACAACAGCATCACCCATACGTCATAAGTGCGTGTTACTTACATTATTCTTACAAATACTTCCCGTTACCCTTACCACTCACACGACAATGGTACTTTTCATTTTGATGATGTCCCTTGAGGTGACCGTTTGAGCCTCAAGGGAATTGGAAGATGCTCCACTCCTGTCTAGGACCCTCCACGGGCCCGGACAGTCCAAGAACCTGCAGACCCTGTATGGGTGCATGTGATTAAGGCTTATGTCTCAGATGGGTAACATTACAGATACAGTACAGACCAAAAGTTTGGACACACCTTCTCATTCAAATGGATGGGAAGGTGTGTCCATACTTTTAGTCTGTACTGTATGTCTGCAAAGACTCTCAGTCATCCAGGTTATCACAGGACTCAGGTCAAGTCAAGAACTAAAGAAACTACTAAAATGAGCAGCCGAACGTCTTTGGATCAAACTATTAAAGCCCAGTCAGTTGCTCTGCGGAATAGAATCCTCCATATCAGTATCAAACAAATGGGAGAAATCCTTCTTTTGGTAATTAATGTGGGGAAAGTGGTTGTTTTGTAGGATACGTGTAGATGCTGTAGTAACGACAAGTGACTGGGATTTCTATTGCAGTAGAGGGAGATTGCAGTGAGGGATTGAGTGTCTGCTGCTAACTGACAGACATCACTTTGAATCAGGAACCTGATCACTTTGTGCTCCACACTGCTGTGTCAATTAAAGAGCAGCAGTCCAAGCAGGTGGAAAAGAGGACAGCCTCATCTCAGAGCAGCAGCCGTCTGGAGATTGGCTTGAGATTGCTGCAGGCATCGACTCTATTCAGCCCACTCTCCCTTTAACTAGTTCAGTTGCACATCCACAGTAGGCAGCTGGATAAGGGAAAGATTTCATCCACATCAATACCACGTCTTCAGATGTCTTCAAAGCACATAAAGCTTCTAGAATGATGAAATAGCAGGTAAAGGAGGACAAGGCAGCTGTGATGAGAAGACGTTTGTTTCCCCTTTTGTTCCCTTAGGGTCTAAGAAAAGAGAGCTCCTCAACAGTTCTGTCGTCTCTGTGCATGTGATAGTTTAGGATGTGCTGTCTTCCCGGTGCTAGAAAAACATCTAATCTTCTTTCCTTGTGGCAGATCCGGCAGGTTTGTTTTCAGCTGAAGTTAAAACAAGGTCATTCATTACCATAGTGATGCTATTTGAAAACAAATGTACATTTTTGGCCTGAGTGCAGCTTGTAAAGATCCTAAAGGTTGTTTTTGACCAAATTCTGTGTAGGCCCTGCAGAAACTGTTATTAAACTTTTAAGTCTTTGGTTCATAAATGGAATAAAAATTAATAAATGGCCATATTAGTGACATTCTTCAGAAGAATACTGTGAGGTTATTGAAAGGATTTTAAACTACAACCAGCTGAAAGTAAGAATGAAGGTTCTATGGCAATATTAGCCATCCACACAAATTATTACAGCAATATTAACATATTAATGTTAGGTTCTAGCATTGCTGGTACAGATGAAATAGCTCTTCCTCTGCAGTCTCTGTTAATGCATGTAGCATATCATCATCACGCTCTACTTGATGCTTGACATGAAAATAAGCCTTCTCCTATCATTTAATGGGTAAGTGCTGTAACCACCCAGGAATAAGATGTTTGCAGAACTTTTTAACTGTTTTGAAATTGGAAAACTTTTTTCTCAGGGCTGTGAACTGACTCCAATGACTCTCCTATAAACTTTCTATGATGAACCTTGGCCACATTTAAGCCCCTCAGTACTCACGCCATGCTGCTCCCACTAACTTTAAGTCGTTTTTTTTCTTTGAAGCTGTGTCAGAAGTGCTCCAACATCTTTGCGTCTGTGTGAAATCAATGTGGAAAGTTTTGCCTCCATTTGAGCCAAAAGTTGTGTTTTATTTCTCTAATTATCGTGCAGGGAGATGATAATTTCACTGAAATATGTATGAATGAATAATTGCGGCCAATGAGTTTTGTGAAGTTAGGCCGCTGAGAAATAGTTCAGGAAGATGAATATACATGGAAATAAAAATAATGATGCTGCAAGATGAATTAAACCTACATAAACTAATGAGCACTAACTGCACACACAGAAGTGCTTTGATTATATTACGATGACAAATTGTTGTGGAGGACTGATAAATTCTGTGGTGGATCGCTTCTTTTAAAAGGAAACACTCAGGTGAGGCTTCACTGTGAGTCTGGGACTTAAGCAGCTTAAAGACAGTTTTATAAGACTGATTTTCATGAATTTGAGAAATTAAATGTCTGATTTTTGCAAATGCATTTACAAATTGACAATATTGCATAACTTTTTTTAGCCTAAAGTGCAACATTTTTTAACGAATGCACTCATAGAAAACTGGAAAACACCGTGGCTTATTGTACCAGATAAAACGCCAAACGTGTTGATTAAACTTAAACACAACATATGTGTTGCATGGCTCTCATTGTTCACTTACAGATGCATCCAAAAGATTTTTTTTTCTTTTGTGCTTCAGTTTTGTCTGTACTTTACACACAAAAAAAGGAACATTAGACTTAAATTAAAAATGTGTCATTAACTGGTCCACAAAACTATTTTGCTTTAATTTGAAGAAGACGGAATGACTAAAATTTAACAACCTATCTTAAATAGGTGCCACTTTACACAGTTACATAGCATTATTATATTGAAATTACTCAACATTATTGATTTTTACATCATTACATAACAATTATTATACCATGGTCCGGGTGAATACTCGATTCTGATTGGCTGCTGGGTGTGTAGTAAGAAGTGATAACCGCACACCCCAAAGAGAAGTTCCGGTCACATATCTTAAATCTTCTGTATCACTGCCCTGGCTCTTATAAAACAAACTTTAGCTTCGTCATTCACCTGGACAAAAACTGTGGAAGCGATTCTGTAACATAATTAAAATAAAAGTCCAAACCAGAAATGCGTTTTCATTTTCAAAATGAAGTTGCATTTTTTGACTCAAAATTAAAATGAAAAAGCAATCCACCAAAATGCTTTTTCATTTTTTTCTTCAACACAGCTTATTCTGTCAATTAATTAAAACGATAAAGAAAATTATATTTGACATTTCATTTTCAAAAAGTTCACTGGTAAATGTGTAGCAACATTCATTTAGAAATGTCTTATTTGACAATTAAAATGGATTAACAGAAATGCTTTTTAATTTTCAAAATGAAGCTGCATCAAATGACTCAACTTTAAAATGAAAAATCAATACTTCAAAAGGCTTTTTCATTTCTACTTAAAAACCGCTTATTCTGTGTCATAATTAAAAAGAAAATGCAAAGAGGGGATTGAATTTTCATTTTAACATCCACCCTGCAAACATTGTCGCATTATTCAATTCAAATAAGCATTTCCAGCGTGGCGTCGGTGCTATCTCCGTGTGTCCGGCTGCTAAGATACTCATGCTTGGAGCAGTGTAGCTTTGTGTTAGCGGCATAATCATAACAGTAATAAAAGCCCTTTTAAAAGATAGTCTCCTGCAGCTTTGCGCTGATTTTGCTGTTCGATTCGCGTCGGCCGGTTCAGGTTTCCACAGCGTGCGTTAAAAAGTCATAATGCACACTTCGTCGACCATTAACCCTTACTTAATCTTTATGTTGAATGTACCACAACATCATTACATAAAATGTATTCATTATATTGATTTTACTTAACATTACTATATGGAAAATATTAATTCCATTCAATTTAAAATACAATATTTAGTTTGATTTATTTGTTATATGATGAATTTATGAAACACCTTTTACTTAAATCCCTTAAATTAACAATACTGAATAGTTTAGCTCTAATCATTGAGTAGGACCTCAATAAAACCAACAGTCTTTTGACATTCAAATTTTTTATTTATAACAAATTTGAGGCCAAATGGACCTCAACACAGGCTCCGAAGTGCCCTTGAGTTTGTCAGTATCTTGTTGATTAAATTTATTAAACATTTTCGAATATCCTCCATATTGTTATTTTTTCATTGTAACCCTTTTGTTTTAATTACTAAAAGTGAATTTATTTAATATTTTCAACATAAATTCTATACCACTTTTTCATTTTTTCTAGGATTTAGCTTTTGAGTGTGTGGCAGAATTAAAAGAGGCTGATTCAGTATTTCTTTTGTAGTACATCAGTGTTAATTAAGCCTGCACAATGAATCGCAAAGTAATTTTAATCGCGATATCAAGCTGTGCCATATGCATATCGCAAAAGACGGCAAAAATTGCGATAAGTGGTTAATTTAAATGTTCTAAAAGAATCTAATGCCATCTTAAAGTATTTCATAAATCAAATAAAATCCCTTTATGCATTTGACCAATCACATGGAGCCCTTTTATGTTAGATGTTTGCCTCCTATGTAGACGAGGGTCATTTGGAGTATGATTTTTGTTATGTTGACTCTCACTTAAAATTAAACTGTTGCAGTGAAATGGAAATTGTTTTGGTTGTTTTGCTATTTATTCATATATCACAAGTTATATCGTGATTGCAATATTGATCACTAATATCGCATATCATGAGTTTTCCTCATATTTTGCAGCCCATATCAGTGTTTTTTAATGTTTGTTTTTTTTAAAGCAGGAAACGTGTATATTATTCAGTAAGTCGAATAACAAACCTTGGAAGCACGTTAAGATTGATATCTCTCGTGGAATGAATTTTTAGTTTTCTTTCCAGTTCAATTGGCTCTAAACTGTTCCACACTGTATTGCAGTAGATGCAATTAATTGAAATAGTTCTGCACCTCCAAGTTGTTTGTTGTTGTTTTCTCAAAACATCAGAGATACAATATTTAAGTCTATGTGTAACAACAAAATCTTGCCAACATTTATTTATTTCTAAAGAAATTAATTAGTTCTCAATCCATGCATCCATTTTCTAAAGCTCCTTATCCCTAGACGGGGTCACAGGGATGCTGAAAGTTACCCGGCTAATAAAGGATGAAGGCACCTACACCCTGGACAGTTCACCACTCCATTGCAAGTCAAACACACTGCCACACACCCACGCACACCCAGAGACAATTTAGAATTAACATGTGAAGCATGTTTTTGGACTGTAAGAGGAAACTGGAGCACCCAAAGAAAACCTAGGAGAACATTCAAACTCTGCACAGAAAAGACCCAGCTGGAAATTGAACCAGGACCTTCTGGCTGTGAAGCAGAACTACTGATAACTACATTGTTGTGCAACTTTAGTCTTTACTATAATTAATTTTCACTTGGAAAATAAAAATACTAGCAATAATAAAAAGTCTGCCAGTAAAATAATAAGCAGTAAGAATTGCAAGAAGGGTAAAACCTGAAAGTTAAGTCTCAAAACACAACTTTACATCATCAGCTATCAAGTCCTTATCTTAAATCAACTTAAAACAGGATTTTTTTCTTAAACAGAAACTTCTTGTAGCAGAAATTCTAAAATGTATATTAAAAGGGATTTTTTTTTTATCTGCTGAAAAACCGTCAGAGAAATCTTCACCAAAAAGACCTGCAGTAAAAAAAAAAAAAAACTATCAACAAAGGAGCTTTAAATCTTTGTTTATTTCTTTTTAACAAGTGAAAAACTTTCCACTTGTGGCTTAACTGATGCTGTCGGCATCTCTGATACTCGTTAATTATTCATTGTTTTCATAACCTGAAACTCATTTTTAGTTGCCAATCCTAAACCCTTGTGGATTGACCACGACAAATGAACAGAAACATGGAAATTAACTCGGCAACACAATTGCACAATTATTTTCTGCACTCTGGCTGCAGATCAATGTACACTATTTGGATGGTTTATATGTGCTTTTATTCCAAAGGATAATCCACGTTACCTTTTTGATTTTAATTAAAAAAAAGTGGGAGACTTGATATTTTTCTAGTGTTTCTGTTAACATTTTGCAGTTGCGTGGCCCAGTGAGTGCTGTTTAAAGGCCCCGCCCACATCTCTTCATCTCAGCATTGGCCATAAATAAGAACCAAAGCCTCACAGATGAACTAGTTTTCTTGCAGCGTGGAAGACTGCGACCAAACAGAGCAGTCACTTTTTTCAATCCCTTTTATAATTTATGAAATTGAAGATTTTCTTCGTCCCATTACTTGTTTATTTAGGGATTATTTCAATACTAATGTGATTGATTTTACTCAGAAATGTTATTAAGATTAGCAGACACATTTCTGTGCATTCATTCAATGGTGGGTTTAAAATCAACAGCAGCCACAGCAGTTGTCCAAATGAGCTTATGCCTTCAACATACATACCATCACATGTATAGTGTGCTCTCTGCTTGCTAGTCATAAGCAGAATTCAAACACCAGGTAAGGAAGGCATACATCCTAAAGGTATTTTTGTTGATTTTTTTAGATTCTCGGACCACAAACATTTATGTACACATATGCTGAGCCCTTTTTAAAAAGACCATGAATGCTTTTAACCCTTGTGCTATCTTAGATGACCCCATCCTTGCATTGACGTGTTCTCCCTACCATGACAAAGGTGGATAAAGGAGGAAAGATTTCATGTAATCCATGGACATTAGAAATGAAGATCACAAATCATTAAAGAAAAAAGGTTCAGCGCACTGTCTAGTGGGTCTAGATGACCCAACTCCCAATGTTAAAGTGCCTAGGATAGCACAAGGGTTAAACACTAAAGTTGTTTATGCCCACCTCCTACCTCTCATCCACTAATTCGTTTCTAGTATGTTGATGTGAGATGTTTTGCTGTGTTGTATTAGCTCCAGATGACGCCTTGGCTGCTTGTGCTCTGAGCGTCACATGAGTGTGTGCTCTGCGTCTCAGACTGGAGCTGTGTGCTGTGCTAAACGCTCGCGCTGGAATTCTTCTGGCTCCAGACGGAGCAATTCTCTTCTCTGTTTTCAGCTTCCAAAGCTTCTTACAAACATGATTTATTCTCATTCTAACATGTCAGCTCGACAAAGTCAATTGAATCGTGGAACAATGGGGCGCGGCTGCCTATTTAATTACCATATCAGAACAGCTGTTTGTCAGTAATTAGCAGAAAATGTCAGACAGCAGGGAAGAAGAGATTTTACATGTCCAAAATTTGCATTTGAAGTTCTCCCATTGCCACTTTGCACCTTTATTTCTGCATTTCCATTGTGTCTCATTTTCCTGTTCCACTCTGACTATATTATTAAGTTAGGGTCTTTTGTTTCATGCTGCTTAGCAGCAGCGCGACGTGCCTGGAATGAGGGCAGACGACCTTGCCAGAGCCGAAGACGTCCTATGGGTACAAAAGTGCTAAAAACAACACAACAATAACACTTGTGTGCCGCAGGTTCAGAGCAGGTTATTTTTTGGGTAGAGGAAGGTGTGATAGAAAATGGTAAGCAGAAGGTAGAACATAGGAGACCACAACAAAAAGAAGTTGCTGTCATGTGGTGATATGGAGAAAAAAAGACAGAAATAAAACCCAGGATTGGGGAAAAAATGGATAACAATGATAAAGACAATAACACAGTAAAGGACCTTTGAATATCCGGCAGCAGGAGCAACTGCCTGTGATGTTTTTAAACCTTGTCTCCAACAGTCTGCCCTTCAAGGTCAGGCCCTCGTACTTACCGCCACCCTGTAAAAGCAGCAGAGATGAAGCCAGAACTGAATGTGATCCAATCATTGGAGCTTTTGATCACAACAAAGAGTGACCTGTAACGAGGGATGATGGTTGAGGAGGGTTTGGGAAAAAAGTGGCTCAAATAAGACCAGTCCCACTTCTTTTCATTCTTCTTTTGAGTTCAGCTGCTGAAATGGAATCAATTTAAACAAGCCGCTGATTCTCTACTGCACAACAGAAACGGAAACACACCGTTTCCTTTGTGTCCTTTTCCATTTAAAGCACAAAGCTCCTCCTGCCTGTCAGTAGATTGAAATATCTCATCAAAATAAGAACCAAGGAACAATAATGACAGATCATCTGTCTCTGCAGTAATTATTTTAGCAAACAAAACACATTTCACCTGCATCATTAACATGTGTGTGTTATGCAAGACTCTGAAAAATCCCTTTCGGCTGATCAGCTCAACCGCAGACTGGAGTATGTGTGATGTCTTCTTGTTACACCTACAATGATTTATGTAAGCATTGCACATATGGCCACACATATGCTCTGAGCCGACTGTTAAGATTTAGTTCATAAATACGACACTATGTTCAGATAGTCTGAGCTGAGCTTTGATCATTTCAGTCCAGATTGACAGTTTAAACATGCATGCAAACCAAATATTTCAGTTATTTTGCTGTTTTCATTCCTGATGACAGCAAAATTAATTTTACTGTATTCAGTTTGTTTGCAAATGCATCAGTTCACTCTGGATTTTGTTAAGGAAGCAACAAAAACATTTTTTAGAAAACTTAAAACAAAACAAAAACAGAAAATTATATATTTGTTTTGCTAGTTTAGTCCAGGTTATTCCAAGGGAGCCAGTTTAGCTCGTGCTGGTTTGCGGTGCCTTCCATCCGTGAAACCAGGGTTCGACTCCGGGCTGCTCCCTGTTCCCTTCTCTACTTCTGTGCCGGTCCCAAGCCCGGTTGCCTTGAGAAGGTTGCGTCAGGAAGGGCATCCGGCGTAAAACATTGCCAAGTAAACCATGCGACTTGTTCGCTGTGGCGACCCCTGATGGGAAAAATGCGAAAGAGAACAACAGTCCAGGTTATTCCAAAATGACACAACTGTCCCAATCTGTAGTTTAATTAATATCTCTCTAAGGGACCAAGAGATCACATTGAAGAGTTTTAGGTGTAACAGAGAGAAAAATCCATCTGAATGGAAGATAAGAATGGAACCTCCAGCAGAGCCAGACTCAGTGAAGTATCCATATGTTGTGACCACTTTGGGCCTAACAGGACAGGAAATAGACTAAAAACTAGAACCAAAAACTCATAAAACTAAATAACGTTTTTCAACCAAGGCAGACCCACACATTGTTATTGTATCTGCTGATTTTATGTCATTTTGTATGATGCCCTTCTACAGTTTCCTTTATTAAACTACAACTAAGCAAAGACCCTTTTATTTAAAAGAAATCCACTGTGTAAAACATTGTTTGACAGGTTGACCTATAACAGTTTGATTTTTTTTGGAGAAATTGACTTTTTGAAATGTTTCAGAACTATAAAAAACTAAAATAGCAGGAGGAAGAATGGTTTTCTGATTGATTTAGTGTTTCTTCTTCTACTTCTTCTAAGATATTGTGATCCTCCACAAGGTCGTTTATCTCTGTTATACCCTGTTATTTTCTGTTTCTTATTTGTCCTCCTGGAACGTTATCTTGTGTTCGACTATTTGAAATCATTAAAAATAAACGGGTACTGTTTGGATATGATTCCTTGAGCAGATCTTTCTGCGTAAACAGCAAATGACTCTGATTAATCCCTTTAACGTGTTTAATGAAACGTCTGGGTGGCATGTCTGCAAAAGAACAAAAGTAAGTGAAACGCTCACAAATCCAAGTAAAAGTCAAGAGATTCTCTTTAACTCAAGGTTTTGTCAAATGACTTTTTTATTTTTTATTGTTTCAGTAGAACAGAGAAGCCTCTTTTTATAAATCTTACATAATTTTAATCCCAGATTAAAATCAAAGTCCACAATTTATTGGTAAAAGAAACTAAACAACAACAACAAAAAACATCCAATTAAGCTGAATCAAGACAAAACGTTGAAGCAACATGAATTCTCCTTTTGACCTTGTCATGATCTCCCACCTTCTCTGTGATCTCATTACCTGACAAATTATACTGCTTAAGCTTTTTCCTTTTAGCACGTCCTTGACGGAAAAAAACTGGCGCCCGTTAGCTGCCTTGTCACTTCTCTTGGGAAAACCCAGAGATGACAAGAGCTTTGAAAATGCTCAAATCATCAGCCACCCCAATGAATGCCGTCTGCACTGGAAACCTCCTCGTTGTGGTTTGAAGTTAATAGAAAATACATCAAAATAGTCAACGACTTTAGCAAAACAGTTATCTGTGGTGTCTCCCCTTGCTTAAAGTCAAAGTACCCTGAACATGCTTGATCCTGTTTGTCTTCTGAAGCCAAGTTGGGTTTGATCTGGTTAGTTTTTGGATGCTGAACCAATTAGGAACAGCAGATGCTGTAAGACTATTTGAATCACAGGCCGTCTTTTGAGCGACATCTTATCAACCACTAACATTTTGGCAGAAATGCGAGTGATGTCTGTACAATTTATAACACAAAAAAATATTTTTTTTTTACTCCCGGAAAAAAAGTTCTTCCTTTGACAACTAAAAAGCTGTCAAGTTATTCCTTCAAACCACTTCTTTCAGTGAGACATTAATCTCCTACTTAACATGTCTGCCTTCCTCCTCAGTGGTTTGGAGGTTCTGCTGGTGGTTCTTCCTGCATGTTTGCCTGGCCTCTTATCATCTAACTATAGAAGATAAAATCTTTCATCTTTGATTGTGAGTCTGTAATCATTCTGGCACATCCATTACTAAACTGCTGTAGACACAATTTCTTCAAGTGGGAGATGGACATTACCCCAAAAGCCAAACATGAAATCCAGTACATCTAGAACGTCTTAATTCTTACTCTCAGTGCCTGGTAATAAAGAGTGCTGCATTGTTTGCGCATGCAAAAAGATTGCATGTGTTGTTTATTTATATTGGCAGTTAATCAACCAAGAATAATTTAGAAGTGCACAGATGCGACAGCAGTGTTCAAGCATTTAAGAAATGAGTAGGGCTTTAGCCCAAGTACCGTATTTCCCGCTCAATAAGACTATAATGTTACAAGACGCACCGTCAATCAGTGGTCTGTTTTTTCCAACTTGTGTCATATATAGGGCACACCAAACTATAAAGCGCATTAGAGCATATTAAAGGGCTTATATCATGCTTTCCTCAAGCCTTTCAGAGTAAATTATATCCATGTATATGATAATATATTACATTCCTATATTACATACTGCAGAAATGAAACATCCCAGTGATAAATATAACATTGCCACAAAGCGGATAATAGAAAGGCATTAATAATGTCAGCTTTAATTACCTCGAACAATTCCATACCAGCCTTTAATTCATCAAGAAGTTCAAAGTTTGCACTGCTGAACAGGTGATATGTCTCAATAAACTTTCCTTCTAGCATCCAAAACAAATCACATGAGCAGAAAAGATTTGCTTTCATTGCCTCTATCATAGTATCTAATTCACATTGAGGATTTAGGCAATTTTGGGGTAAAGTTATGCCAGTCTGTATCTGCCTTTCAGATGTGCTAAATAGAGGCACAAAAAAATAGCACACACAAATCTGTTTGTGTTTTGTGATGATCTGTTTGCATCAACTCCTCCCATTTTTTTTCCAGTTAATACAGAAATGCCCAAATTACATGACATTTTTTACACTTTTATTAGACATAGTCCAGTTAGTAAATCAAGTGTAATGTGATTTTGTGGGGTCAAGTTTGCACATTTTTTATACTCATAAACTTTAAAGATATCAGAACCTTCATGATTACACAACAAAGGTGACCAGTGCATAAGAATAAACAGATGGGTTTTAGCATTCAGGTTAACTGTCAATCACTGTGAGATCCTGAGAAGACTATTTGGCTGAATCCAAATTCTTTCCCTACCTCTGCAGCTCCTCCCCACCCCTACATTTAGCCCTCCAAACATGAAATATGGAAAAATAGTGTCATCGAATTTGGACGTTCCTCCCACTCAGTTACATGTCAAAAATATATTTGATCAGATCAAAGATTAGATTAGAATTGATCTGTGTACATGGGCCTAGAAAAACGTTTTTGAGATTAAAGCAAACGTTTACAAATGCCACACTTTTGGTCGGAATAAATCATTTGGACATGCGCAGAACTCTCCTAAATACAGAGAACCTGCGTATAAGAAGAAATTAGTTCTGTTGTAAACAAACAGATGATCTTCTAAACGTGCTTTTGTTATTATTATTGTTATGCTTGTTGCCTGTTCGCTCATCATTATATTTTTAATCTGTGTAGTCAGTGCTTTTTTGTGGCAGAACGGAGCCGGAAGAAGGGTTAGGAGTAGGCTTGCATGTGCTAATAACATTTAGCCTTTGATGAACATATAATCCACAACCTGCATCTTGGCTGCACATTAATATGCGGGAATAACAGCCTTTATTTTGTCTGGACATGGCTGGTAATACAAATCCATGTGATTGTTTTCACGGTTTCTCAGGACTGCGCGGCATTCCTGCTTTGAAAAGCCGCTTCCATTAGCTCACATCCCACCCCAAAGCCTCCCCTCTGCTTGGGGACACAGTTCTACCGGGACACACGGTTCTCCTGAGTTTGGCAGCTCACTCACGCAGAGCGGCAGG
Source organism: Oryzias sinensis (assembly GCA_037389245.1). Lineage (NCBI taxonomy): Eukaryota > Metazoa > Chordata > Actinopteri > Beloniformes > Adrianichthyidae > Oryzias > Oryzias sinensis. The sequence goes on along the minus strand of CM074497.1, from coordinate 10,837,626 downwards.
ACGGACTGCACACCGGAGCGCACTCGTAACAAAGCACCCTCCCCTGCCAGCAAACACAAAGCTGCTCTGCTCAGAGACACGGTTTGCTCGCATGGAGCAGCCGGCTGGTCCTGTTTGCTCCTGTTCGCAAAACCTCCTCTGGAGCGCCACACCATCTATGCATGAAGCAAAACCAGAGCAGTAGTGACCCACAATCAGAATGAACTGTTTATATGCACCACGATTGGATCAACAATCGGCATAACCCACCTATCTCCATCGGAAAGAAATTTTGATCCGAATGAGTCTGATCAGGGCAAAGTATTCCAAACGGCGTGTTTACTTGACGCATTTTTCTTCCGATCAGGTATTCATTGAGATTACTTCATGTAACCGCAGCTAATGACGTCATCAGTAGTTGCTGGTCATCACATTTTTCTAATTAATTCATCTTGGACATATAAAGTTAGGTAGTAGAGCACATTTTTTGTAGGTTTATTTACAGTGTTGCAGGTATAGCATACTTTCTGCTGCTCTTCACTCCAAGGACTTAAACTGTGAAACTTTAATGATCATTTGAAGTGAAAATATTCAATATATCTTTAGTCTAATACACAGAAGGCTAAATCTGAACATGCTAATTATCTCACTGTGGCTGAAGGTATGCAAATTTCTCTCTTATGACTCATTAACCTAATGCAACATTAGATTGCAAATGAATCCAACATTTTTTTGCTGCACGGCCACTCTGACTGTTATCTTTATTAATTGAGCTTCAAGTCCGTAATCCATCTTCTGCATGTCTGAGATGAGTCAGCCCTGTGTGGGCTGCTCACAACCATGTAATTGAGAGATCAAGATACTTGAATGGAAAGTACAGCAACGCTTCCACATGGAGTGAAGACAGGCACCCTTTACACTCATTACGGCTGGACCTCAGTTCCAGCTTCTGCCTTTGTTACTCTTGTCTGGGTGTGATGTCAGCAGAGGCAGCAAAAGGAAGCCATGAGCAAGAACAAACAAGTGCAGCCATCTTCTTCGCCCAATGGAAAAAAAAGGCAGGAGCTAATAGCTTCCAACGGCAATCAGCTCCACTGCCCCAAAGCGGGATATTGAATTTTCAAGTGGATATCATCTCTTTGTCATTTTAATATAACTTATAAAGCTTTGTGAGCGTTTGAACAGCTTCACAAAGCATAATGACTAATTACGAGGCGTGATTGCCTTGATGTGGCAGATGTATTTACCCTTGCAATAATAACAGAAGAGGCTGGTTCCAGCTCTAACACAGTGACTGGAGATAACCTTCAATCCCTTTAGAGGACTTGTACACAATTAACTGTGCTGCCTTATCTTCTCACTGACAACCTCCTCTTTCTGCTCATGTTTTACAATTGAAAAATGTAGTTGCTTAAACTTGAAAGGAAACAGATTTTGTGCTCCGTTTGTTCCTCATGTATAGAAGGAACGATGGTGGAATATATAATGAGGTTGCTTAATATGTGCAGCGGTGTCGCACGCGACCACCCTGACTGCATCTGGCGTTGTGGACATTTTTTTTTTTTTCGTTTTGTCAAGATGTCTTTATTTCATTTTAGCTCATTCACACAAATATACCATCAAATCAAGGCCTGGACAGGCGTGGACAGTTAAACGTATATAGACAGGTACATCATGTAATAGATGGAACAGTCTAAAACCAGTAAAGGTCTTAATGAATGATCCTTGTGCTCTGCTGAAGGAGCTAGAGCTCAACTCACAGACACACACCGGCCTGTGCTGATCACTGGACGCTTCACCTGAGGACAGCAGGTCAAAACAATAAAAAATAAAGACTTCTGGAGTCTTCACAAAACCCATAAAACACGTCTGACGTGGCAAAATATTTGTTAGCGTGAAATCTCTGACTTTGCCCCTCATGTGATGTTGTCATGACAACCGTGAGGACAGTGGAGCTGCAAAAACATTTTTGACCCGCAGCCACAAAAACCGCTTTGTGTTAATGATGATCAAAGTGTGACATGATTGTGAAGTTTCCGTGGATTCTCTGTCCCTTAAATAAATCTACAGATAAGCTGATTAAATAAAAGTCTATTAACATTATTCACAGTAATAAGAAAGTTACAAATTTATAGAAATAAATGGAGCATTTAAAAATACAGACTCCATTATCTTATCTTACGTAATAAATAACTGTCTTCCAAAGTATAACATTTTGAAGTGAAATACTGTTAAAGACAACAAATAATGTTGATAAACATATAAGCTACTCTTATTCTCACAAACGTAATGTATTTTCTGCATTAAAAGTAGGGCTGAGCGATATAGAATTTTTTATATATTACAATATAGATTTTTTTCATTTTAGGCGATATATATTACAATTTAATTCCAAACATATTTGTCAAATTTGAACACTCTCATAAGACAAATGTGTATTCATCATCAGGTTGTTTAGATGTTTATTTCCAATCACACTTTAAGCATAACAGATGCAGTGAAGGAACATGATTAAAGCAAATGCTTTTGAGTTTCAAAAGAGAACATAAATAAAACAGAATGCTAAACTGCTTGATCGGTTCCATTTAAACAGAAAACATTAATTTTAGATGCTTTATAGCTGGGCTGAGTCTGTCTTCTGCATGAAGCAAATTCAGATGAGACAAGTGTGATTAACTGACTTTATTTCAGAATAATATAGCATTTAAACACTTATTTATGACAACAGTACGCATCAGAAACACAGCGACATTAGCCTTTTATCCTAGAATGTCACAACAATTTTCCAACTTTCCAAGTTTTATTTAGAATATTTAGTTACTAAGACCCTCCTCCATGACTCCTTTCATCCGCTGTCAAAATTTGCTAAATAAAATTCATAAAAACTTTCCTCAGCAGTCTCTGTTTTTAAACTGTTACATTAGGTCTCCTGGGATCTGGGCCTAAATGGATACCTGAAAAGTCTCTTGACTCCACTTGCTGTTCTGAGTGAGTGCAGTCTGATCTAAATGAAATAAAAATATATTTGAGACAACAGTGCTCATTTAAACAGCTAGGGTTGCAGTTTTGTCAGAAATGATAGCATGGATGCACCATTAGCTGCAGATGGTGTGTTATTCCGAATAGCCACAACACATGTAAATACTTTTTTGAACAAATAACGTTTTCTTCTTAATCTAGATGTTCATGTATAAATAAACAAAAGCAATATTCTTTTCTTCTGATATATTACTTTCTCCTCCAAAAGAATAAATGAAAACATTAAAGTAGCATTGTTTTTCTGATAGCAAAGACCTTTAAAGGATAAATTCCAGAATCAATTTAAAGAATCCACCCTGCGACAGACTGGCGACCTGTAAAGGGTGTCCCCTGCCTTCGCCCACAAGTGGTCGGGATAGGCTCCAGCAGCCCCGTGACCAAGCAAGGGAATAAACGGAAGAAGATCAATGGGTGAATTTAAAGTCCATATGAAACTACCTAACTAATATTGTATGACTGTGGACTATAGTTTCTTCAGGAAGCATCACAGGTCTCTAGCACTAATATCAACATCTGCAGAGCAGCAGTAGTTCATCAGAACTCTGAGTTGTGGGCGGAACTGTAGTGCAGAGTTACCACGCCCCCCTCCCTCCCTTTACGCGGATCAGGGAGAGTGTGACCCATCCAGCATATTTTCTACGTCATAACTAGACTCTTTTTGGCAAATTGTATTTTTTGTCTGATCTTTATTAAAAACAATTTGAATAAAGAAATACTCAGAAATTCTATTTTAAGTTTAGTTTTCTTTATCTATGTCCTCCATTCTCAGAAAAATACCACAAGCTTAAGTTAAAAACACCAAAAACACAATTTTTATCTTACTGGATCTTTAAAGACGGGATATATTTTTAAACAAAGGGCATAGTTTTGCTGAAATGCTGACATGTTGTGACAGACATATCTATTAAAGCGTAAAATCCAAGCCTGCTTTCACTCTGACAAAGGCTCCCGCTTGACTCAATCTTGGAGTCATTTCAAGTCTCTTTTAACAAATGAAAGCATTTTCCTGCTTCATTTTCCCTTTGTGAGCGTTTGCAGATGAGAGATTGCTGTCTTGGAATATCAAGGGTTGATTTACCGTTTAATAGATTCGGCGATGAGGCCTCCTGCTGTCCCGCCACCTGCTCTGCCAACCAAGAGCGGCGTCGCTGCGCACACATTTGTGGCTCGTTTACCAGCACTTCAAAACAAAAGCACATCCCTATTAACCAGTCAAACAGAAGCAAAAGCCACTTAAGCATACCGAGCTGTCTGTTCGCACCTTTATTGTGAACAGAATGAAGAAGTGGGACTGGTTCTGGATCTCTGTTTGTCCACCTGTCACTTCATCTTCTTCAACGTCCTCCAAGTGGGACACTGATGGAGTGAATCTTTTTCGGCTCCTTGTTGAAAAATGAAGCCATTAGTTGCAAAGGGAGAGAAGTGGTGCATCTGAGGCTGGTGGGCAACATTTCCCCTTCTTCTCCACCTTTAGTGCACCATAAAAAGAGTCATCCATCTTGATCAGCAGAGTCCATGCAGCGCTTGTTCCAGGTGCCTTTTAATTCAGCTAAATCAGTCTCATCATTTCAGGAGTAAACCAGGCAGAAACAGAAAAGGAATAAAGACATAACAAAACAAAATCATTTCTTTATCTTGTGAGAGAATCTTTATTTACTTGTTTTCCATTTCATCTGTTTCATTCCTAATCTTTAATGTTTTTGGTGCCCTTGTTTTAACCCAACCATACTTTGTATGTGAAATATATGGCCTTTACAGTTAACATCTTCACCATTCTTTAGTGGAATTCAGGGTCTAAAAAAAACCAATTGCTGTCTTTTAATCTGCCCACAGCTACATCAGGGTCACTGATTCATGCAGCAGAAACTGCTGCGAGGGCTTTCTCTGGCCATGCATGTTTGTGCATGCAGCACGCTGATGTGTGCGAATGTTTGCAAAGTGCAGTGCTCAGTTAATGCAAAAAGTCCACAGCCTGCCTAAAGATGTTTGCATCAAACCACAGACACTCACCTTCCAACCTCTGGGATCTTTCTGACATGCTGCTGGGCCAGTTTTGTTAATGCCGACAAGAAATATAATAATATATACATAACATATAGCAAATATACATTTATATAGACCTTTTTTCTTTTTTGTTAAGAAACATTGAAAGCATCACTAAACTAAGACATCCTATTAAAAGAGTGTCATTTTTTGTACAGATACATCAGTTTCTCCAAATCTTTTATAAACACCCATAAATGCCTCAGATCTCCTTACATTTTTATGCTCACTAATAATTATCAGTTTATATTTACAGCTAATATTTATTAACTGCAGCTTATCTTTTGGGATTTTGGAAATAGCTGTGAGCCCAGTAATGTCCAATTTTTTTTCTAATAGTATTTTATTTTAAAGTTGTTATTTTCTTTTTTTCTTTTTTTTTTGGTAAATGTCAGACGTAAACCATTTTAAATGTTAACTAAAAACCTAATGATTTAGATTTGCTTTTTTGTACTCAGTGACATCTTATTTTCTTTTGTCATTTTATTGAATTCGTATCTCTCTTTGACATATTTTATTGCCAAATTTTATGCTGTTGTTTTTTTAAAATGTTCTTCTTAATTTAATCTATTTTAGTTTTCTTTTCATCTTTCTTTTTTATTTGAAGCACTTTGGTACTGGTCTAAAGGTGTAAAAAGCTATAAAAATAAAGTTTCTTTCATTCAAATCAAGTCAAGGCAGATGAAAAAGCAGCTCTGTTTTCGTTTAATGTCCTTTTTGCTAATAATATAAACCACTTTATATTTTGAATACATTGGATTAAGTGGGCTTACTGTAACCACAAATGACAATAAAGATAGACTTTATAAACATTTGTATGTTAAGAGCTTATAGAAAAAATAAAGTATTTATACCTTTTTTCACTAAATTGTGTAGCAGGCATGCAGAAAATGCTTAAAGATAATGCTTTCTTGGTTTTAAAAGTGGATTACCATGAAACTATTAGCAGAAAAGTGAGAATATTTTTATGTTTTCACCCTCAAATCTCACTTCAGCTAACCTTTCACCTTTCTCTGTATCTCTCCAGGCTGAAGTAATCATGTACGATGCAACACGGGTACCTTCTCCTAAAGATGGTGCAAATGGGATGGCGCAGCCCGCGCTTCCTGCTGGATCAGAACCAGGAACGGCTGCTGGATCAGGGGGACCGATTTCCAACGCAGCGCTGCAAGTTAAAAGTGAGGAGGGACAACCAGGCACAGAGGAGGAAGAGGAGCCTAAAGTGGAACCTGTCCTACTGAAGAAGCCACACAGAGAGATTCTGGACCATGAGAGGAAGAGGAGAGTTGAGCTGAAATGCATGGAGCTTCAAGAGATGATGGAAGAACAGGGGTAAGTGTGACGCTTGCAAAAGCTCTTTTAAAGACCCGCTCCAATCATTTGTAGAAGGGTTCTTAGTCGTCTTTTAATTATAATTATGCAATTTTAGCCAAAATGAAAAAAAAATCTGTGCTGTTTTATAGAAAATATTTTCTGCAGAGAGGCGGTAGTTCATCAGAGATGAACTGCACAGAGCAACACCACCCCCCTACCCCTCCCTGTTGCTGAGAGTTCAGAGCAGGGAGCCCAGCGAATTTTCTACATTACAAATAGGCTCATTTTCCAACTGCCTTTCTTTTTTTTGCCTGCTTCTGATTCACTGTGATTTGAAAAGAGAAATATGTAGAAATGAGCTTAGGCTTATTTTTTTAATATATTTTCCATCATCAAAATAATGCCACAAGAACATGTTAAAAACACCAAAATCACCATTTTTATCAGAGTGGATCTTTTTCAGTAACTACTTTGAATTAGTGGTTTAGGAACATGGGTCCAAATTTAACACAATACATTTCAATGTTAATGTATGACTATTAAGTGGCTTGTTTTTACTAAAAAGCTTGTTTTTGGAGTGATTCAAGAAAAGAAAGCAATACAATAGAATAAAAGCAGAATGAAATAGTCAACTACAATAAAACAGCAATAAAATAGAGACCAGCATTCAGTATTAAAAACCAGTCTTCAATCATTAAAGTGAGTGTGTGCATTTAGTGTGTATTTATTTCAATGCAGACTTTTGCGATTTTAAGCTTTAAGATTTTTGAAAGGACCTGAGTGTTTTTGTGTTGTGTAAAAGTCAAACACAACTTAATTTTTGAGGAAGTAAAGAAACTGCCAAAGCTGTCACAAACAAGAGTGACTGTGTATATCGTGATGTCAAGTAATTTATTTTTAAAGTCACTGAGTTGCAGCAGCCATCAAAGCTTGAGCAAAAAACCTGACATTGAGAAGTGCACACAAGATCACAAGATCAAATATTAAATTCTGAGTCTGTTACCTGCCAAGTCAATTCCATTTTTAACAGCAGGAGGGAAAAAAGGAAGTGTTGATGGTTGAGTGGGGTAAATATAAGGGACAATCATTTTTGTCAGGCTTGTTGTAATGGTATCGCCTCTTTTTGCACCATGGAATGAAAATGTTATGACACTGATCTGTCATTTGATTTTGTGGAAATGACTGTGAAGCAAGCTAAAACTTCCAAATATGACAGAATCCTGGCATGTGAAGGGGATCGGGACGAGGGGAAGGACTCTTGGCAGAGAGCTTGCTTTGGCCTGATACCTCAATAACTATGCATTGCATCGTTCTGTGGAGTATCATGTCCTTGTCACTTCCACTTGCACCTGTGGAGAGGTTGTGACCTATTGCGTCAGGGAATTCTGCTCTGTAATCCGACACACCATGCACTGGTAATTCTTAGCCCATAAAAGCATTTGACAAAAAGGAAAAAGGTGCAGTTTTGTAGATTCTCACTTTAATTACTTTTTAAAGTAAGAATCTAAGTTTAATAAAACCAGAACTGAAAAAAGGGGATTGTGTTAGCTTTAGTTTAACAGTGGTGCTGCCCTGCTCATTCATTTCTCCCGAAATTAATAAGGATTTAACCACAGCAACCCAACAAGCATGACAGCATCCATTACTCTGTTGGACTGATTGCTGTTCACCAACTCTGACTGCTTTTCTGTCAGTCAGAGCGATTTATAGCTCATTTCACAGGTTTATATGCACAATAACGGGTTTGTATTATGTCTTAGTCACAACTCCTCTTAAGGGGGGGGTGCAGGCTGTCTGCAGGCGAAAAATGTACAAACTTGTACAGGGCTCACAGGTGGCCCACTGTGAATTTTAAAGTTGTAGACCACTCAGTGAGCCCGTAGAGCCAAAATGTTTCTTTCTACTGACATTCGACAGGTGGTGGCGAACAATGACGCAATACGTTAGGGTGAATACGGTGAGATGCAGGCAAGTTTTATAGATAATTCCTTTTTGTGAACCCCCACCCCCAAACCCTTGCACAGTGTCTAAAACACGTGTCAAACTCAGGTCCGCAGACCAAATTTGGCCCACAGTGTAATTATATATTGGCCCGCGAGATCATATAAAATGTGCATTAGAGCTGGCCCGCTGTATAAACTGTACCGCTAATACTACAAATCCCACAATGCTTTGCTAGTATGTTGGCGCATAGACAAAACCGGCAAGTGGTCCTTTCATCTGTTGCCTGTCATTGACAGCCATGCTCCAGTCAAATCGGACAAATTAGTTCTCTCCACAAAAATGGCCAAATGAAAGATGGACAACAGAAGCTTTCAGGACAAGTGGGAGGCAGATGATCTGTTCACAAATATAAAGGCCAGACCTGTTTGTCTTGTGTGCGAGGTTAACGTGGCTTTAGCAAAAGAATATAACATAAGAAGGCACTATATAAAAAGGTTAAACATTACATATCAGTTGCAGTTCATTTTTCAATAAATATTGAGTTTACTTCACTGCTTAAGTTTGACTCACTGTGAATTTGAGTTTGATACCCCTGATCTAGAACAGTGTCTAGGAAATTCTGTCAAGTGAATTGACCATGTGCACAGCTGGCTGTGTGGCATTTTTGCAAGGCCAGTAGGGAGCCAGTATAAGTGCCTTGCTAACAACTAAAGAATGTGGCATTAGTGCACCATATGACAGCATCACCCGTATGTCGTTAGTGCGTGCAATTTACATTATCCGTACAAATACTTCACGATACATTAACCAACAATCATACATTTCATTTTCATGATGTCCCTTAAGGTCGCTTTATGAGTGAACCCCCCTGCTTGTCTTAAGATGCAGCCTCTCCTCCCTACAACCCTCCCCAGGGCCCAAAAACGTACAGCACCCACTGGAAAGGGGCATGTGAAAAAATACTGTTGGAATCTACTCATGAAGCATTTTTGTCACCACAGTCAGATGTAGCAAGACTATTCTCTTTGAGGTTTTTTAAAGTTCTGTTTTCTTATATTCCCTTTCAGACGAGTTCTGTCTTGAAAGACCAAGTCTTCAAAAAAAACTTGCAGATTCAAAGCAGATTTTTCTTTTATCCACCAGACATAAAAACATTTACCGTCCAAGACATTGTCCTAGAGAGTTAATAATTCAATCCAGTTTGAAGTAAAGTCAGAATTATTCAAACTAAAGTCTACAGTCACCCACACTGGGATTTATTGCTGCTGGATTCCATCTACCATTCACACATGCCGTGCTGCTTGCACAAAAACTCAGTCTGACAGAGACCATAATTGATGGCGAGCTTTGTGATCCTATGTTAGTACACAAAGACTTCACTCGACCGCTGAAACCCCGTGGCATTTTACTCCCATCGCATTTGTCATTCAGAGAAAGCCACCTAATCCTTGAAATATTACAGGAGGGGGCTTTAATTGAATAAAAGTCAAGCTAATTGGGGAAGTATTTCAGGTTTGACATGAAACCAAACAGAAGGTGGAGGAAAGAAAAGGGTGCTAAATTAGACTTTTGGTTCACTAATTTTCTGGTTTGTCCTGACTTCCCCAAGCATGACTGCTCTGGTCAGGGAGTTGAACCTCATTAGGACTGCCTGGTAATAGTGGAGCTGCTGCAGAAAGATGTTGGGGTAAAGATGGAGGGAATGGTGGAAGGGTGGATGCTTCGCCCATATGTCAAGATCGACCCCTTTTTTGGTCAGGAGCAGGTTTTTCCATGGTGAGAGGACCGCAAAAAGAAAAGAAAAAGATGATGTGGGATGGAAGAGGGAAGTGGCACGTAACCACTTGGGTTGTGATAATGCAATCAGGGCGGACTAGCTTGCTGACCAGATCTACGCACTACTAAGACATGAAGGCTTGCAGCCTCTCAGTCAAGCATTAAGCATCTGGACAGTCTCGGCCCTTCTTGTTAAGCTATGATAAAAGGATCTTATTGCCAGCTTGACTTGACTCGGCACAGCAGCCCTCCTGCTTTAGTTTCCTGCGTGTCCTTTTACATGAGAGCGCCTGTGAAGGATTAAGAGACAGCGTGTGATAAAAGCATTTTACAGAGGTTGCTGCAGTGGTTTGAAGGTAGCAAACCCAGCCTCTAACATCAGCCCCGAGCTGGTCCTGAGTAGGAAGCGCAGGCTTAAGCGGGGGGAAATGTCGAAGGCTGTTGCCCTTTCCACACACGCAGCTGAGCACACACACTCTCATTCCCCAGTTCAGCTGCACTTCTCTCCTGTGAGAAGACCATGATAAATGGTCCATCTGAGTGATCGCCTCACCACAGGAGCCAATTAAAGCGGCTCGCCGTTTTAAGCAGCCTGTTCACTTAGCAATCCATAGACTGGCAGCATTTTTTGTTGGTTTGTGCAGCAAGCGTGCCACTGCCTCAGGGGATGTGGCCATTTTAAGCTTCTGAGATGAGCTGGAGGCTTGATACATCAAAGGGTTTATGCATGATGTTTGCCTGAGGAGCATGTTGTCTTGTCCATGTGAATAACTCTGAAATGGGATAGTAAAGAACTGAAGCAAAACCATTCTGTCTTGTCTGCCTTCCAAACATGTCTGTATTGTTTAAATACATTCTACCTGCTTTGAAGCAGCTTTAGGGATGAAAACATCCATCAATGACTGGTTTCTGACTCTCATCATGCAGTCGTCTAGACTCTTTCAGGGTATTTTTACATTTTTTTGTCATAATGTGAACAATTTGATCCTCTGTGGCATATGAGGCCTTTTTCAAGCTCTTTAATGAGCTTTCTTCCTCGGCTCTTCATTCGCACAGAATTGCATTCCGGTGGAGTCTCCCTCAGCTAAATTAGCATTCATGCACATTCAAATTATTTTCTCAAAAGGGACCTGAATCCAATTACTTTCCTAAAAAAAGAAAAACTTATTTTCAAACGTAAACGTCCATGCTGGTGTAATTTCCTTTTTTGATTAAAAAAAAAAAAAACGGAAAGGATGCATAATAATGCAGGTTTGAATCAAAACAGAAGTAAAAAATAACTGGCATCTGGCAGACAAACATAACTCAGAATATTGCTGTACTAAGCTAAACTCTGCCTGTAATATTGATTCAGTAATGTAGGTCGAAACACTTCTTACTAGAAAGAACTGTAACATGAGAAGCTTGGATCTTATTAAGAGAGCATATCTGAGTATTTAAACTATAACTTATCTCTACACTGGAAAAAATAACCTTTTCAAAACAAGTTGAAAAAGTGTAAAATAAAAGATATTTTTACCTTGTTTTAAGTGAAACAATCTGCCATTGTACCAGTAGAATTTATCTTTGTAAGATTTCTTAAAACAAATTGTGATGTCTTGCCGTATTAGGACAAAATTTAATTGTGAAAACAATAGCACTTACAGTTATGTTAATTATTCTGGTAATTGCAAATATTATGTCTAAAAATAAGTGTATAGTAAGTATATACACTTTTTTCCCTCCAAATATATCATATTATAAGAACTGCAACACTCCAACTATCCTTATTTTTAGACCATTAACATTTTAAAACTACAATACACAAATTTTAGAAATATGTCTTAAAAACTATGCATAAACTTGTCAAATAAACCTTAAATTAAAAAATTTTAGTTTCCCCAAATCACTTACAGTGTTTGCTCGCTACATTGTGGTTCACCTTTCACGGTCTCACTGTTTTGCAAATGTTTTTTTTTTTTTTTTTCAGTTTTTTACAATTTTGCACACTTTTTTATTTGATTTTTTGCACTGCGTTGTGTTCTACATCCTGATTGGCTGTAGAGTTGTCAATCAATCTTCTCCATGCTGAATCTCCAGAATAGGTTCAGCTTGACAAATTCACACAAAACCTTTTGAGCAAATCTATGTTTTCATTCTGTAATACAGACTGATTTTTCTATGAAGATTTGAACTTTGAGAGTTTAAAAAAAACAGAAAAGTGTGAAAATGTTAATGTCTGTCGCAGAAAAGTGGATAAAGTGTGTCGTGACAGATTTTAGTGCCATAGAATATTTGTAATCTTACTTTATTGCGGGTAATTTAATAAACGAGGAAACACTGTAAATATGTTTATGACACATAACCACTCACCATTCATAGATAAAACTTATATGCAAAGTTAAAAAAAACATCTCCCATGGAGATGTTGATCAGAAAAAGATTCTTTCAGAATTAAATTACTCAACAAGATATTCTAAAATTAATTGTCTTAAGGCAAGTCCCTAAATCTAACGGAATAGTAACTAGTAAGTACGTTTTGCTTATATTATGTGTAAAAAGATATGTAAAGTAGAAACTAAATCAAAACAATATAGTACTTGATGAGATTTTGTGTTTTTGCATGGTGAGCATTAGCATGTTCACAAAAATACCCAAACGTTTTTGCAACTCATAAAAAAAAAACAGACTGACATTTTGACAGAGCGTCGTGTCCCTTTTAAAAATCACTTCGACGTCGGTAAACACAACCAAAATAATATATATATATATATATATATATATATATATATATATATATATATATATATATATATATATATATATATAATCATATATTATATATGTATTGTGTAAGGCGCTCTTTGTTTTTGTTTTTATTTTGAAAAAAGGGCTTTTGATTTTAGCTTATAGTGCAGAATAGCAGAATATAAAATATATTAATGTTCTAATTGGAGATCTCAAAGAGAACAAAAGGAAACTTTTAATTTTAAATTTGGTTGAATTAGGAGACTTTTTTCTTTTTTTCCAGGCTATTATGTCTGACCTTTTCTTTTAACTGTCATCTAACCTTTATTTGAATGTTGAGGGGATTGACTAAACAACCATTTTACTATAATTAAAATCCTTTTTTAGTTTTCACCGTCAACCAGAAATCACCGGACTGCTGCCTGCATAGACTCATGGGTATGCAGCACTGCCTAGGGACAAGTTGCAGAGAAAAGCTCTTCAGACATGAAACGTAGAAACATCACTGGCAAATTGAGTGAGCTCCGGCTGGCTCCACACATTGGCTCTCTTTAAATCAATGCCTATTACCATAAGGATGGTCTAGAGGCCAACTATTCATTTTCCTGGATTGTGATTTAATGGGGGGAAACCATGGGTGCTAGGTACTGTCTAATTACTCTAATCAAGTTCTTTAATGGTGGTGATTTTTCATGGCTGCAGTGTCATGGAGGACTTCGCTCAGATGGATGTCATCTGTTTCTTTCTGTCCAATTCTCTGGGACATACACTGATCTAGGCAATGTGCTTGGGCTCAGCGGATTTCATTCAATCCCACTTTAATAACTTTGGCCTCTTTACAATCCCTTGTTGCCATAAATAGTCACACTTGAAGGCATTTCTTTTTAGCTCTGCTTTCTAATCAAACCGTCTTCTTCATCCCGTCTGGATTGTGATGATGCGATGATGATAAAGACAGATGTTTTTTTATGTTCCTAATGGTCTCTGGCACACGTCCAATGTGAAGCCATTTACACAGTGATTCCAAGCTCACCATGAATTTTAGCTTAACATCTGTCCACTAAAATGCACCACAGAGGTTTGGCAGTTCCTGCTTGTACCAAGGGTGTGCTCTGGCACTCAAACCTGGCTGAATGAAACAAGCAATCCTGAAGGATGAGGTTTTTACCTTTGCTCATCTGTGAGGATTCTGCTGGCTGACCTGTGAAGCTCCATCTCTTCTGAACAAACACTCTCTGATTTGATCAGTCCTCATGCTCTGATGCAATGCTGCACCCCAACATGAATGAGTGCACATGAGTGCTTTTACTATTTAGTTGGAATTTAAATAAAATACCTTAGAGCTCCCTTTGATATTAATAGCATCGAATGAGAAGAAACAACATTTTCACAAGTTTGATGTTTATTACCCCACAAATAAAGACAATAATAAAGAAAGCCCCAAATAACAAAAATGGACCACGTCAATAGTAAAGTATTTTCACCATTTGTTACAATGACAGCTTGACAGCAATGTCTCATGCTTCTCACTAGCCTCTCGATGTTGTTCATGCAGTTCTCCCCTGTAGTACTCCTAGCTCCTCCTCCACCAAAGCCAACCTTAGGGACCATTTCAACCTTGGGTTATTGCTCACCTCAATTTCTCCATCACCACTGACAACCATCATTTCTGTGTAGGGTGAGCCGACATTCAATAGTGAACAGGACCATTGCTGCATTGTCCAGGTCACATGGTCTTGTGTCCACTGAAAACGTTCACAGTGGTGTCTTTTTTCTGGCATTGAAGTCAAAGCGGTGGAGTCGGTTGTGAATTGTTTATCTGGAAACTCTAGTACCCCTGACATCTGGTAAACGGGCCTGCAAGTCTCTGAGGTCAGAGGTCCTTAAGTTCTGGTCATGGTTGTGGTCTGTCACTGGCTGAGCTCCACTCCTGGGTCTGTCAAAAACTCTGCCAGTAGTTCTGTGTCTTGATGCAAGTTTGCTGATGATACTTGCAACCTCTGACTGTCTACTGCCTACCTCAAAGCGCTATGACCAGGTGGTGCTGCTCGTCCGATAAGTGACGTTGTGTGTTCATGGCTGTTTGAATGATGAACTTGGAATGACTTACTGACAATACCAGATCTTATATCAACAAAATGTTGAAACTGATGCCACATTGAAAATGTTTTTCTTTTAAAAATGTCTTGGTTTTGACTCCAATGAGTCAGACACACTGAACACAAGATCATTTTGTGGAAAACACAAAATAAGGCGTGTCTATAACCACAATACTATTACCCCCCTTACCCAAAAAATCTTTAAAGTGAAACAAATACTGTGTAGATGACATCCACTCAGTTTTTCACAATATCCCTAACTTATTGTAAGGAGTGTAGTTTAACTGAAAATAGGGAAAAAGCTGGACTTTTAAAAGCAAGATCTAGGTATAATGTCAAAGTGATAGCATCCCTATTGAGTGTGTAACATCGGGTCTTTGAGGGTTGGTGTCTGTTTAGCCAGTTCACTTACTGTTGCACTCTACCTCCATCATCAGCAGGCAGCTGAGAGGAAACGATAGTTGTATGGTGATGGCTCCTGCTCCGCGTGAATGAAAAGCAATGAATATAAAGCATGCACTTGAGCCCTCCATTGTGCTTAGTTGACAGGTGCTGGCTGGAAAGATTGTCATGCACCAAGACCAGGCGCTGCTGTCACACCAGCTGGCTTCCTCTCTGTGGGTCCCTCTCCAAGCTTTCTCTGTTTACCACAACACCTAATCTCATTCTCCTCACCGCCAATGTGCTGATAGCTACTGACTCAGAAAGCTTGGTATTGGCTGATGTCGTTAATCACAGAGAAAGCAAACTCCTCTCAGATTAACGCTGTCTCCGTGCTGATATAAGCTGCCTATTTAGCTTATGAAATTAATCTTGCTGTAACCTGCAGTCAAGGAGAAGGAAAGAGAATCCAATAAGTTTATGGAACTCATGTTCTGGACTACTTTTTTAAAAAGTTTCAAATAGGAAATAGTTTTTCATGTGTAACAAAGAAACTTGTTTCTATCGTGTACACCAGTCTTTGGGTATCCTCATGTTGAAAGCTGTACAGGCTTGTTTCCTTCAGACAATGGAGTGAAGAGCGCTTGGTTGCAGAATGAAAAAATGCCTTACCGGCCTGGAAGTGGCTTGTGATAACAGATGTAGTGACAGTTTTTTCTGATCAATTCAGCTCATGGTATTAAACCATGATGTTATGACACAAAGACTTCACTCTTCTGTTAGAAAAGACTTTGTGAAGCTCGATTTATTTAGTGTTTCCACCTGGTGTCATCCTTTCAAAAGATGGCCATGACACTCACCCATATAACTAACAAATGTAACTTTGACTTCTGGGTTGCAGAAGTCCAAATAGTAAATAATTGTCCAGTTTTAGATTGCCACAAATGATCAATAGCATCTATGGCTTAATCATTTTACACTTTTATTGTTAAAGCCTTAACTGCCCTTACAGGTGGATACGAGCTGTCTGTCGAAAGATGGGTAAACCTTTACAGAGCACGCAGGTAGCCCTTAGGAAATAGTAGGGTCATAGACTGCTCGTTGAACTCGTAGAGAGAAAATGTTTATGCACATTTTTTTTCTATGGGGATGCTGCAAGCAACAGTACATAGCAATTCATAGGGGTGAGTAACAGTAGAGTAGGTGTCGTACAGAATTTTCCTTTTCCCAACTCCCCCAAATCTTGTACACTGTGCAAAGGGGCCCTAAGTGGTGTTCAAGTAAAAAGTTTGCACTCCTGACTGTAGAAATTGAAGAGAAAGTATTTTTGGGGGTAAAGTGTAGTTTGTGCTGACATTCTACAGTGTTCCACAAGCACTTGCGTATAACACGCACACCCCATGCATGCGGCATTTGGTCATTAACGACTAATGACAGTACTAACGACTAAAATTGTTATGTCGGGTGGTTGGCGGTGGCAGGTTCCAAAAACAAGGGGTTTAATGAGATACGAAAAGCGCTACCATGCAGGGAAACTAGAAAACCAACTGACAGTGTACACAGAGAAACAGGTAAGTATGGACCAACAACAGTGGAAGGCAGTGACAATTCAATTCAATTCAATTTTATTTGTATAGCCCAAAATCACAACAACAGTCGTCTCGATGGGCTTCGAAGTAAAACATGAACTCAAAAGGATCATGAATACAAAGAATTCAATAGGAAAATACTAAAATGAACTAACAAACTGACTAAGCTATACTGGCATCCCTGCCCTTAGACCCCCCTTCGCGGTAAGGAAAAACTCCCAAAAAAAACGGATTCCGGAAAAAACGAAGAAACCTCAGGGGTGCCCACATGAAGGAGGGATCCTCCCCCAGGACGGACAGGCGATGTACCAGAACTCTTAGAGAAGAATTAACTTATCTAAATCTATAACTACATATATAAAGTCCAGCAGACGAGCTTCATCCAGTCGTGGTTGTGGGGACAGTCAAAGGCGCTAGTCGAGCTGGAGACAGGAACCACAGCCAGGAGCAGGAGCAAAGACGAGGTACTCGGTCAGGTACAGAGCAGAGACGAGCCAGAGATGAGCCGGAGACAGGAACCACAGCCAGGTGTAGGAGCGGGAGCAAAGGCGAGGTAGACGGTCAGGAACTGGAGCACGGATGAGCCAACTGGAGTCTGGAAGCACTCCCACTCCCCAGGAGGGGAGAGGAAAAGAGGGACAATACATGAATCGCAGTGTACCAGACAGAGGCATGGAGAACTAAATGATAAATTATGATCAGGAATGGAGGAGAGGAAGGGTAGAAGTAGAAAAGAAAAGAAGACAGAACCCCAGTGCACCATAGTTACCCCAGCTTCAACTTCTAGCAGCCTTTTAAAAGAAATAGTTAAGTTTAATTTAAACAACTTAACATTAAGTTAAATAATCTCTGAATACTAACTAGTCAGACAATAAGCCTGTCCAAAGAGGAATGTTTTCAGTCTAACTTTAAATGTAGAAACTGAGTCGGCCTCTCTTACATGAGCTGGGAGTTTATTCCATAAGACAGGGGCTTGGTGGCTGAACGCTCTACCTCCAACCGTACTTTTACTAATTCTAGGAACCACAAGCAGTCCTGCATTTTGCGAGCGAAGTGTTCTCATTGGATGGTAAGGGACTATGAGGTCCTTAATATAGGACGGGGCCATTCCATGTAAGGCCTTATAGGTTAACAGGAGGATCTTGAACTTGATTCTGGAATCAACTGGGAGCCAATGGAGCGAAACTAACACAGGAGTGATGTGATCTCTTCTGCTAGTTCCTGCTAACAATCTAGCTGCTGCGTTCTGAACAAGCTGGAGACTTCTTAAGGAACTCTTAGGACACGCTGCTAACAAGGAGTTACAGTAATCCAGCCTCGACGTAACAAATGCATGAATGAGTTTTTCAGCATCACTCTTAGAAAGTATATTTCTGATCTTAGCAATATTCCGCAGATGGAAAAAGGCAGTTCTACACGCCTGAGATATGTGAGCCTTAAATGATAAATCCTGGTCAAATAAAACCCCAAGGTTTCTAACTGTGGAATTGGGGGCTATACTTATGCCATCCAGGGAGACTATCTGAGCAGACAGAGCATCTCTGAGGTTTTTAGGTCCAAGTATAATGACCTCAGTTTTTTCTGGGTTCAAGAGGAGGTAATTAATTGTCATCCAGGTCTTGATGTCACTGATGCAAGCGTTCAGTTTCTCTATCTGGTCATTCTGGTCAGGCTTCATGGATAAATACAACTGCGTATCGTCGGCATAACAATGAAAATTAATGCTGTGTTTCCTGATTATGTTTCCTAGGGGTAGCATATAAAGCGTAAACAGGATCGGTCCCAAGACTGAGCCCTGTGGGACTCCATAGTTGACTCGAGTGCACTGAGAGGAATGGCCATTTACATTAACGAACTGATACCTATCGGACAGATAGGATTTAAACCACTGGAGAGCAGATCCTCTGATCCCTATGTCCTGCTCTAGTCTATGGAGTAAAATACTGTGGTCGATAGTGTCAAAGGCTGCACTGAGGTCCAACAGGACAAGAATAGAAAGTAGACCCTTTTCTGAGGCCAATAACAAGTCATTAGAGACTCTAACTAGTGCAGTTTCCGTACTGTGGTGGGGTCTAAACCCCGACTGAAAGTCTTCAAAGAGGCAGTTGTCCTGTAGGTGGCAGTAAAGCTGCTTAACTACAACTCTTTCTAGGATTTTAGAAATAAAGGGCAGGTTTGATATCGGTCTATAGTTGGCCAACACGCTAGGATCCAAACTGGGCTTTTTCAGAAGAGGTTTAACAACTGCATATTTAAAAGACTGTGGCACGTAACCCGTTTCCAGAGAGGCATTTATCATTGTTAATATGGGATCATTGATTAGGGGAAAAGTTTCTTTAAAAAGTCTAGTGGGAATTGGATCTAACAGACACGTTGAGGATTTGGAGGACGTAATAATTGATGTTATTTCCGCTTGATCCACAGCAGTAAAGCAGTCCAATGTTACAGAAGTTTCTATGGATGCCTCCATTTCTACCACTTCAGCCTGTTCTGGGCTGATAGTAGGAATAACTTGATTTAACTTATGTCTAATATTTGAGATTTTACTATCGAAAAATGTAAGACATATATGCTGACAGGACTGACGAGACACAGGTCCAAACGATCAGGGGAGATTGGGACAAGGGAAGTCAAAGTCAAACTAAGACAGGCAGGAAAAAACCTTCTAAATAAAGCAGGAAGCAGAATTAAAGGAAAACAGAACCCAAACCACAACAAGAGTATGGCGGAAGGCTATATGTGATTGGTGTGAGCAACCTACATTATCCTTTCATATACTTCACGGCACATTTACCACATACACGACAGTGGTATGTTCCAGTTTCGTGATGTCCCTTAAAGTGGCCTCAAGGGAACTACAAGACACACCTATGCTCATCTTAAGATGCAACTTTTCCTGTCTATGAACCTCCCTCAAAACAGTTCAATTTAGATTTAAATCATAAACCTTTATAATGAACAATAAATGAGTTTTGATAAAGAAAAAATAAGTTAATTGTGACAAAAAAAGAGTAAATGAATTTACTGTTTTTAACCTATTTATTTATTTATTATCTAGTCTATTTGTTTGTTTTAATGCATTCTATGTGTCATATCATTTATAATTTATCATATTTATCCTGGCTTCGTGGAGATCAAGATGAAGTGTTGTTAGGCCCATATTATTTTTTATTATGTATTATAAGAATGCTTTTATTTCAACTACTAACTTAAACCTGATTAGATTGGCTCGAGCCATGTGACCATAAAAATAAAACACTCCTTTGGTGGGATTCTGTGTTTCATATTTTATAAAGAACAAGAAAAATAAGAGCAGCTTAAGATGATTATGAGCAGTGATTAACAATTAAACTGAGAATTAACATAATTCCAGTGAAAATCCTGTTGGATCTTTAATAATAATGTTGTTTGACTCAGAGTTGCAAGGATTTTGCCTACGGTTGGTGGAGATGCATGTTCATGTTGCATGCATGATGGTAAAACATTTAAAGATAGAAAGATTGTACCGTCCTTCAAAAAGTTGTTACGATTTTGACGTACAGGGAAGATTCAGAAACTTGTACTAAATTATCAAACGCTGAATGAGCAAATAGAGTGAAGATGTTCATTTACAATACCAATTTAACACTGATGCCTGGCTCCTGGTCATCTTTTTGCTGTGTTAATTTTCCTTCTTCCACTCCAGCTCTTCCAGCTATGTTTCTGTACCTCTATAGCTTGTTACAGCTCATTGCCTCAGCCCATGGAGACATGGTTTTCAGACGGTCCCATCTCTGTGCAGTCCATGGAAAATCGAACACGTTGCAGATCTGTCCTTTGAGAATCCGCTGAAATTGTTTGGATAGATCGGTTTAAAGTGTAAAGTGTCCCAATCTTTCTTGCAGGGCTGTCTTCACTCTTGCTCCTGCAGTCTGTGAATCCTGCCTCTTGTATTATTCACAAACTGTGAGGATGTAGCCTACAGCTGAACACAGGGAACATATTACCAGCTTTTATTTATGTCTTCGTGCTTTGTACTGCAAAGAGTGAAGTGAAATTGAGGCTTTTTACGTTCACTAAGACCTTTCTAAAACAAAACAAATCCCTTTCGTGTGCCGTTGTAGACTGTGTGAACTGCTGTTGTGTGTGTGGGCTTTGCGGGGCTCTGTCCATCAGCTTGTTGAGAGCTCTTCAGGCTTGTTACCTTCAGCTTAGCAGGTGAAGAGTGCTTGCTTTCAGAATGAAAAAATGACATGCTTCGCAACCGTGCAGAGTGCTGAAGGTGACAGTGTCATTGTAATATACATCATTGGACTGGCTGCATTTTTAGTAAGGGCAAGACTAAGACATTTTTGCTTTGACTGTGATGATTGAGGGCAGTTCTGCCTTCATTCATCGCTGTTTTACAAATAGGGGCAGTCCCTCCATTTACTCAGTGAAAGCTGCTGTTACAGTCAAATTTGTGACTTGTAACTTTATTTTTTACACCTTTATGTTTGTCTTCTTAGGTACACAGAGGAGGAGATCCAACAGAAAGTCAGCACATTCAGACAAATGCTGATGGACAAAGAAGGCGTGATCACCAGAGACGGATCCCACACTCAGCCAGTGTAAGTGTCTTCTCATCTGCTTCATTCATTAAATCTTCTTTCAACCACTGTGTTCTTTATGGGATACAAGCCCAGAAAATGTAGAACTTTTTTTTATATATACACACAAAATTAAATTGAATCACTTTACAACACTTGTAAACACTTGATGTACAGCAGGACTACAAATATTTAAAATGAAACATTTCACACATTCACCTGCAAAGTGAGACAACTTTAAATGTATTACCTTTTTTAAGCTTGGAAGTATATGTAAGGGATTAACAACCAAATCAAAACAGTTTCAATTTTCTGATCATCATGATTATGAAATTTTACGGTTAAAATGTTACCAAGTTCATGTCTCCAGCCGCTAACAGATTTGTGGCTATTTCCGATGTATTTTTTGTTTAAAGATCCACTCCGATGAAAATGCTGTTTTAACATATTCTTGGGGCATTTTTCTTATAATGGGGGACATATATTGAGAACATTTTGGTTTAAAATGCATTTCTGATTATTATATATTCAAATCGTTGTGAATCAGGTGATTTGAAAATAATTCTATTTATGACGAGCTGCTCTGCTCCATTCTAATTCATCCTCTTGACAAATTGATCCGTGTACGTCTTTATTTTCCTTGTCTAATCTGGAATCAAAATCAAAACTGTACAGCTGGAGAGCTCCAATATTGCGCGCCATTTTTTTTGCACCAGTAATTTTATGTTGGGGTTGTGAGGGGCTGTAAGCTAGCAGGAGACCGTGTTAACAAAGCGTTCCCAGTAATGGGGAGGGCAAGGGGGGTGGGGTTGTGGGTGGGACCGTGCCACGAGTCAGAGAAACATTTCTAATGAACTACTGCCGCTCTGCAGAAACTATGTCCTAGAAAACATCAGTTTTCATTTTGGGAAGGCATTTTTTCATTCTGCAAACTAGTAGCCATTTAATATAATTAACAGATATATATTTAATCATATTTAATTATATATTAATATAATTAAATGGCCGGAATGCAGGAATGCTTTTACAACAGATCACAGATTGGAGTGGGACTCTAATGATATGAATGATTTTTAGTCAAAGATCTGGACTGTAAGCAGACAAGTCCACCATTTAGAAAGGGGCTTTGCTTTAAAGATGTCTGCAGTCTGAGCTTTTACATTACAACACCTTCCTTGATGTTGACCTTGGCTGGCTAGTAGAAGATGGTCATTGCTTTAAAATTTGTACATTTCTTCAGTATTTAGAAATCTTTTTTAAATATGTAAGCTTTTCATAAGTGCATATACTGTACATATGCACCCTTATATCCTTAGAGATGCTGGGTTTTGAACTGAATGCTCAAAAACAGGCTAGAATATTGGGACTCATCGGATTTTGAACATTTTCTCACTTTGAAATTGCCAATGAGTCTTGGTCCACAGGACACGACGGGGCTTCTGGACCACGCTCAAACATGTATTCCTTTACGCATGAGAAAGCCTGACTTAGAATCTGCAGATGGCACTGCAGATGATGTTATGCAATTTAGAAGGGGAAATGTGTCAAAAGGCTTCTCAGTTTGATGCAGAAGAAAATTATTGCAAAAGTAGTCCAAAAATCCTTATTCCTCCTTTTTTTTCCCAGACTGGAAAGCTTCTTTCCTCTGAGAGGCCCTTCCTCTCTCAGACATACCTTTTTTAGGCAATCATATTACAGAACGGATGTGTCAATAATTCATAGATGTTCTCCCAGCTGCACCTATTTCAATTGCTTGTTTTTTGGCCGTTTTTCACCCCTGCTTACTCTTTCCTCAAATCTAAGCTTTACATTCAAAATGAACTCATTTAGTGGGGACAAATGTCTTATTTCAAACATCTGTTAGAAGTATTGTGTGAAATTCCAGCCTGCTTTAGCTCATGTGCATCATCATAAGCATTTTCGGATTTATTCTTTGTATATTTTTCTTCTAACTGTGGAACACTGAATCAGTCAAAAGTACTTCAGAAATATTGTTATTGTTGTACTACAATGCAACATTTAAATTTTACACATAAAGCATTCAGCTGCTTTGATGTTTTCAAACCTTTATGATGCCCTGATTAATTAATTACAAACATAATCATAGTTGTTTCAGGACAAATTCATCCAGATAAAATAGCTGTTAGTATTTAATCCAAAGTGATATTGGTACAGGGTTTAAAAGCAAGACTTAATGGGTTGTCTGTCAAAGACGGAGGCATTTTCAAGCCAACGAGGCTAAGGTTGGCACAGGAATTGTCATTTAGTGTCTCCCTTGACCCTTAAGCTGGAAGAGACAGAGAGAGTGCCGCATCTGGTTCGGGGAATTGTAGAGACGCAGAATCACACCAGAAAAAGGCCACAACCTCAGCTCTAAAAGCCATGAGACATGGAAACAGCAGGTTGTAGACATGGCAGTTTCTGACTCAAGCCATCACTCTGAAAGTGTTATTGAGAGAGGTGGTGCGATGGTGGCATCTTGACCTGCTATCTGTGAACTTGCGAATGATAATGAAGTTGATGCTTCCTGTCTGTCAGACATGGTTAGTGATTCTCTCTCTTCTGCAGCTCATCCAGTGTCTGACATTTAGCTAGAACACGATGGAATGAGGAGGATGGCTGTTACACCGGATGATATGTACAGTGGGATGAATACATTAACATTTATGGTCCAAAGCATCCTTTTTCTTCCATTGGCATGTCTGAGTCAGATCTGTTTGGTATTTAAAGGTTTGCTTTATTTTTGCTCATAAGCTTTGTAGTGAAGATGCTTGTATTTTTGAACCGGCAAAGCTTAAACACAACCTATAAAGTGACTTCTGATTTATACAATGTGCTATGGCAGCTGCGGGTGACTGCCATAAAACTTCACTCAGTCATGTTTCACTGAGCAAGATTTGTAATGCACTCACCCTCATGTTGGCTTTATTTGAGTAAATTCTCTTTAAACATGGTTCTTCTTCATTTGGTACCCTCACTTTAGTTGACGACCTGCTGGATTCATTTTATTTCCCTCAACCTGGTTTCCTTCACAGTTTGTCATCCATAAGGAAATAACCAACTAAACTGGGATTGTTATAGGACAGTGATCAGTTTTAGGAAACATCCAAGTTCCGCTTTATGATCCTGTCCCACAGCAGTCAAGGGCTACAAGGACCAGATTCTTTTTGCTCTTCCTCTTCCTTACTGAGCCAAAATTTCTTCACTCGCCAAAAGTTGCATGCTACGACAGAGTTTTAGGGCGACCAAAAAAATAAATAAATAAATAAAGTAAAATTAGGAGATTTTAAGTCGTAAATTTACGAGAAAAAACTTGTAAATTTACTAGAAAAAAACGTGTACATTTACGAGATTAAAGTGGAAGTGAGCATACAGAGCAGCAGGTGAATGCCGCGCAGCAGCAGAGCAGACCGACTAAACTTAGTTGAACAGGTGAGCTGAATGTTTATTGATAACGTTCTAAATGTTTGGAAGCTCATTTGTTTGATTTACGATTTAATAATGTTTCATTTATTGATGGGTAGTTTGCAGGTCTCTGCAGCCCGATAAAGCCGTCGGTATCCCTGCAGTTGTCCACTTGAATCCTTTTTTCCTCCACCAAAGACAAGATCTCTACGTTTGTGTGATGCTTCTGTCTGAGGAGGCGCACTTTTTGGCATTTTCAACGTTCTAATGCTAATATAACAGACTATTTTCATTCCTCTTTATTGTTTTATGTTGAAACAGGACATTTCATCTGGAGCAGGGGGCGTATGTAACAGTTTACTTCTGCGTAGATGTTCGAATGACAGGTTCATGATGTAAGGTGACAAATGGACTTTAGGGTATGTGAATGAAAAGGAAAGCAGTCCTCTACACCCAAACATGTCTCTGAGATCCTTATTTTACATATGAAACTCTGCTTTACAGACACCGAACCCCGGAAAGCCGGCGCCACTGACAATAATCTGATTTTGAGTTGCCAAAAGGTTCAGAATCTCTTTGTTTTTTTAAACCTATCCAGAAATAAATCTTCAAAAAAGGCTCCACATATTTTATCTTCAAGCTAGGCTCCGATAAACGTAAACCTTTGGTGTTGTTTCCTCGTTAATCAATTACTTTTTTTTCTCTCGTAAATTTACAACTTAAAATCTCGAAATTTAAGAGTTATGACTTTCTTTCTCGTAACTTTACGACTTCAAAGTTGTAATTAAATTTTTTTTTTTTTTTTTGTAAACTGGCCCTAAAACGCCGTTGTAGCATGCCCTTAGTACCTAGTGAAAATGAATTTTTGACATAGTAAACGACCCCCTCAAAATTTTGGGGGGAAAGTTTTTTTGAGCGATCACTAAATTTCCCACACATACCGCTAGTTTAAGGCTATGTCCGAATTCCCACCCTAATCCCTAACTACTAAAAAATTATTTAGTGAGGGACTGTCCAGTGGCCTGGTTTTAAAAGCAATTCGTACACCATGCTCACTACTTTTATTTTATTATTTTAAATAATAATGGCGAATATGACGGCATTGATTTCACGATGTGAAAATCTAATTGATTTGAGCGTTTTGTGACAATCACTTATGAATCCACTGTGTTCTGATTATAAAAACTTTGATGGTTTATGGAAAAAAAAACATTTAAATACATTTTTTGCAAAAAAAAAATCAAACTCACTGCATTATGGTCAATATTTGCCAATCTAGTAAGCATCGATTCACACTGGTTTTTTAGCAGATACTTCTGGGAAATTTCTAGGGCGCTGGATTTTAGAATTGTAGATTCGGACTGCAATACAAAATGAGGAATGCACTATGTAGTGATAAGTGAAGGAATTCGGACATAGCTAAAGCCTACTTCAAAAACTAAAGTTCCGTTGACCTTTGACCTCAAGAAGAGCCTGCGATGTAAGTGTTCTAAAAGAAAATCCCCTTTACCATCAGCTAACATTTAAACTCCTAGATATTTATCACCTTTTAACTCCCCCCCAGGTGACCAAAAAATAAAAGTAATGTACTTCTTGCTCAAAAGCTTTGCCGTAACAGATTCACAAGACCAAACAAAGTCCTGCTTGCTTAATGTCCCTTAGATAAAAACGTTTGCATCTTCTGGGTTTTGAATGCAACTCATGTTTTCTTTTTAATTGCAGTGAAAGTCTTGATTATTTCCTCGTTCTGTCTGTCCTCCTTGGTTCGGCTCAGAGTTTTATGGTAATTTCTTTTTTAATCAATGCAAAGGAAAGGTTAAAGCTTTTTGCTCCTGTAACAGCACGCAGTAAAAATGTGTTATTGTTAAACCAGTTTCACTCGTGTTCCCTGGTGAGTGAACAACAAAGCAACCCAAAATGGCACAAATTCATAAAAATCTTTATAGCAGCAGAGTTGGGAAGAACTTTTAAAGTGATTTATTTATTCTGTAGACAAATGTCTCTGTTGTGTTCATCTGTTTGTACATATCTGTCAAAGGTTCAATGAATCAATAATTCAAGAATCACTTCGGTTTATGAAAATTAGTTCAGGATTTTCAATCTATGTCTAATCTTTCGCCAGCCTTCAACATCACAAATCATAAAATTCCCCTTTCTTTCCTCCTACACACAAAAATTGTGAATTAGCTTAAACCTATTTATTATGTGAGTGAAGTTTTATAGTTTACCAACATGAAGAGGAAACCACCTCTCCCAGGATTCTGTTCCTTCTCTACCTTCTCTAGTCTGTGTTTGATCACCATCATTTGCTCCTACGGGTTTTCTCACCATTTCTATGCTGATGATACTCAACTTTTCCTGTCTGCTTCCCCACATGACATACAAGTGCCATCATTCATCTCTACCGTACATTCGCATTTATTTGTTTGGAGGATACGCCTCTTGAGATGTGCCATCTCGTTTTCAAGAGGGTCCTCAAAAGACAACAAAACAAACATATCTGCTTGAATAAGAGAAAACATCTCTGTGTCTTAGATAGGACTAGGTTGATAAAATTGATTTATCAATCAAAATTGATCCAAGCTTAATAAATCAATAATCAATCTATAAAAGTAGAGATCAATCTTTAATGCCCTTTCCCTTTCTGGTGACCTAACACAAACAGCAGTAAAGCGAAAATCCGCTAGCTTGCTGCTAACGTATAATGGCATTTCCTATCATACGGCTAATGCTAACATTCGGTCGACCTAAATATACATCACTGAATAAATGAACAGCTTTATATACTCACAGGCATGAATTTAACTCTTTTAAGGAAACATTTTTTAAAGTAACCATTTGTGGTCTAAAGCAGTGTTTTTGCTCAATTTTCTGAAATAAAGTGTAATGCTTAACCGCGAGCTCCACCTAGTGGCCAAACTGAAACATCCTCAGGCGAGGCAGAACATAATACAAACATTTTTGTTAAAGCTTCTCTTTTATACAATTTTACAGAATGTCAACCGTATCAGATTAATATGTATATCTTCAAAACATATTTAGATTATTGTTGTATTTTTATACAATGTCTAAATTTCTAAACCGTGTAAATTCAAAATTGAATCAAATCGAATCTAGTTGATTGAAAGAATGAAAAAAAAAAACATTGAGTTGAATTGAATTGATCCAGGCTCTGGTAAATCCAATCAAATCT
Source organism: Oryzias sinensis (assembly GCA_037389245.1). NCBI lineage: Eukaryota > Metazoa > Chordata > Actinopteri > Beloniformes > Adrianichthyidae > Oryzias > Oryzias sinensis. The sequence continues at coordinate 10,809,569 of CM074497.1, read as the reverse complement.
GGAGATTATTGGTGATACCCAGCCCTAGTCCCAGACACAACCTGGTTTTCCTAGTAGTTCCTCAACTCTACAAGCTCATGCGCATGCCTAATTCTCAACATTGAAGAAATGAAGTCAATGGCTGACCATTTCCACAGATTGTTTGTACAGTTGATTAAAAAAAAATATATATATATATATATATATATATATATTGCCATTTCTTGTCACTTGGAGGTTTTTCATACTAAATTTGAATGTGACACTGAATGAATTGTTGCTCATCATGTGTCATTATTTTGTAAAAACATTAGACAGAAAAATGCCTGTCTGAGCTTTCTGTCTTGAGATACTTGTGTTTGTCTGACATAACCTGAAATTTGCCACAGCAGAACTCCAATAGAAAGACATTGTTCAAATGGTTGCTTTTGTTCCTTGTCACTCTGAAGCTTTTTTCTTCCTTCAAATCGCAGAAAGTTATGAAAAACAACAACCTTTTTACCTCAGCTTAAAAGTAATAAATCCAGCCTGCACCCATTCTCCGCCTACCTGCTGAAAATAACACACCACAATTCTGAAGAAAGTGGAAAACGTCTAGGCCCTCAGTGGCTAAGTGTCTGAAAGAGGATATGAATGAGTTGCACCACTTTGTGCTGCAGCCCTGAGCGGGGCCTTGGTGGTTGTTTATCACTGCCAGATCCCAGGAAAAGCTGCTGAATTAGGAAGCTTTCTCCTGAGCAGCTCTGCGTTAAACATGGAGGCCAGTGTGCCAGTACAGATGTCTACTGCATGTTGGTGATTGGTATCAATTAAGGATGTAGAGATAAGGATGGGATGTAGTTGATTTGTCAGTAATGACTGGCCATAGAGAACACCTCACTTAGATTATTGTTAATTAGGTAATCTTTGTTTTTTTTTTTCATTTTTGTAGCAGTTTTTGTTTAATAGTTGTCCCAAATAGTGTAAATTTGAAAAGGGTGGAACATTTTCTCACAGTATCTTGACTGGCCTGACGAAATTGGACGTAGTTGTCTACATTTCTTTAAAGGATCTTGTGTTGATTTTCTTCAAGTTGTTCTTCTGAAAATCCCCCCCAATATCACAATTGCAGACTATTTTAATTTTTAACCAATACATCTGTTTTTGTTTCATAATCGTTTCTTTAAACTCACCGTTTTAGTTTATTACATATTTGCATGTCAGTTTTTTTCCCCTAAAATCTTTTTTCAGTATAGATTATGTTTGTGCTCAGATTTTCTTGTTTGACTTTTCTTTCACTTCATCTTTATTAAAATCAAGTTTCTCATCAACCTGCACTGGTTCTCTGCTTTTAAGGTCTTTAACCAACTCCAAACACACAAACACACACTTTTGTCCACAAATTTCTGTAGTGCCAGATTAACTGTTTTCTCATGAAATCTGATGACACGCCCATAGAAAATGTAAGTAGTAAGTAAATTTGGTAAATTTTTCAGCATACGCCCATCACCATGTTGGAGCCAGACTACGTCAGTGAGCAGTGATTGTTCTAAGTCAGTCTGAGTCACCATATATGGTAACCACTCTCGTCAATCAGAAGTGAGCTTGTTGGAAAGCCACACCCTCTCAAACATTTTGAACATTGGATGTGTGACCACGTACTTTCATTGAGGCATCTGATTGGCCAGTTCATAACTTGCATAACTTGCCCTACAGAAAACAATTATGAAAAATAGGATTGCCAAGAACACGTTAGAAAAAAGAATGATAGTAAGAATGGTTCTTCTGACAAAAAGAACGACGAAATAATAGCTGTTAATTTTGCTATTGAAGCTTATGGGATTCTGGCTTCTTGGAGCCAGCAGATAATTCCTATTTGGGATGCGAGCAGGAGGGGCCACTCAGTCCTGTTCTCATATAGTCAATGAGATTAACGCCTTTATAAAAAAAAGGAATTATCTATAGATTATTTTTACGTTGTTTTTTTGTGTGATTCTGTGGTTTGTTTGTTTTTCAAATAAAACTGTGAAATAAAGAAACTTAAAAGAAAGCGATGATTTTCTTTAGGCCTCCACAATAAATCCCAAATTTATCATTATCGCGATATCAAGCTGCTCAATACGCACATCGCAAAAGACAGCGAAAAATGGTAAGGCAATCTTACGGCAGCCTGAAGTATTTAATGAATCAAAGAAATCCATTTATGCGTTTGACCAATCAGATGGAGCCATTTTAATAATAAAAATAATAATGGATTGGATTTATCTGCGCTTTTCAAGACACCCAAAGCGCTTACATTATGTCCATTATTCATTCACTCCTCATTCATTCTTGGTGATGGTAAGCTACTTTTGTAGCCACAGCTGCCCTGGGGCAGACTGACAGAGGCGTGGCTGCCAGTTCGCGCCTACGGCCCCTCTGACCATCACCGGGATCATTCATGCACATTCATACACCAGTGGAGCCACACTGGAGGCAAGGAGGGTGAAGTGTCTTGCCCAAGGACACAACGACATTTTGGCTGGTGGGAGCGGGGAATCGAACCGCCGATCCTTCGATCATTGGACGACCCGCTCAACCACCTGAGCCACTGTCGCTCAGTTAGATGCTTGTCTCCTAAGTAGACCAGGGTCATTTGGAGTGTAATTTAATTAAACTGTTGCAGTGAAATGGAAATTATGTTTTGCTATCTGTTTATGTATCGGAAGTTATATCGTCACCGCAATATTGATCATTACTTTTGCAAATTGCGAGTTTACTCATATTGTGCAGCCCTAACTGAAAACAACAACAGCCCAGGAGCAGTGTTTATTCTCACCTACTTTACTCTGAATCATCTAATAAAGCAAAAAATATGAATTAATTCAGGTTTTTAGCTTGGACTGGCCCTTTTGTTATATGGAGCACTGTCAAAGCAGCATTTAGTTGGCACTTGAGCATTAGTTTGAGTGCCAACTAAATGTTGCTTTGGTTACTTCCTATTTGATTGAAAAGAGGAGAAATGTTCAATTTGTGACGTGATCTTCTCATTAGAACCAGCTTGGCTTTTGTGTGTCAAAGGAAACCATCCAATTAGATCACATCTTCAAATTCTCTCCAAGATTTTTGACCTATTCACTTAGTGTTTTGTCCCTATCATGATGGTTGTTGCAGATTGGAGGAATCTTCTTTGCTAGTTTATCAAAAAAGAAGTTCTTTAGTCTCCATAATCCAGATATCCTTTCCTCACACGTAATAAAGGGGTGAAAAAAAAACAACCAGCTATACAAGCTGACTTTGAAACGTAGTGCTGCAAGGTCAGAGCAGCAGGACATTATGAGGAACAAAAAAATCGATCCACTCGATGTGTTTCTTGCAGCATAGTGTAAGAGTAAGAAAAGAGTAAGTGGGACAGTGTAAATGATTGCGTGTGCTTTCAGTCAGGATGTGAAGTGTGAGGAATAATTACAAAAATATGAATTCCACAAGCTAAGCCAGAATGGAAGAATAATTACCTTTAGGTTTGAACAAAGATCCCAGCAAATGTCCTCTTTGGAGCCAAGGCTGAGTGAGAGAAAGATGTTTTAACATCTTAATTTTTTTTGTTTTTCACCAAAATCATCTTAAATGAATTTTTGACTTAGTTAGCAAAATCATGTGTTAGTGGTTACTAATAAGCTAGGTATTTGTCAGCAGTCATCTGTCCACTAAGAATTTAACATGAACGTTTCTGTCATGTTTTTGTTTTTTTGTTTGTTTCTTTCTTTCTTATGCCAGACTGGCTCAGATTTGAGAAAATTTGAAAACAAAGTAGAGGAACAGCAAAAACATACGACAAGGGGTTTTTGTTTTGTTGAATTTAGCAGGAATATAGAAGCAAGATGACTGATAGACACATGGAACAGAGTTTACATTTTAAAGGATTCTAAGTTGTTGATAACCGTAGCTTTGCTGATTGAACTGTGTGTCTGCCTGTGTTGTGTTGATTAGTTGATTCCTTAGAGACGCACATGCCTCACCAAGGTTTCCAGTCATTTTAGTTGCAATGGTCCTTTAAGGATTTTTATGGCTTAATCAATGTTTTGCTGATGGGAATGTCTGACACGGTTAAAAGTAGAAACTGAGCAAAACCATGTGTTGATAGAGAAGTTAGATACAGAACTCTGTGACCTGACATTCACAGCTGCTTCTCTAACAGCTCAAAATCCTGAGACACAGCAATCAGCAGCACAACCTTCAGAACCAGAGCTGTTTATAACACATATTTAATATAGAATATTTTTAAGGGTGAACAAACACAACAAGCTTGTTTTTGTCCGCGTACCTAATCATTGTAGTTTTGGTAGCAGTGGCAGGGCAGACCTGGTGATCTGATGCTGCTACATTCCGTCTCCTTTTATCCGTGGGCTCTGAGGTGTGAGTCATCTGCTGGATGGGAAATCAGTGCTTTCTTTGTTTCTCATTGTTTGTTTTTAGCTCTGACATGGGGCAAAATTCAGCACATTCCCCGCTTTTAGAAGAGTGGAGGGGCTATTTGTTTACTGATTCTTGATTCCTGTGTTTCCAGGATGAACCACTATCCATCTGAGTATGAAGATGACGCTGACATCGTTGACTATCAAGATGAAGATTATCACTATGACTACCACAGTGACAACAGGTGGGCTGACACAATAGTTATGTCTTCATCAGCCTAATTTCTAAAAACTCCAAATGAACAGTTGAAAATGTCTTTGACCTTGCCAAAAACTGTTCAAACAATGGTGTTTGGCATTCAGTTGTAGCAGTTTTAGTAGTGTGAACCATCAGAAAGACAATAAGGAACTCAAAATCTACACTATGTGCTTTTCGTAAATTAAACTCAAGTTTTGCCTGCTAAAATTAAATAAATTGTCTCCAAAGCATCTCAAATGAATGACATCTCAATTGAACACTCCGAATACTCTCCAAATGCACCTCCAGCTTGGTGAAAAAGCATTTTTGTCTCAGCCCAACCGTGACAACTTCTGCCAATTGGGTTGTTTCTTGGTAAACAATCTACTGCATTTTTTCCCCAAAGCAAGGCATCACAAGTATATTGTTGAACCTAGATTGCACAAACCATATGTAAGGCCTTAAGCACATGTATCCATACGGGGGTTGCCATGAAGGGGGCATTTAAAGAGGAGCAACTGGATCTTAAAGGGAGCGCGGATGTTTCTTTAAGGGTCATGCAGCCATCTTAAAGGACGTCATGAATCCTCATATATATACACTTATATAAATACACTTATATAAATACACGATACACTTACCACACGCAATGATGATACCACACTTATGATGTACGAGTGACGATGTCCTAAAGCAGGACTTGGGTAATTAGTAAGTAAGGTGCCCACACTTCTGATTGTTTAATTCCCTCATTTCTAACAGTCAGGCTATATGCAAGGAGTGTATTTGTCACTTGAACATCCCCATCAGGCCTTTTGTGTAGTGAGGAGGGTGTGAAAAATTGAGCACACCTGTGGCTCACATAATGAGTTAACTTCAAACCAGTATAGTCTTAGTAAAAAATGTGCGTGAACATTTTTTCTCTACGGGCTCACCGAGGGGTCTGTGACCTTGATATATACTGCAGGCCCCCTGTGTGCCTCTTACATGTTTGCCCTTTTTTGCCCACAGACAGCCCGTGTCCACCTGTAAGGGCAGGTGTGACTAAAGCAACAAGTCGTCACCTTGCATCACCGCAACAACGGATTTAAGCTTTTGTTGTTTTCAACTATAGTATTTCATTGAGTCAGACTGTGAGGAGATTTCTCCTCACAGTCAAAACAGAAATGCTCACCTATCCATCCTTCCTCTGATCTGTAGAAGAAGGCAAAGCGTGAACGCTGAACACAGCAATATGTCATATTATGGTGGCATGTCAGTGATGTGGGTGTGGCAAATGAAAACAGAAGTAGCTGTTGAAAACCAAGACATTTTATTTGACTTACAGACGTGGAATTTGGTGAACATACTCATTAGCACAAGACGAGAAAAACTGCAGCTGCTATGAGCCCATTACTGTCATGATTTGAACATAAAATGTGACCTAAATGCCACTTTAGTTCACCACACTGAACCTAGCTGTCACTGTGAGGCCATGGTGTGTCCAATGTTTCCTGTCGTCTCACAATATTACTTTCCTCCATCTTCACAAACTCAGAGTGAAAAGGAAATCCAGCAGCTCTCCATCCCCTCGCCCAAAGAAAAGAAAGAAGAAAAAGTCTGGAAGACGAAGGAGCCGGTGAGTGAAAACCAAACCTCTCACAGTGAGTCTTGTTAAATATGACGCTGATTAATTTGAATTGAAAACTGCAAATGAGTCATCAGATCCCCACAACTGCGCAGATGGGGTGAGCGGGGATTAGCAAATGAAAAGCTTTTGTTTTGAGGATGTCAGCAGAAAACATGTGCCTGAGAGCAGAGAAACTCAGCTGCAATCTGAAGCTCGTTTTTGCCGTCAAGCATAAGCCCATCTGCTTGTCCTTGTCCTTCCCTCTCTCAACAGGTTCGGCAGCTCCTCACCCACTCACAGGGAGAAAAAGAAAAAGAGTGGAAAAAAACACAAACGAGACAGGTGAGTGTGCACATCTGCGTGGGTTATTGAAAGGGACCAACTTTAGATTTTCAGAGCTTTTGTAATAACTGCTCTTCAGTGAGGTTCCTGTTATTTAGTACTATTGAGAATGACAAAATAGGGAAAAAAGGATGGTAAAGGTTAAAGAGAGAACTTTTGGCCAAGAAAGAGAAGAAAACACAGCAGAAGAAAAGAGTAATGGGACAAAGATGAGTGAAGAACAGAATTCAAGAAGGAGAACATGTCAAAAGTTTAAAAAGTAAAACATGTTACATCTAAGAGCTGGAGACGGCTAATGAAGGTTTTTTTTAAAGAGACATGATGATAGACAAAGAAAATTGTTTGATCACATGAGACAAAGAAAAAAACTGACCCCATTGCTAAGAACTCAGAGCACAGAGCTTGTGACACGCCCAGGTTATTTCCTACGCTACAAATACGTTCTTTTCCCAGGAGCATTTTGTCATCTTCTCCTGATTCACAACAATTTAAATAAAGAAAATGTGAATTTTGAGCTTTCTTTATCCTCCATCGTCAGAAAAACGCTACAAGAACATGTTAAAAAAAACTAAAATAAAACATTTCAATCCGAGTGGGTCTTTAAGAAAAAAACTAAAAGAAGAAAAAGAGGTGAGTAAGAAAAAGTATTTTATGATAAAAATATGTAAAAGAAAAAAAATTGGAATAGATGAAAGAAATAAGAAAACGCCATCATAAAGAGTAAAGTAAACATTGTAAGACTGTACGTACCGAAAATTTGGAAAAAAAATCATTAAAGAGAGAAGAAGAGGAAAAACAAGGTAATATTGACAGAAAGCAAAAAGAGAAATGAGAACAAGAAAAATAAATAAAAAGCAGAAATCTGATCAAAAGAGAAGTAAAAAAAATCATCACACATAAGATACAATTTAAGAATAAATGGAAAATGAAGCAAGGAGGAGGGCTTGTAAAGACAAAAACCTATCAACAGTCAAACGTTCAGAGCCCTGTAGTATAACAATAAGAAATTGTAGATAGACTTCCTCCTGCTTCTCCTCCTCTTCCCCTCCTTCTCTGACTGTCGGGGGTGTCATGGCTTAATGTGCTGCTCTAATAACCTAGCCTCTATGAAAGCGCATCACACAAGAAAAATGAGCGCCTCTATAAAATGCTGAAAATCATTTTGCTGCCCCACTCTGCTTTATCGCCTCTCCTGCATCCACGCACATACTACACAGATTCCTATCTATCCTCTTCGCTTCTCCCCCACACCGCCCTCCCGGCCTCCCTCTGGATGCTCTGCATTGCAGGTACTGTTGACATATGAATAATGAATAGAAGCAGACCTGTAGGGGGATCATGCAGCGCTCTGCCCCGCAGCCATCCTCCCATGAGGCTTCCTTTTAAATTGCATATTGGGAAGGGACTGCAGAATTTTTTCCCTGTTAGCATGCAGCTGCATTGCTACACACTGTCAATGTTCAGCCCAGTGCCCGTCCACAAGCTTTTGCCAGAAAGAGTCGTAACATTGAGACTCTTACTGTTCTCCTCGTAATCCTCACATAGAGCAGATTTCCTCTGATAAAACACCAGCTGCAGCTCTGGCTCTTATTTCAGCCACACATGTTACTATCACGGCTTTATTACTACACTCTCAAAAAATCACTAGCGTACGTCCCGATGCTCTCTCTCCCACTACAAGCTGCAAACTGTAGGTGGATGGAATAGCAGGGGACATGCTCAGGAAAATAAGTCAGTCATGCAGAGACTAATCACTATGGTAACTGCAATGATGATGGTGAAACTAAGATGAGGGCGATGTGTTCATTTACACTTGACACTGAATGATACAACATTTTTTTATCTTAAAGGTCACTATATTGTTAGTTTACAATAAAAATGACCTAAAATCCAAAAACAAAATTTGGTCCGTGTCTCCCTCCCCCGAAGAATTACCATTTTTTTTTTTGATTCACTTATGCGTCGGCTGTGCTGTGTAGAAGGATCAAAGCTCCGTGGGCTGTAGTGTTGCTCAAATCAAGTTACAGGATTCTGTTCTTCAAACAACTGGACTTTATAGACCCCCCCCCCAATAAAAATGTACCTATTCTTGTAGCAGTTTTCCCAATATGGAGAATAAATATAAAGAAGAAAAAAAGATAATAACCGCTGAATATATATTTGTTCCAATCAAATACGAAAAAATGCTGTTAGAAATAGATCGTATTTGTGTTGTAGAAAATATGCTCACTGGGCCACAAGCTCCCAGCTCCGCTCCATTCTGATGCATCCACTTGCAGACAAATAGATTCATGAACATCTTTGTTTTCCTTGTCTGAGCTGGAATCTGGATCTAAACTGTACGGCTGGATAGAACCAATATTGTTCACCACTTTGCTGCTCCAGAAATTTTAGTTTGGGGGTGTGAGGGACTGTAAGCTAGCGGAGGGGGGTGGGTTTGCTCTGCACAAACTGTCCCACCCAAAACTCAGAGGTGAATTTTGAATGAACAGCTGCCACTCTATAGAAACAATTTCCTTTTTTTAATTTTGACTAAAAACAGTTATCATAATTAAAAAAGACCACTGGGAATACTTTTAAAGGGCCTATATGATGCAAAATCAACTTTGCTGAGCTTTTAAGTGTATTATAATGTTTATTCAAATTCAAAGCAGTGTTTTGCTCTGTTCACGCATCTCTGAGTTTTCTTCTAAAAACCTGCTCTCTGAGCAGAAGCCCCTCCCAATCCCCAAAAACAAATTGGTTGTCAAATTGTGACGTCACAAAGTGAGGAACTGCACTGCCAGCACCGCCCCCCAGGCCAGCACATAAACACACAAACTCTCTCCGTGGTGCTACCCACAAGGAACAAAAGGTGTTGCCTCAGACATTGAGTCGTCTTATTTCTGGGTAGTAAATGAGCTGCAAAAATAACTATTTTGTTAAAAACCGTTCTTTAGTGTGCCAAAGGTAATATATTATCATATATATGTATATAGTTTACTCTGAAAGGCTTAAGAATACCATAACATAGGCCAGGGGTCAGCAACCTTTACCACTCGAAGAGCCATTTGGATCAGTTTCCCACAGAAAGCAAAGCACAGGGAGCCACAACACTAGGGGTGTTAGAAATAATCGTTTCGGCGATATATCGCGATAGTTCATTTGGCGAGACTTGTATTGATTTCAAAATGCTGTCAGGATATTTATTTATTTAATTAGTTATTTTAATTATTTATGAACCTGATGTTTCTTTTGAACTTTTGTCCATTTTCCCACAACCTTGAATAGACGTTTCTGTCTTTGTTGCGTGGTCTAAGCCCCTCCCCCTGCCTTTTTTCCTGTTCATGTCCTCTGCAGCTCCAAGTTGTTTGTTTGCAACCCCCCCCCCCCCCCCCTCCAGCGTGTTCTACACAGACAGTGTAACATACGGTGACCATACAGCAAGTTGACAGGATAGTAGGGTGGTTTTAGTCTAGGAAAACTTTTTGAGGGGGGCTCATGTGTCCCCTACGAGATTGCCACTGACTGTCTTTTTACAAGAACTTTCCATCCCATAACAGACTCTGGTCGGCGTTCATAGCTGCAGACACGCCCCCTCCGCATGCTCACACTGCTCTCTTCCTCCTGCACTACCCTACGGTGTTAACGGCATCACGACGTGATAGTTATTTTACTAAACCACAGAGAGCCGCAGGCTGCTGACCCCTGATATAGGCCCTATAAAGCTGATCAAAAGATGATCAGAGTCGGACTTTGAGGTTCATCTTGAGAATATTTAGTTGCTTATCTGAATAGCTTCTTCAGTTTTAACATCTGCTTTAAAAAAATTGGTTATTTATCTGTTTACTTCAGAGATATGGCAAAAAATTGAACTTGATGTTTTGTGAGCAAATGGAAATGTCAACAATCGAGTGCTTACAAAAATGATCTTAGTCGTTGTGGCTTGGAGGTGGCGCCATGGGTTAAAGTTTTAGCCCCCTGAAATGGTCTAAAATTGTCTGTGTATGTTACTGAATCTTATCTACTGTCTTTGTGTAAATGAATGAGCTTTGTGAATAAAATCATGATGATTTTGTGTCATCAGGTCTGCATCTGACTCCAGGAAGAAGAGAAGACACAGGTTTGTACAGCATAACACAGGCGGATGCTTGTCACCTTCATGCAGCTGTGTATTAGAATAGGATGTTTCTTATTGTCTTATTGTCTTATTGCTGTTTCTGCTGCTGGTTCTCGCTTGTTCAAACAGCATTGTAAGGGACTGATCCTATACACTAAGATTCTGTGTTGAATTCTCAGGACTTTATGATCTTATGTCTGATTTTTGTTTCAGATCCAGCAGCCCAAAGAACAAACACAAAGACAAGAACAAACAGAAAAAAAGGTGAGACACGCCTGGAAAGATTTCCTGAATGAGTCATTTTAATTGCATCAAGATGTAAACAAATGGGTGGATTTGATACTTGTGCCGCGCAGTCATCATGTTTGTAAGTTAAACAAAAAAAAGAAGAAAGAATCTTACAAAATTAGTAAGAATGGGGTTTTTATGCCTTGAACCTACAATCCTATACTCAGACTCAGAGAAGTAGTTAATCAAGCACAGGAGCCTTAACTCATAAGAAGAGTGCACATTTTTATATTTCCAAAGATTTACTGCTGAGCTCTGTGTGGCTCTCTGTGTGTGTGTGTGTGCCTGGATGTGCTTGGTGTTCATCAGATCCCCCGGTGAGAGCCCCAGCCGGAGTTCACAGCGCCAAGGCAGCTGCTGCAGCTCCCGGAGCGCCTCCCTGTCCTCAGCCCACAGCACCTCCAAGTCCCCCGTCAGGTAGACTCCTGAACATCCGCGCATGCAGACCCACATTCACGCATTTGGTTTTGTGGTGCGCAGACATGGCGCCACCGACTGAGCTGTCGCCCTGGAGACCGCCAGTCTCTCTTTTGCATTCACTCTCCTCCCTCTGGGGGCAGATTGGGATCTAAGCGGTGTCTTATAAGAATTCCCTGTAAGTGGCTGTGATACCTCTGTCTGCACTCAGACTCAGCTCAATGCTGAAGTGTTTATTAGGCTTCAAATGCTGCATGTTGCACTGCTTTTGCAGAATAATTCCTTATCAATCTCTCTCCATCAATGTGCCTCTTGTTTAGATTATATTCTCATTTAACTTCTTTTGACCATGGCTCCAAAACTCAACAGCCAGGATCACTTTGATCAGGAAAGCCCTTTCTGTATTTTTGTCTTCCAGACCAAATTCCAAGCACAGGACAGATCAAGAGAGAGCGTCTGACCCCCCTCTGTCCCCGGGGCCCAACATTCCCACCGAGTGGCATAACGGGGACCACACCCAGCGAAGCCGCAACGGCAAGGCCGGCAGACTCAAACACGCCGACGGCGAGAAAGGGAATGATGTATGTAATCTCCTATACTGCTCACCCTCCCTCCCCATCACCAGTGGCTTCTACCAAAGTCTCTCTAACGTGCTCTCCTGTGTGACTTGTACATAAACGTTCGCTCTCTACTTACTGAAACTCTTGTTTCTCAGTTGTTTCTGGGTTATGGGTCACCTTTTCTAAAGATTCATGGTATCATGTTTGTAGAAGACTCTTCTGTCCTGTGGAAAACCTGCTGCTCCTGCTGCTTTGTTTCTGGCTCCATCTTTTATTTTATTTTTTTGTTTGTTTGCTTGATTTGTTTGGTTTTTAATTTTTTTATTTTAACTTTATTTACATTTCTGTAGTTGTCGTTTGCCCATTACAAAAGAAGTGAACAAATTTAGCCAACATGTTTAGAAAAATTACAAACAGGCCTGTACTATTTCAACAGCTGGTGAAGCAAAAGAAAATGCTGATATAGGTGAGAAACTGCATCAAACTTAACAACCAAAAAAGAGAAATTCAAAAATATATACATATATATGTGTATACACATATATATGTATGCAACGCTTCTGTTGAGAAAAAACAACGCTTTAAAGGTCAGAAGGTTTTTCTTTCTTTTGGAAGAGCTTAGCTATAGTCATCAACGGCCACTTATACTGTTGTATATGTAAAGGAAACATTATTTATATAAATAGAATTTCACAAAAAATAAAACATCTCTAAGTCACTAAAAAATTACAATAAATGCTTTTGTTTTAAAGTAGAGCTTTGTTGGTTTTAACTGTTATTTATCTAGAAGGTGAAACATTAAAACTGGTTGTGATTTAATTCCACTTTTCATCTGATACTAAAGGTATCTATTTTTCTCTTTTTTATTTACATTTTCTCTTTAAATTAAAAATACAGGATTAACAAAAAAAGTTTATTTTATGCAAATTCAGCGTTATTTATAGAGCACCTTTGCTGTTACTAAACACCTCAAAGCCTTTTACCGTACATAACATGAATGCCAAAAATAACAGTAAAAATATGAATCCTTAAAAAAGCCCCCCAACACATATACACACATTGTACAAAAACAAACAGGGAAAGTATTCCATAAAATCAAATTAAAACTTGAGGAGATCTAAAAACTACTGAAAAGCTGAACTAAAAAGATGATTTTTAAATGTTTTTCTTTAAAAACCTCCACAGTGTATGAAACCCTCACATCCTCATGAAGGATGTCCACATGTTAGGCCCACAGTGCCGGGATGTGGCTTTACCGTGGGTGGAGGACCTGATAAAAATGAAGGTCCAAATCTATTATAACATTTATAAAACAATGAAAGAATCTTAAAATTCAACCCAAAGCTTACTGGGAGCCATTGCAGTTTTTTACATGACATCTCAGTTGTTTGAATAAAAGTGAATGCTGTTCTGTTTTTCCTGTGAAGACAACCTAGGACACCAGCCTGTTTTTTTTTTCTTTTTTGGAGGAAGACATAGACCTGCCCTGATTGCCTGAAAAACAAAGACAAACTTTTGCCCATGCCGACCTGAACTGTTAATACTTTCTTCTATTTGCCAGCTCTGCAATGATGCAGATAATAAAAAAAAACCAAAATACTTTAGATGCTGCTTGTCATTTAGAAAATGCTGAACTTTTTGTCTCTCAACTGTCTGTCTTCCGGTTAATTCAAGAGTCCAAGGGATAAAAAAAAAAAGTTTTTTCCAAGCCAGGGTGCTATCAAATATCAATAAAATAAAATAAAAGTCATAACTTTTGCTGGAGAAATGAGAATGGTTTAAAAAATATCTATTTCAACTTGGCTGCAAACGCTCTGTAACAATATCTCCTGAGAGCTGACTACAACAGTTTGCATGTTTCTGTGAAATCTCCTCTGTTTCTGTCTTTTGGTTATTTCATTCACTACAGTTTGAGTTGAGGTTGTATTTACCCATAAATAAATGCCCAAATGTTTCTTTTCTGTTTACACTAAAAGCTCTCAAATGGTTTGGATGTGGACCAAGTAGGTTAACGGGGTACGTGGACTCGCTTTTTTCTTGTCAGCGTAGTGTTTTTTTTCTCAAGCACTGCTCAGCAACAGACTCCTCTTTTTCTTCGGGCAGCGAGCAGCTTCTGCCAAAGCATCAGGAGTCAAACACATGCTCCTCTCTACCACTTTACTTCTCCATGTTGATTTGCATGTTGTCTCTAGTTAGCGGGATTCCCTCTATCCCCCAATTAATGTTACTCTGCGGTTTCCAAGCGAGTGGAAAACAGCTAACAAAACGCACACTTGAGATTTGTTTGAGGTGAAGTGCGATGAGGAGCAGGAAACTGGTGCAGATTTGTCAGGCAGTGTCTTTTCAACACATAAAGCTCCAGCCTTTCAGGTTTTTACATGTCAAAGTGATGACTCAGGAGGACGTGTGACAGATCAGCCAAAGTTTGAGTTGTTTGACATAGCAAATGTTGTGCGTAGCAGCTCTGGCTCTTCATCTGTTCATCTCAGTTTGTGTTTCTGTAGTTGCCCGGTTGGGAACTGTCTGATCCGCTGTGTGGGAGGCAGTACTTCAGAAAAATCCGAAAAAAGCAAGGCTATAGCTCAGACACAGGCATGTTTCTGTCAAGCAGAAATTTATCCTCCGAGCCTTTTCACCAAAAAAGCTTCAAAATTCAGTTGAAATGATTTGATTAACTACTCCATGCTACCTGTGGCAGGTGGAGGAAATCATTAAAGTCCCACTTCAATTATCTTTTAATCTATTGTAAAAGTGTTACCAGTGGTCTTTTAATCATAATTTTGCCATTTTTAGCCAAAATTAAAAACAAACCTGTGCCATTTTCTAGGACATAGTTTCTGCAGAGCAGCAGGAGTTCATCAGAAATTTGCCTCTAAGTTGTGGGCGGGACTGTTGGTGCGGAGTAAGCCTGGCATGATTTCCCATCAACGCTTTGTTTACACTTGTTCCCGCTAGCTTACAGCCCATCACAACCCTCAAGCTAACATTGGCGAATGCGATTCCAGCTCAGAAGAGGAAAACAAAAACCTACATAGATCTATTTGTTTGCAAGAAGATGCATCAGAATAGAGTGGAGCAGGGAGACTGTGGCTCACCGATTGTAGTTTGTATGTAACAACTACTTGCATTTTCAAAGAGCATTCATTATTTGCCTGCTCCTCATTTACCCCAATTTGAATGAAGAAATACTCAGCAATGCAATTTTGAAAATAATTTTCCTAATATATTTCCTCCATCATGAGAAAGTCCCACAACACCAAAAGCCCAATTTCATTAGAGTGGGTCTTTAAGTTACAAATACTGCACATATCTTACTATTCCAAGGTGTATAAACCTAGAGTTGTAAAAAGGTTCCATAGCTGCTCTGGACAGACCAAAAGTAGAGTTGTGTTCTGTTTTTGCATTGCAGATGCATAAATCACAGAATTGCCCCCTTTGTTTGTTTGAGTCTGAGTGACTTTTAGAAAAAAAGAAATTGTGAAAAAGCTTAGAAGAATAGAGTCAGAACATCACCAAAAAGCATGATAACACTAAGAGTAACAGTAAAGCGAGTAACAATAAACTTTTCATACATACAAGGGAAATTGTGACCAAGTGAGTGTGACGTCACCCATAGAAATAGTTTATAGTAATTCATACCCACTTTTTCACAAAATGGATGCTGCCGTGTTATTAAATGTATTAAAGTTTTAAGAATACATTTTTTCTATTTTTAAAATTTATCTTTTGAGGGTTTTAGGGTTTCTAATGTGTTATCTAAAATTCATCCTTGTAACAATAGTGTTTTTGAAAACACACGCGTGCAGCAAACAGGTTTGATCAACTTTACGCATCAATTTAAGATAATAGGTGACACATCTGAGAGGCTTTTTGAAAAAGGATTTCTATCACTTCCTAAAAAAAACCCTCCTGCAGGACGTGGACTTACTAACACTTCTCCGAGCTTTTCTGGGACGCTTGACAACTGCGTCCCACATGATGAACAAACAATTCCAGAAAAGAGCCCTCTTGTGGTCCTCTTGGTCATTACTAATGAATGCCTTTGAACAGAAAGCCTTTGATTTATGAGAATAACTGGAACATCTCACGCATTTATTAACACAAGTGTGATTTTCCTGAAGCTATGTAAAGTGTAAACAACCCCCCCCCCTCCTCCACCCTTGTTTTTAAAGAGCTCCAGTAGACTGCATTCCTCTGCGTTGATGGTGATGCACCAAGAATATGACAGAAAAAGTCCGAAGTACACATAAAGGCCTGACTGTCAGTGGGGTCCCTCTCAAAGATGCCGACTCTGCCGTTTGTCCATCATAGCAGTGCCCTCCCAACATCCCCCCCACCCCTTGCTGCTGCTCATCTGTGTCCCATGTGATTCGCGTTCCACTTTAATGCTCTTTTTCTAACATTTCTGTCACATCAGCTCTGCATGCCTTCCTCCCCTTACCTCCGCTAATATGACAGTTATCCCACCCCACCCCAACATCTGTTTGGAAACAATTATGGCTGCATTTGTTTAAGCGAAGAAGACAAAGCAAATCATGTAGTCCATAGATTCATCTCTCCGTTTGAGTTTGAATTCCGTCTGGGTCTCTTCTCCCTCTTCTATCTTCTTTTGCTGATTCCTCCTCAGTCTTTGGACCAAATATTGTAGCTTTGATACTAAAAGAGGTCATTGTCTTTTTCCCATTTCGCTGCGGAGAACATTCCTTTCTCCCTTTTTTCTTTCTTTCCTTTTTTGTTTTTGTTGATATTGCATACGTGTCACTGATTGAAATGGAAGGTAGGTAACGCTTTGCCTACGCACGTGATCTTTATGCAGATGAGAATGTGACAAGCACCCTAGCCTGAGTGACGTCAATGTTTCTCTCTCTTTCTCTCTTTCTGTTGTTCACTGATGGTCTTCAAACCAAATTAATTTGGATTCATCATTTATGATTTGACTCTCAAAAGATTGGATTACATGGCGTTCTGGTTTTTCTCTTTCCTCCCTAACTTCATTCTGAAGTCCAGTTTCCCACTTTATCTTGCAGGTCCATTTTTTTTTTTCTCCTTTCTTTTCTGTTCTGGTAGAATGCATTTCTGTTTGTCCAGCATCTCTCTGTTTGTTGGTGACTTAGATAATCTGCCATATGATTTCCACCACATTGATTTCCTCGACCGTTTCTAACAAATGTCTGAAGCACCAGTGGTTGTGTGTTTTCTTATTAAATCGCTTAGTTTCGTGGGAAAGGCTCCTCTTTCAGTACGAATCAGAAAATGCTTCTGTCGATCACGCAGTGTTTAATGCTGCACTTCATAATGCATGCGGAAGAGCCTGCTTTATTTGCTTTCATCCTTTAAAAAAAGAAAAACAGCTTCGGAGGGTTACTTCCCATAAGCAAAGTGTCACTGAGCTTCCCCACTTCTCAGGTCTGTTTTCGCTGGAAAAGTTCTTCCTGCTTAAAGGATAGTGCTGGCACCAGCAGGTTTTGTCTCACCATCAACAAATCCAAACAAAAGACCAAATCCACTATGAGTGAACAGTTTGACTATCCTGGAGCGGCTGGTTTAAAAAATATATTTGAACAGTTTCAAAATATGTATAGAGGAATGAGGATGTCACATTTATTTATTTAGTGCATCCTATCTTTTGAGTTTAGAGAGCTAACTTCCAGTATTTTTGCATGAACTTGTGAGCTTTTTGCATTGTCTTTCATCTTAAATTTCATGTGCAGTCCACTATAATTACTTTACTAAAAGCATAAAAATCACACGACTAAGGCAGGTTAAATAAAACAAAATCAACTTAACTTAAATACAAAATAATGCATATTTTTTAGGTGTTGAAATTTGAGCAAAAGGTCATGCTAAGTATATTCTTACTGCTTCCACAGGATCGAAGAGTTTAGGTGAATCAGTAAACTAAATTCTGACTTGAAACAAAAGAACAGAACCAAGATACGACAGAGCTGACATAAAGGGGTGAAAAGCCTGAGGATTTATTCATTACAACTGAAAACTATGAGTCGAAATACTCAGACATAGCTGGGTCAAACAGAAACATTTGAGATTATTAGACATAGTGTCATAGTTACATCACGGAACAGAACCTAATCTAATCTAAACCCAAAGCATAGCCAGAACCAACCCAGAGAACACAACCAAAATCCCAGATCCTGACACCAAACCTGATGGGCCTCACTGAAGACAATCAACAGGAGACTAATAAATAAGTCAAGTTTATTTGGAAGGGTTTTTCTTTATTTTGAAGGGCTTTTTTTGTCTCAGAATGACCGTAAGTCAATTTAAGCAAACACTCCACAGTTACCACTTTAAACAAATCAAACACAATTTTGCGTAAAAAAAAAAAATTATAATAAACACCTCATGCCCATCCTCGTGGAGGCTGTGGTGGGATGATGGTGATGGTTTCACCCCAACATAAAGCCTTAGTTCCAACTGCTCAGGATACGGGCAAATATGAGCTTTCTGTGGGTGAAAAAATGGTCAAATCACTAGTCAAAGAAAATATTCAAGCACATTTTTTCTTCGGGCACGCTGTGACCTACAGGACGTAGTAGACACTTGCACCTTACTAACGACTAGACAGTGGTATAAGGGGACCAGATGACAGCATCACCTGAATGTCATAAGTGCCAGCAACTCAGATGAGCGTGACAAATACTTCATAATACAGTTACCACACACATGACAATCACACGATCTATTTTCATGACATCTCTTGAGGTGGCCTCAAGGGGAACTGCTAGACACACCCGCACTCCTCTTACGATGCAGCCACTCCTGTTTACAGCCCTCTATGGGCCCAGACAACCCAAAAACCCACAGGTGACTAAGGCTTAAACTGAATTTTTGCATAAACTGAGATTCCTTTCTATATGAGAGGATTCTAGAGACAGGTGTAAGGCCATCTGCTCGGCAAATGAGCAACAGAGTAACCAAAGACAAAGATTCTAGGGTTTGAAATGTTTTGTTTTACGGTCTAAACTGCACCCCAATTAAAATTTAACTTAAAAAAAGTCTTATAAAAGTTAAGCTATGAAGCAAAGAACCACATTTCTCCATAATAGTCTGAAAAAATAGATAAAGACTTACAGAAAACTGTTATCTCTATAGCTAAAAAAGATACAGGCTGTTAAATCAGAGGTGGTACTTAGTAGTGCCCAAAGTCTAAATAGTGTTCCTTAGTTTATCAGGTTCAATCTGTGTTGCTTGAACCTGTTATGGTCCACAAAATATGTGTGTGTTGAATTTAACAAAAGGGATTGAAAGAGAAGAAGAGAAGAGGAATCTTTTTTCATGACTCTTTGGACTTCACATTTATGGCTTTATTTAAACCACATGACAAAGGATTGTGGTCACTTATGTCAGTTTTGACAAATGAAACTCAGAAAGGAAGAAAGTATGTGATAAAAACTGCTGCACATCCTTGGTAAAGATCACAGGTATAAACCCGCTTTTACTCGTTTGTGGTTCTTGTTTGTTAAAATCATGCTGTTACAGTCGAACTTCTCCTTCCAAGTTTGTTTAAAGCAACTTATGGCGTTGGTTGAAATGTTGATTTTTTGCCACCAGGGTCTAAAATAGTCATATTTTTCACATTTTTCAGTCAGTTGTGAAGTTGATTAAATGAAAAATATGTAAAGTTTTTGGATTCTGGTTTTGGTCTTTCCTGTTTGAATCTGTAAACAGAGACAATATTTAACAACGCTGGCTTTATCCTTTAAAAAAAAAAAAGGTTGCACACTAAAGGAGGATCTTTCTGGCTCATGATTTTGTTGTGATATTCCAAAGTTTGAAGGTTATTATTTTTTTTACCTGGTTTTAAGGAAAATTATGATTTCAAATTGTCAGGAAATGTAACTGAAACATCCGTTTCAGAAAGACCTTCATGCTCACTGATGTTTACAGCTCCTTGGAAACCAATGGAAACTACTGAAGAGTATTAAAAAAAACTCCATGAGCTCAAACCCAGAGGTGGTTAACGTGTAAACACGTCAAACAGGGAGCGTAGAAATACACTTAACGGAGGTGAGAAGGTAAAAACATGAGTTGTTTGAACTCAGCAAACCGCTGTGTGATTTTCACGGCTGGTGTTTGGGCCCAGAGGATTCGCTCCCTGTGTGAGGGACTCCCCTGCACATTGTGGTTTTCCTCTTTGCTTTTTGAGTTCTTTTCTCTTAATTTCCATGCATTGTCTCATGAGTCACTGGCAGGGAAGGGTTTTGTGTCTTTTTCTCTTGCATTTTGTGAATCTAATGATGCACTTATGTTGCCCCACTTTTCCCTTTTCTTCATACCTTACCTACTAAAGGAGGGAATACCATTTTATTGGTAAGTGGATGATAACCAGAAGGGAGTTAAACAAGAGTAACCGTTAAAAAAAAAATCAAAGACAATGGGTCGCTGTTCACTCCTCAGCAAATGTCCTCAGGAAAAGATAAATCCACAGAGAGACAATTGAGTAGCAGACAATTTGTTTTCTGATTGATTCAATAATTGTGATCTTTATTTTGTTCCTTCCATTTCTGTGATGTTCTGTCAGTTGTCTTCTCTTTGTTTTGTTTCATTTTTTTAGCCATTACCAAAAAAAAAAAAAGAAAAAACTGTACAGAACAAGTCCTCTTTTTCTACTCTCAAACTCTGTAGCTCTCTTTTCTCTGCTCTGAACTTATTTCACACTTTTGTTTTCTTTTCCCCTTCTTCCTACTCTTCCTAGTTCTTTTTGTTTGTTTTTGCGATTTTGATTTCTTCAACTCATTATGGTTTTGCATGCCAAGTATTGCATGCGCTGCACCATAGAGGACAATCTTTAAGCCATATGGAGAAAAACTTAGATCTTTTTCTTTTAGATGTTTACCTTCTTTTGGCAAGTACACCATAGCTCTCACTTCCAAACCTGAAAACTCTCTAATGCTGCTTTATCTTTTTCTTTTTTTTTTTTCTTTCTATTATTTTTCCTTGGTTGGTCATCCTGTCTCTGCAGAGGCTCAATCTACTGACTGCTAGCCAGTCCTCTGTGCTGAAACAGCACAAGATCCACAGCGCCCCCAGCAGGAGCCAGACGGCACAGACGTGCGAGGCAGGCGAGGCTGGGACTGTGGACAGCAGGATGCCAGCCGTGGGGGGCTCCATTACCCAGGGGCCAGGGAGGAGAGGGGGGCAGAGAGGCCAGAGGAAAAGCTCCCACTCCCCTGCTCGGAGCAGCGACTCAGCCCACTCCCAGCACAACCACGCCCACAGAGGGAGAAACGCACGCCACCAGAGAAAGTAAAAAGGCCTTCTTCTTCTATGAAAACATGTGTTCTGCTAAAACAAAATATATGGAGCTGTGTTTTACACTTTTGCCTCACAGCGAGTCGATCCTGGTTCAAATCCCGACTGGGACCTTACTGTGTGGAACTTGCATGTGTTCCTTTTTTTTTTTTTTCTTAACTTGTCCTGTCCAACAGCTGGGCAGGCAGATGAGAACTGAGGGCCTCTTGTGTTGGACATATTTTACTTTAACAAGAGGGGTTATTAATCTTCAGACAAACCAAAGGTATGTCTGAATAAACCCCTTTTGTAATTGAGGCCAAACTTTATTCATTTCAATCATGTTTGAAAATCTTGGGTGTTGGACCGGACGGAAAAGGAAAGAAGGGAAGAAGAGAGAGGGATGTTGGGGGGGGGGGGGTAGGAGGGTGATAATAGGGGGGGAGTAAACGAAGTTTACTTGTTGTTTATCATTACGGTGAGGTTCAAATGTAGTACAAAAAGGGCGGGGCCTGTCCACACACACACTCAAATGTTATCAACATACCTGTTAGCTGCAAAAATGTCAACATGTACACAAAACAGATAGTGTTCACACACACGCATACTTATGCCTTAAAACCAACTAGTGTGTCAATCATGCAAACTATTAGTGCAAAGGTGAGCTAACACCTGTGCTCAGGTGAGTGTTTATGTTCTTCTAAAATGGATGGTGGAATGTGAAAAGAAGGAGGAGTGCCCAGCCACACCCAGACCCCCGCCGCAGCGGCAGCCGGAACCCCCCCAACGCCACACGGTAACAGGCAGGGAACAACCGCCCCCCGGGCGACCAAGACCGCCACCCAGGCCAGGGCCAGCAGGACCGCCGCGAGTCCCTTGCATTCGTTCCTTGGTCCTTCTAAATTGCCTGTAGGTGTGAGGCTACTGAATGACTCCACTCAATGATAGTGATAAAATAGTTTGTCAGAAGATTTATTTGCTTGTAAGTTGATGATGATAATATTATATTTCAGACATATACTTCAAAAGGAAAAATAAGAAAAAATATATATACACTAAATAGGGAGTGAGAAGAAGTGAACGCCCCAAATGTATTCCTGCATCTACTTTGTAGCCCTGTATTTTCTCTAATGAGTGCACATTCAGTTTCAGATACCCTTATATATACTAGCTCTGTCATGCGATTTTTTATATGCGATTAATTAATCGTGATCTGTAATTAATTATTCTAATTAATCTATTTTTAATCTAAACTTTTTTTAGCCTAAAAATTGCTGTAAAAAGCGCAGTTTTAATATGTGTTTATTCAAATTTGTGAAATATTGTCACAGTAAAAGATCCAAATACAGCTAAAAAAAACTGCTTTATGAAGATTTAATAATATAAAAGACTTCCTGTTTTAACTTTTACTCCAACAAGGGGGATTTCTTTATTTTTAACAATTAAGAAAAGCTAAAACACAAGAACAAAACATGAGGTACACTGTGTTCTAATTTAAGACATAAAAATGTGGGAAGACATTTCTGAGCAATCTCAAAATATTGACTTAAAACTTCTTATTAAAACCAAAATAAATGTTGGCATACCTTTTTCCGCAGTTTACCCATAAATTGCGATAATCCCTCTACTTACCCCATTATTAAAGGATGACATGCACCTTGTCAGGCTTTGTTCCTGTAATTACAAAGTCGCACATGGACAACTTTACAGCAGCAACGCGACACGCGCCGTGTACTCAGCTGTACACAGACACCAGGACTTGCACTGGAAGCAATGTAAAAGGCGTTTTCAGCTGAGTTCAAATAAACTTTTCAATCAAGTAAAAACTTGGATCTTTTTTATTTTTTATTTTTCAGAACACGTCAATAGTTATAGATAAAAGAATCAGATTAACGCGATTTGAAAAAACACACTAACCTATCTGTGATTAATTAATCACAATTGACTCGATAATACGACACCCCTAACATATAGGCATATAATTACACATATAGATTATTATACACATAGAAGCATGCACACATGGAGACATCTGACACTCATTTGTCATGTATAAACACTCATTTGATTCCATTAAAATCTTAATCCCCAACACAACCATGTACATCCCCACACCATTCAGATTTATATTCACAAATATTTACAGATTTGTTACAGTTTATGTGTGTGTTTTTATATGTACAGTTCAATTTGTGCATTCATCATGAAAACAGTTGATATCTGATATCAAGGAAGGATCATTTTATAACTAAATCTGTGAGTAAGAAATTGCAGTTGAAGAGTTTATAAAGCTATTATCAGAGTCAGTAAAATGATTCCCTTTCTGGAAAATTGCAGACGTGATTGTCTTTACACTGTAAAGCCTTAATCTGAGACACTCAGCTTTCTCACTGAGTATTGAATGGAGCTGCTGCAGCTCTCTTTGACAGTTTTCCAGCTGAACAGACACTCATTCAGGAAAATTGTTTTCATTTGTGCCTGTCATGGTTCAGATTCACGCAGCCAACCTCCGTGTTTGGGTACTTGTCATTTCTCTGCTTGATTTCTGCAGAGCTCCTCCAACAGAGCTGCTAGGCTCCAGAATCAAGCTTCTCCAGAAGATTTGCTGCCGCACGCCTTATTGTTGCATCAGCTAAAAAGAGGACATGTCAAACCACCTTTATAGATGTCTGTCTGTGTTTTTAAAACATCCTCTTCTGCTGCTTTCTATGCAAAAATCCAATTTATGACTTCTTAGGATTATAATATCCCCAAATGCCAGCTCAGTGGTCTTGTGATGGAGTGTCCACCCTTGAGACTGGAAGGTCGTGAGTTCACATCCAGGCCTTTTCATTCCAAAGACTGCTCCTGCTTGAGACTCAGGATTAAGCAGTTGAATTAGGGGATAAAAATCACCAAATGGCTCCTGAGCACGGCGGTGTCTGCAGCTCACCGCTCCCCCAGGGGGCTGTAACCCTTGTGCTATCCTAGGCACTTTAGCATCGGAAGTTGGGTCATCTAGACCCACTAGACAGTGCTCTGAACCTTTTTTCTTCAATGATTTGGGAACCTTACTGGTGTCCATGGATTACATGAAATCTTTCCACCTTTGTCCACTACCTTTTTCATGGTAGGGAGAACATGTCAAAGTAAGGGTGGGGTCATCTAAGATAGCACAAGGGTTAAATGAATAAATGGAGATTTATTTGGGGATTTTTTTTATGTTTATAGTGTGTGTGTTTGAGTTTAAATAAAGGTTGATTTTTTTTTGTGTGTTCTGTGTTTATCTGCTGGAAACAACAGCAATGCTTATTAAAGCTCAAACTTTTAACCAGCATTTGAATGCAGCATGAGTTTGTAGCTGTTTGCCTTTT
Organism: Oryzias sinensis; assembly: GCA_037389245.1. Classification (NCBI taxonomy): domain Eukaryota; kingdom Metazoa; phylum Chordata; class Actinopteri; order Beloniformes; family Adrianichthyidae; genus Oryzias; species Oryzias sinensis. The sequence goes on along the minus strand of CM074497.1, from coordinate 10,785,059 downwards.
ACACATAATCCCATAAATCTCTCACCATTCATGACATCTTTCTGAGTCATCCTTGAAAACTCTTTATGCCAAATAAAAACATTTGAGCAGTTTAGGTGTTTTTTACACCTGTTCTATACATGCGCACAATGTTTCACTATCTGTTATTAGTTTGCTGCAGTAACAGTTTTAAGTGTGTCTACTGAGGTATATTTACTATCATATTTGCACATTTCCTTTAATCCAGGACAAAAGGCCACTCCTCCAAGCGCCGCCATCGCTCTGGTCGAGCTCAGGCACACCACAGAAGTCCATCGGCCTCTCCAGGGCGGCGCTCCCACGTGTCAGGTCGGAAAAGCAGGGAGTCCCAGAGCAAAGTAAACCTGCGCCAGCGCAGCAGCTCCTGGAGCAGCGGCCGCTCGTCCTCTCGCTCCGCCTCCAAAGACTGTGGCCCCAGCAAGGTCAAGTCCCCGCACCGACAGATGAACTCCAGGTGAGACCTCACCTTCCTTCTCCTTCATCGTCCTCGCTTTAGACTCAGCACCTACTAAGAATTTCTCCATCGTGCAGGGAGAGGGACAGCGCCAATCGCTCTGATGCTGAAAGCAGAGCTCGCCGCCGCTCACGCAGCTACTCTCCCATCAGGAAGAGAAGAAGAGATTCACCCAGCTTCATGGAGGCGCGTAGAATTACCAGGTGATTGGAAAATGTTGTGTTATGTCCTGCAGTCCTGCTCTCAAGCAGAGACTGAAGTCATTCTGCTGCTGCAAAACAAAAACAAGAAAAAGAAAAAGGGAAGCTGCGGAGGAGTTCCTGCTGCAACCTGTTCAGTCCTTGAGAGGAGTCAAATCAAACAGCTGCGGGCACAAATGGAAGCAACCATTGGAAACTCAGTCAAACAAACTGCTTCATACATTTGAATCAGTTCATCGAACACACAATGACTGCAATACAGAGGCTGAACAAATGAGAGTTATCTACAAGCCTTCATTAATCTGCTGGCGCGGTTAACTGCCATCAGCAGAGATGAGATTCAGGGAGTATGAGTAAAGTGAAACACATTGTTTCATGTATGATTTTTGCTCATGAACAGTCAACAGTCGTATCAAAAATACACCGAAATGCCCAGAAACATGTCAAGGAAGAAATGTAAGCGTCTTTTAATTGTGATTATGCTGTTTTTAGCCCAAGTCAAAACCCCTTTGTTGTTTTCCATGACATAGTTACTGCAGAGCGGCAGGAGTTCGTTAGAAATTCGCCTCTGATTTGTAAGTTGTGGGCGGGACTGGTGGTGCATAGCAACCCCACACCCCCCTTACCTTCCTCATCGCTGAGAGCTCAGAACAGGGAGCTTGTGGCCCAACCAGCAAATTTTCAGCTTCACAAATAAGATCTCTTGTTAAATTACATTTTTCATCTGATTCTGATGCAGAACGATTTGAACTGAGAAATACTCAGGAAGGCAATTTCAAGCTTAATTTTCTAAATACATGTCCTCCGTCATCAGAAAAATGCGACTAGAACATATTAAAAACACTAAACACAATCGTCATGGGTGAAGGTCTTCAAAGGAGAAAACGCTTTCACATTTTCTTAACAATCTTTTACTATTTTAAACTATTTGTTTTTCTCTCTTTTCCCACAAAAGCCTCTTGTTGAAGTCAGAAAAAGGAGTGTCACTGCTTTTTAAGTGTTTTGGTTTCCTCCAACAAGTGTGTGTTCACAGACACAAGTCAAAGTGTGTGTACTTTTGTCTTTCTTTTCTAAATCCAGCTTTAAAGGTCCTCACTCCAAGACGATGGGATGCTGCTGAACTCTGCTGCTGCAGAGCCGTTACCTCGGTAACAGTTGAGCAGCAAGCTCTGCTCGCCTGACTCCTGGAGATTAGCTGAGCAGCACACCATCAACACCCCCTCTTGAGTAAACCTGCTCTCCACTTGTTTTTATTTTTAACCCTGTCCTCTCTGCACCTTCATATCTCCTCTGAAACTCACGTCAAGTCTGAAGCTCACAGTCTTTACCCTCTAATGTCAGAACCGAAGGACACAAGAGGGAAAGTGCTATCAAGGTTTAATGGAGTTATTGCTCTCTTTATTGTAAAAACTGGGGAAGGCTATGAATTCATATAGCAGCCATAAAAAGGAGGCATCAAAATGAATCTAAAGAAAAGGCAATATCGTAAAGTTGTTGTTTTTTTCTGTCTCGCACGAAAATGAAAAAAATAAGCATTAGGAAAACAAAAGTTTTGCTAATAACCATTAAAATTGTAGTCTTGCCAAAGTTTGACTTTGTATACCTTAGATATATTTCTTCTAAATTTAAGAAACAGTTGAAGTTGATTTAAAATGTTATAACATTTGGGAATTTTTCCAGGTATTTAGATGCCAAAATAATCCTGGAGTGACTAGAAGTGTAGGAATTTTAGATAGAATTAATTTTCTTACTTCATTAGCCTGTTTTGTGCTGAATTAAAGGCATGTTTTCTGTAATTTGGAACATTTTGCTTGTTTTTAATTGGTGTCAGTGAATAGAGTGACACCTTGATAGCATTTATTTGTCCCTCACTGTTCACTGTTGATGTCTGGGTGTTGGATTTCACTGAAAAGAGGTTTGTCTGAAAGCTAACTTGCTAATTACCTTACAGGAAGCACATCCAGGGTGGCTGCTAACACAGCAATCTAAGCTTTAGCTTTTACTAACACTCTGCAGGTTTTTGGGGGGGTGCAAGTGTGTGTGTGAGAGAGAGCATAAAGAGCTTGTTTTAACCCCACACAGCTATTCTCTTTCAGAATCTGTTCTGATCATAAATCTAATACTTCTATGATCTAATATCATTAATCAAACTCTTTCTGAAAGAGACTAACACGTCCAACTGCTTTTGTATGACACGCCTCCCCTTTCTCAATGCCCCGCCCAGCGCCCGGAAGCGTCCAATCCCATACTACCGCCCCAGCCCCTCATCAACCAGCTTCGACAGCAGTCCGTCGCGGTCCAGCCGCAGCTACAGCAGCTACAGCCACAGCAGAAGTCCCAGCCGCAGCCGCAGCTGGAGCCGGAGTCGCAGCCAGAGCCGGAGCTGGAGCCGCAGCCGCTCACGCAGCCATCACACCTACTACAGCCGCAGCAGCTACGACAGCCCGGGCTTTTGACTGCAACGCACGCACACACGAGGAACACTGGCACTGAGCCGCAGTTCAGCCGCCACACTGCTGTCCAAACCCGGGGCCCATAACTCTTCCTCCCTGGACTCTCCTCGGCACAGAGCCTGGAACAAACGAACAGCACGTCGCTGTAAACTTGGTCGTCAGTTTCACATGGTCAAAAAAGTCAAAAAAGGTTTCCACTGATCTAAAATGAATTGGCTGAGCCCAAAGAACAAATCCCACTCTGTCAGCACTTTTCCACCCATCTTCCTCGAGGCAACCAAAAACGATTTTATCAGCAACTGTATCCTTCACGAATATTTATACATATATAAATACCGCATATATATATGTCCTTTGAAAAGGAGCTCTAAGATGACAAAAGGAAGAGAAAAAACACAGTTCAAGGGTTCTGTTTTCATCATGTGTCCATCCCCTCAAACACTTCCATGTCACAGATGCCCACCGATCAAGAGAAGTGAGAACAAAACAGGAACTTTTTTATGATTCCAACTTTCATGTATAGATATCTGTATAGATGTAAACTCCTTTGTGTTCTGGCTTTGTAAACTATGCATTGAATCCTCCACTCAGCTCCAGGAGCTTTGTTCAGCATGGTTCTTGGGGGGGCGGGGAGTGGATCCTCAGAGGATCAAGACTTTAGCTCTGATGGCGCTAGATCAAAGGATCCAGTTCACCTTTTTGGGTTTTTTGTGTGGGTATGCATACCCACTCCGCAGATGAAACTCCTTAGGAAAACTGCAAACTGTCTTCATGCACCTCAGCTATTTATGAAATTGTATTTATGTATTTCATTATTTATTGGGTTATTTATTTATTAACTTATTGAATCAGGATGGATTATGCTTTGATGCTTTTTTTGGCATGTCTGACACTGATGGGGGGGGGGGTCCTTCCAGGCAGAATGTGCTGCCTGTTAAATTCGTCCAAAGCGTCTCCCACATCCAGACTATCATAAACTCTATCCATTGTGATGTATTCTTCGGGATGCTGTGGTGTTTGCCTGCAGCGAGGATGGACAGCTTAGCCTGGAGCACGACCGCACCTTTGTCCCTGAATCCATTATTTATTTGCAGCTTCTGCATTATTTAGACCCCTATCAGTGATCCTCACCCTTTTTCTGGTTGGAGAAGATATGTGTGATCGAGGCAGCAGTGGCGCCCATCCGCCAGCTGGCAATAGAATCAGGGATCAGCCGAAGTCTTCCTTTTTATCTGAGCGGTCTGGTTCATCTGTGGGCGCTGCATTGTGAACAGATGTAACTCAACTATGATACTCTGCAAACATCTTCATTTATTCCAAGTAATGCATCGCGCCTTTGGTTCAATTCATTCTTTGTATTGTACTATTTATTAAACCTGACAATAAACAGAACTGGAAAATATTTAAGGTGCTCTGTTTGCTTTAATAATGTCACAACAAGAGGAATCAGATTAACATTGTTGGTTTGAACCTAGATAAGACAATAAACTTGTTTGTATGAGATAATCTGGCATTAGACTCCTGTGGACTCTACAGCAGAGAAAAGGCAGATTCTCTATAAGAAGACATTTTCCATGAAACAGTATTCCTGTGTGTCTTAAAACACAGCTGAAATTTGATCTGGCAGACCTGTTTGCAATCAGACCTAACCCACAGTTACAGATTATGCAACCCTAACCCTCACAATAAGTTAGGAATATTGTAAAAAACTGTTGTCTTTACAGATTTTCAGGATAGGGAGGCTATTTTATTGGGGTGATAGACCCACTTTATTTAGTATTTTCCACAAAATGGCCTCACTGTGTTCAGTGTGTCTGACTTATTGGAGTCAAAACCAAGAAATTCTAAAGAACCTTTTCAATGTGGCATCAATGTTAACATTCTGTGGAAAGAAAAAGCTGATTTTGTCAGTAAGTCATTCCAGGTTCATCATTCAAACAGCCATGAACACGCGACGTGGCTTAACGGACGAGCAGCACCGCATGGTCACAGCGCCTTCAGGTTGGTAGTAGACAGCCAGATGTTGCAGGTGAATTTGTCTCAAAAAAGTGTCATCAGCAGACTTGCATCCAGACACAGAACTACTGGCAGAGTTTGTGACAGACCAAGGAGTGGAGTCCAGCCAGTGACGGACACCACAACCATGACCAGAACCTAATGACCTCTGACCTCAGACATGGTTTTGCAAACGCCACACAGCTGCAGGCCTGTTTACCAGATATGAGGGGTACTAGGGTTTACAGATAAACCATTCGCAACCGACCCCACTGCTTTGAATTGAATGCCAGACGACCATTGAAGGTGACTCCACTGACACCAAGACACAGTGTTTTCAGTGGGTACAAGACCATGTGATCTACCGTCCTGTTCACTGATGAGTGTCGGGTCACCCTACACAGAAATGATGCTCATCAGTGTTGCTGGAGAAGGCGAGATGAGCGATACGTTGAGGTCAACAGGGTTGGCTTTGGTGGAGGAGTTGCAGCAGTCTGGGCAGGCATCACCAGTCAGAATTAAACCTGTTTGATTATTATGTTCTTAACATCATAGAACCATCATCATACCCCAGCTTCCCCAGCACAACCCCAACTTTCTGTTCATGGATGACAAAGCTCCACCACGTGGTGCCAGAATTATCAGGAAGTAGGAGTGTCTCAAATGTTTTGACCAGCAATGACCTTTGACCTGAATTCCATAGAGCACGTCTGACACCAGCTGAAGCAGAGACTGGATGATCGGACCCCCAAGTGACCTGCAGAACTGCATGTAGAACTTGTGGAAGAGTGGAACGCCTCAGGGAAACATCATGAGGCTGGTGAGGAGCAGCAGAAGTTGCTGTCAAGCTGTCATTGCAGCAAATGGTGGAAACAGCCTCTAGTAACATGTCAGTGTTTGTTATTTGTGGCTATCTTTAGGTCTTAATTAATTTTAGTTAACATATTCCATGAAAATACAGACCAAATAAAACCCTAATGTAAAAAAACTTCCCTAATTGTAATCATTTGTATTTTGTGTTAGCTAACTGTAGAAAAACAGTTTCACACTAGATGGCAGTAGTAGTTCTTTTTTATGACAAAGGTTGACCAAAGGGACAGCCCATGGCTTTCTGTTCTAGATCCTAACTGCTACCAAAACAGTTTACTGAGTTTTACTAAAGTCGGTCCTCATTCACTTTAAGACTCTTAAATTCGGAAACTTTCATTTGCTTCTGTGTTTTCATACGCTGATTCTCATTAATAATAAGCAGGGAAAGTCTCAAATTTAAAACCTTTGAACTTGAAAATGTCAGCACACTTCCAGCTGAATAATTCGTTTAATTTCTAAACAACTCTGAAGTATTAAATACTTACCAGTACTTTGGCAGCTTCTTTATGTGTATACTTTTTACCCTTTTTGTTAGAATATAATTTTACATATCTTCTGTTTTAAAAATTTTCTTCTTTTCTTTGTCAGACAATCACATTGAAATGCCCCCTTTAAATACACATTTGTCGCCACAAATGAGTATTTTGTGGGTATTACAACTATTGTCATGTTTGCGTATTGTTTTTTCTTTTTCATATTGTAAGTGAATTGTAATTTATCTCTATGTTGTTAAGAGCGAGAGTTTTCTTTTTTTTGTTTTGCTTCAGGTGCTCTGGATTGGAGGAACATTGAATGGGGGCTTTGCTGGATTGGAAGAAAGAAAATTGTTGGCTTCTCAGGATTTGGGAATGAGGACTTAAATACGCGGTGCCTTCACTGCCCCATGGGTGGGTTTGGTCTGTAATTATAATGAACTCTTTGTGTGCACAAATGAGTATTTTGTCATTTAGCTCTGTTCATCTGTCTGCCTTTTGAATGTAGTTCATTCTGTTTGCTTTTTAGTTTCTTTTTAAATTATCGTGTATTGCAGTGTTTTTTGTTAGTTACCGTACTTGAGAAATAGATAGGGGTTGGCCTGGTACCAACTGCCTCTCAGAACGGTCCGTGGCCCAGGGGTTTGGAACAACTGATCTAAAACAATCTGTTGCAGTAAATTTTAGATTGAAGAAAACAGATTCCACCATCACCAGCGCTGGACATTACGGCCTAAATCATGACTGACTGTAGAGGTTTCACACTGGACCTCCAGCAGCTTGGGTTCTGCTCCTCACCAGTCTTCCTCCAAACCTTTGGACTTTGATTCCCAAAGGAAAGACACTTTACTTTCATCAGAAAACAGGAGCTTGGGCCACTGACCAACAGTCCAGTCCTTGTTCTCCCTGGTTCAGTAGAGACGTTTCCTTCTTTAGTCCAGGCTCAGAAGTGTCTTGACCTGAGGAGCCCGACAGTTGTAGCCCGTCTCCTGACTGCGTCTGGAATGGTGGTTTTGGAAGCTGTTCCTCCACCTCGTTCCACTCTTTCTGGCTTTCTTCTGAAGCCATTGACTGTGTAAGAGAGAACTGGACAGAGCGCGTGCAATAACCTTTGTAGAAAGTGCCTTACTTACAGCTATAGCAAAAAAAAGCCAGTTCGTTTGCCATTTTTCCACAAAACAGACCTCGCTATCTTGAAGCCAGGCGACAGTGATTGGTCCAAGTGGCCTGAGACGACATTTCTATGGAAACTAATGACGCAAAACAGGAGTGAGCAAGTTTGAAGCTCACACCCGGTTCGGGAGAATCTGTCAATGAAACGTCCAAGGTAGGGGGTCAGCAGGCATCACATGCTTTTACTGAGGTATCTGATTGGTCAGTTTGTAACTTGAATGACTTGCGATAAAGAAAGAATCTGAAAAAAATTCAAGAAGATGTTAACAAAAAGCAAGAATGGTTATTCTGACCAATAGAATGAGTGAGGGATTGCTGTTTATTTCTCTATGGAAGTATATGGGATTTTGGCTTTTTAGATCCAGCACATACTTTTTAATTGGAACTCCAGGGAGAAAGGATCTCGCACTCCAGTTTCTATATGTAGCCAATGGCTGACTACATATACTACATATCTTCTGCTGGTCCATCCTCTCCTGCCACATTCTGCCCTTCCATTAGACTCTTTGGATCTGCTTGGAAACAGCGCTCTGGGAACAACTACTCACCTTAGCTAGGATCGTTTGTGTCTTACCCAGACCACTGAGGGGATCAGTGATGGTCATCTGGCTGATTATCAAGTCTGAAGTCTTTTCCATAATTAACCAGACTGATTCAATTTAAAGACCTGTTCAGGTGCTTTAGTTTAGTAGATGATTAAGTCAATTTAACACCTTCATGCCAGGTGTTTCAACAAAACAAGAATTATTGACAGAAGTAATAATAATAATGGATTAGATTTATCTGCGCTTTTCCAGACGCTCAAAGCACTTACATTGTGGCCATTATTCATTCACTCCTCATTCATACTTGGTGATGGTAAGCTATGGTTGTAGCCACAGCTGCCCTGGGGCAGACTGACAGAGGCGTGGCTGCCATTCCGCGCCTACGGCCACTCTGACCATCACCGGGATCATTCATACACATTCACATGCCAGTGGAACCACACTGGAGGCAAGGAGAGTAAAGTGTCTTGCCCAAGGACAGAACGACATTTGGCTGGTGGGAGCGGGGATCGAACCACCAACCCTTCGATCATTGGACGACCTGTTCAACCACCTGAGCCACTGTTTATATAGTTTATTTTTTAAGCTCATGACATCATTATTTATTGCTTTCATGCACAGTGATGGACCTATAGAAGAGATAAGACGATAAAAAGGAGACTGTCTGTTAGGGGCCTTAAAGAAGAAACTAAAGTTTAAATCCACAGTCTGCTGCCGCCTTAGGGTACATTTTGCTGTTTAAAGGCTGATGTGAGCTCTGGAACTCCTCCCATTTTCTGATACAAAAAGAAACAAAACATTTGTTTGTAATTCCTCTGTTCAGAAAGGTCAGTTTCTTGGAACAAAAATCCACCTGCCTTTAAAGTCCCCCTCCAATGAAAATCACATTTAGTGAGTTTTTACATTTTTGTGGCATTTTTCTTATAAAGGAGAACAAATCATTTCTGTATTTGTGAGTTTTTCTCCATTTAAATTGCTGTCAATCTGTCACAAAGATGTTGGGTTTGACTCACTGAATCTGCTCCGTCCAACGTGCACAAGCGCAGGAGTGGGATAATAGAAGATGGCACATTGCTGCATTACCTGCATGTATTTTAAGTGCGTCCAAGGCTTGATTTTGTTGTTGGCCAAACGTATTTAACCCTTGTGCTATCCTATGACCCCATCTTTACATTGACGTGTTCTCCCTACCATGACAAAGGTGGATAAAGGTGGAAAGATTTCATGTAATCCATGGACACCAGTGAGGTTCACAAACCATTGAAGAAAAAAGGTTCAGCGCGTTTTGTGGGGTCTAAATGTTAAAGTGCCTAGGATAGCACAAGGGTTACAAGTAACCTTAAAGTTAAAGTCCCAAATGTGTTCTCCACAAGTTTGAAGGCCTGCTGTCCCACATTGACCAATGAGGGTAAAAATCAATATCAAGAATAGAATCAGGGGACCCTTTTTATTATTCCCTCGATGCAAATAAGAAAAATATCATGAACTTCATGAGGCCCAAGCAGGCTAGCTCCCCATCCCGCAGCGGGTCTCTGTCTTCCCGCCAGCATGCCTCCCAGGAGCCGGCATAGTGATCAGGATCGCTCCAGCTCCATCGGCCCTGTGACAGACTGTACAGGATGTACCAGCCTCGTGATTTGGTTCAGACAGTTCCGACGGGTACCAACCTAAATTATACTGTAGTTCATATGATTGTTCAAGTTCTTTTTGGTATATAGTTTTATTGAACAGCAGGGTCTGGTACACACGTTCGTTTTGTCAATCTTCAAATTGTACAAACTAAAAATATGTTACTTTTCACAGTTTTTTATCGCTAAAGAGAAACTTTTGAGAATCGAGACTGTCAGTCGGTGTCGTTTGTGCCCTCCTTGTGTCAAGGTCTTCACTCATGCAAGACACAGCTATCATCATCAGAAAGGGGGGATCGAGGGCGGGCTACCCGGCTCAGCACCAATGTCCACGCCCATGTAGAGGAGATTTTGGAAACAGAAGCTTCAGATAGACACAAAATGTGGCTTTGTAAGACATTTAGGTTGTAGGATTTTGGTTAAAAACGACATAATTATAATTAAAATACCACTGGAAGGGCTTTTATTAAAAAAATGTCATAAGGGGTCTTTAAAGAGGCTTGATTTTTGTTTTTATTTTTTTGAGACCATAGGTGGGGGGGGGGGTCAATGTTCTTGAGCAGAGCAAGGAATTCAAGACAATCCCACAATGACAGCAGCTGGCCAGCTCAAGTTTTTAGAGCAGAGGGACCCACTATCAAGGGCCCTACTGATCTTGTGAAAGAGCTGACAAACTTCCTTTATCAGACGCTTTTGGACAGACGTGTTTGAATGAAACGAGGTTTTAGGCAACAGGAAGTTTGAGAATGATGTCATTGCAGATGCACTTTCTCCAGAATAAATTAGATAATGGACTGACAAATGCAGACCAGGATTTTCTGATTAAGCATATCCAAATTTTACTTGCAAGTATCTGATTAGTCCCAAAATTACAACTTTATTTTTATAAGCATGCTGGTCTCGCTGAGAAAGTGGCTCCAGATGAAGTTGAGGGGGGGGGGGTCAAGAGTGTGTAGTGGTGCCAATGAAATCAATCACACCTCCACATCACTGAGTCCATGGAACTGTTAGAGCATCAATGCAGCTAAGCATGTACGGTCACTTAGATCTTGCTCCAGACTTGACTATCATTTCGTGATTTTGTTCAAACCCCTTTTGTTTCTAACTGCCAGACAGTCCCATCAACAAAATGTATATTTTGGTCATAGAAATCTTTTAATAGCAGCAGCTGCAGAATATTGAAAACCTTGACAACGCAAGCGTGTCCCCAAGGAATATGTGGAATATATGTCCCCCACAGTGCTCTTTCCTCACAGCAAGAAGGCCCCCGGTTCAAGTCCCGGCTGGGGGACCTGAACCAGAACATCAATGGGGGACCTTTCTGTGTGGAGTTTGCATGTTCTCCCCGTGCATGCGTGGGTTTTCTCCGGGGACTCCGCCTTCTTCCCGCCGTCCAAAAACATGCTTCATAGGTTAATTGGTTTATCCAAATTGTCCCTAGGTGTGAGAGTGTGTGGGTGTGTGACTGTGGACACTCTAGCCTGCGACAGACTGGCGACCTGTCCAGGGGGCCCCCTGCCTTCGCCCACAAGCAGCAGAGATTAATGAATTCATTCAAATCAAAACTTTGTGAATTAGAAGCAGATGAAAAATGTGGTTTGAAAAAGCTTGAAGCTGTGACGTGGAAGCTACAATCGGTGGGCCACAAGCTCCCTGCTCTGCTCCATTCCGATGCATCCACTTGCAGACAAATAGATCCATGTACGTCTTTGTTTTCCTCGTCTGAGTTGGAAGCTTGATCAAAACTGTACGGCTAATAGCTCCAGAATTTTGTGCCATTTTTGTTGCACCACTGTTGATAGGTTGAGGTTATGAGGGGCTGTAAGCTAGTGGGAGAGTGCGTAAATAGAGAGATGACGGGAAGTAGGGGTCGGTTTACTCCGTTCCGACAGTCCTCCCCATAACACAGACATGAATTTCTAATGAACTACTGCTGTTCTTCAGAATCTATGTTTTAGAAAATTGCACAGGTTTTTTTAATGTTGGCAAAACACATCTTAATCATAATTAAAAGAACACTGGGAATGCTTATACAATGGATCAAAACATGATTCGACTGGGACTTTAAAAACGTTAACTTTTAGTTCTAGGTCATCTTATTTTGCAAGTCAGACATCAGGTCTGTGACAATGTTGGAAAATAAAATAAACTCGTTTAGTTCAAAGATCTATAATATTTAATTATATTTTTATTCCTGGCTCAACGATTTAAGATAATGCTTTTTTTTTTTTACCAATTAAGTGCAGAGTCATGATCAAAAATAAAAAGGAGGTGAGAAAAAAAGGAGATGGTGCAGAACATCCAACCCTTATCAGTAACATGATTTGTGTTGTTGGTGTGGGGGGGGGGAGTCTCCTGCGGCTGATTACATTATTCAGCGCTCTCCAAATCAATGAGGTGACCATGGTTTCTAGTTTTTTTCTCCCAATTTCCAGAAAATTTCCTCTTTTTTCTTTGGATCCCAAATTTAGATCTTGAGTTTAAACATCCGTACAAAAGTTGGATTGTTCACAAAAATAAAATTACTTATATGCTCTTGGTTAGTTTATGATTTAGATTCTTTTTTTTTTATCTTTAATGATCCTAAATCCTCCTGACATTTTGCATCTCTGAATTGCTCAAAGGTGCTAAACAAAAAGTACTACATGTTCTAAAAATTTCAATGCCAAAAGCAAGAACATGAAAAAATAAGTAAGATACCAATTAAAAAAATGTTGAAACTACAACTAAATATCTCAAATGTTTCAGGCAATTGACGGTCCGTTTATAGCATTTCTCTGTCCTGAGATCAGAGATAATGTTCGTAAAAAGTAGACTTACTAAAAATAACCTTATTTTTCATTGTCAATTTATTTCTGGTTTTCCAGATGTCGACCATTAAAATTGAAATAATCAGCTGGAACACACATCTGTCTGACTTTGTCTCTAAATATTCCAAAAATGACATGAAAGCGCATCAACGCTTGAATCCTCGTGGCACATTCAGTCTTTGATCGTTTTGATTCTGAAGCAGTCAATTAATGCAGTGATGTTTACAACTGATGTGTCAGATTTTAGAGTAACCAGTCTGACTCTTTATGGCTAACTGTTGTATGGTCTATTACGACATGACACAAAATCAGGATTCATGGATCAATTTCCCTGACATGATGTTTTCATTGATGATTTTGAACATTTGGAGATTTTGTAGCAGAGTTGAGAGCTACAGTTTGATCTGTTTTTCATTGTGTGTGCGTGTGTGTTATTATGTCACTTGGCACACACGCGTCTCCACAAAGGCTAGTCTAGGAGTTTTAACTCCTACATTTATTTCCAGCTATTAAAAAAGTGTCCTCATGGTTGTTTTTTTCGAGTAGATGCTAAATTAAGGTCATTTTGGAGCCAAAGTGGTTTGATGCATGTTTGCATCAAGAGGTTTTCACAGAAAATAATCCAAAAGTCTTCAGAATGAAGGTAAGCACTAACTTTTTGTCACTGGACACAATGCTGCACGTGCTGCAAACCCCCACCCCACACTGATAAGGACAACCATCCCCCCGACGAGTGAGACGTGACGAAATCTTCGTGCTGAGGAGACGTGACGTGTGATTTTACAACCCCCACCCATGCACACCGCTTCCTGCCTCTTGCAGTTAGGCCCCTTTGTTCACAGGATAGTCCTGCAGGCTCGGTTCAAATGGAGGAGGAGTTCTGATAAAATCCACACCTTCATCTGGTTTGGTTTGCTTTTACACAAGACCCTCGTAGAAGTGAATCACAGATGCCAGCAAACATGGCTGACTTTATGATGCTGCAGTGACTGAATAGTCTGTCTACTACTCTGATTACAATGCAACAGGTACCTCCTCCATTCACCCGATTACTCTGTTTGACATGCAACAATCTTTTACTTAGTCCCACATTTTCCAGATTGGAAAGTAGCTGGTAGTGTATTTTGCTCCTCACAAAATCTGGTTTAAGGTCATTTATTCCGTTTATTTTACATCCACTCTTTGGTTCAGATCCAACTGAACGGCATTTCAGGAGGACCAGAGTTCACGAGTTCGGGTGGGTTTTCAATGCTTCCAAACTGTACAAATCCCAAAAAACTGCGGTACTAATCAAACCTGTGAGTGGACATGTACTTTTATTTCCACTTCCATACCGTTCAAAATGGATTTGAACCCTTTACAGTTTTAATTTCTTCCTTGTGTTCATGTGTTTGTGTCACAGTTGCCAAGTTTTCTTAGACTAATTTACTTTAGATTTTTACAACAGAGTACTGCAGCCAATGTGAAAGAAAAAGAATAAATATGTGAGGGGAAAAACAGATTGAATTGTGAGAAAAAGTAAACATTTAGAAAAATAAAAGTCATAAACCATGAACAACTAAAAAATAAGATAGGCTATTTGAAAATAAAGGTTTACGTATACAAAAGTGTAAAGCAGATTTAGCGATAGTGTTGAGTCCTTCTGACATCACACTGCAGCTTAAATTAAACGGGTCATCTTTGATTGTCTTTGTTCCTTTTTTAAAAGAAAACTGATTTTTGAGGGGTAAAATTTTTAACTTTTTGAAGCATAAATTTACAAATTTACTCTTGTAAATTGTTGACTTTTTTCTCATTATCTTATGACTTTATTCTGTCTTTTTTTTTCTTGTATGTTGGTCCTTTCACCCCCTCATAAATTCTCTCTTTTTAATTACATTAATTTGGTTTAAGAAACACCTAGATGTGAGCATTGATGCATCACATTGATATAAATTGCAATAAGTTTCATAAGGGTTACTGAAAAAAAAAGGAAAATGAAGCAGATCTTGAAATGAGACGGAGGGATAATGTGATTCTACAATCACAGATAGCTTGACTTTGTCTGCAGTGTGGAGCAAAAACTTGGAAAAAAGAGGTTTAATTGCTTTTTAACAGTCAGTAGAAATTGGTTAAAAATGTTTGCTCGTCAGCTTTTTTAGGCTCTTTGCAGAGGGGGAGGGAAGACTTGTTCCACCTTGGGGGAAGGGAGCGTCCCTACGCATTAGGCCTTTGTTAGAAACTCCTGCCACTCACAGAGTGGATTTTCTATTAGCAATCTTTAAATAATATAAGATTTCATTCATCCTCAGAGGCAATTTAGGTGATATTTAAATTTGATTTGTGTCATTCTATTTTATCAGTGACAAGACAAATAAAAAAGCCCCTTTTTCTTTATTGCTTCTTATTTACTCAGAAATTCCACTTTCTATAATATCTCTGTCCTATTTTCATCTGATGCAGGGTTTTCCCTTATTCCTATGCATGTGGATGGACTGAATTGTAGGGGGGGGGGCACATTCAAAATCCCATGACCTGCACCTTTGACAGAACTGCAACGGTCAAATTGAAAATCTTATTCTATGGAAATTGTCAGTGTCCGTTTGTTGTCCCTTAGAGGGCGGGGGAAAACCTCTTCTTTGTTTGTTTATCTCCATCCATCCTGATTTTTCTTGTCTACTCCAGGCTCTACTGGCCTCTCCAGATTCTTCTGGTTCTTCGGGTTGCTCAGGAAGGGGGAGGGATGCTGCTCATTACATGGGGAGGGGTCCAACTGGGCAGCTGTCCCTCCCTCTGAGTCTTCTGCCACAAATAGACATTCTAGTACCTTCCAAAGGCAGTGTGGGGGTGTGACCTGGTGGGGCCTCAGTCAGAGAGGAAGGGGGGGGGGGGGGGCGTGTGAGAATGTATAAAAGCTCTGAGCCGAGGAGTTCAGGGCATGTTAGGAAGACTTACCTACACAGGAAAGTGAGATCTTCATTTGCGGACAGCAGCATTGGTCATCGCTCCTACTGAGACATGGCAGAGAGGAACATCCCCTTCACCGTGCACCGCTCCCCCAGCTGGGACCCGTGGCACCAGGTCAGCCGGCTCTTCGACCAGGGGTTCGGCATGCCGCCCCTGAACGAGGACTTCTCCACGTTCCCCAACGCCCACTGGCCGGGTTATGTGAGGGCACCTTTCATGAGCCCGGAGATGGGGGCCCTGCTCCACCATCCCCCTCACACCGTGCACCCCAACCATTTGATGGGCCATCGGGCCCTGTCCCGCCAGCTGAGCAGCGGTCTGTCAGAGATCAAGCAGACGCAGGACAACTGGAAGGTGGCCCTGGACGTGAGCCACTTCTCACCGGAGGAGCTGGTGGTGAAGACCAAGGACGGCATTCTGGAGATCTCTGGTGAGAATCCATTCATGTCTATACAGTCAAACTGATGTATTCAGCTATGCACTGGTAAAGGGGTGTGACTGAGACCCCAACACCGTGCATGCGAGCAAACAATGGGTTTCACATGCAGAAAAACGTCTCCAGCTTTATGAACAAAGAACTCTTTTAGTTTCATTTAAAAAAATACACAGGATACAATGAGAGGGGAATTTTAGGTCACACTGAGGGCGGATGCATTCCTGGTGAACTTCATAACTTCATCAGACAGTCCCTAGAGTTTCAGGATGCCAGAGGAATTCCAGCTCAACTGCAAACAAACCCATGCTGAAGAACAGTACGGGTTTCACTCCAGTTTAGTTTAGCTTCCCGCTTGTTGCCCAGAAAGTGATCATGACTCAGCCAAAGTGTGGGAGAATGATTCCTTTAAAAGGGCTGCTGGGTCTGATCCAGTTAGGCTCTCTCGATCACAGATAAAGAAAGCATGTGACTCAGTTAGGAACAATCTACCTCCTCATGTTTAAACATGACATCACAAACTTGAATAGGAGTTCATTGATACCCCCCCTCCTTCTGTAAGCTAAAATGCAGATTTAATTTCCAGTCAAAGCCAGGCAGATCAGACCAAAGGTCAGCAATGTCGAAATGTTTCAACTTTTGTTGTGTTTCTGCAGGAAAACACGAGGAGAGGCAGGATGAGCATGGATACGTGTCCAGGTGCTTTACCAGGAAATACAGGTATGAAACCAATTCCTAATTTACACAAAAAGGCAGAAGTATGCAACCTTTTATCCATTCTGGTTTCATTTGTGCATTTCAATGAACTCTCAAGTCTGAGTTATGCTGGAACAAGGGCGCCCCCAAGCTGCCAGATGGCAGACTAAGCTTGTTTTTGAGACAGAAGGGGCCTGATTTTTCTCCTTCTCCTCTGTAGCCTCCCCCCTGGAGCCATCACAGAGAAGGTGGCGTCCTCCCTATCCCCCGAGGGGGTCCTGGTTGTGGAGGCTCCTCTGAACAAGCCGGCCATCGAGTCTGCAGAAAAGACCATTCCAGTGAAGGTGGAAGGCAAAGGTGAGGTGGCCAAGAAGTAAATCCGCCTGACAAGTGACACGCCATGAACCGTAGGATCCCAAAGGATTTCCAATCCCCACAAACCCAAAAAAGACAATAAAATATCTGAACGACCGCGTCATTCAGATGTGAATGTGTGGTTTAAATTCTCTTGTAAACAGTCACATTTCTTGTGAGACAATCTTCCTCTTGAAGTCCTTAAAGCCTCTTAGCAAATTTGACAGGAATTACAGATTCAGACCCAACGAGAGCATCAGCCCATCTACTCCTGCGTGTTCTGAAAGCCTGTGGTGTCTCTGGGTTTTTACTGGTTTTTGTCTAGAGCTTTTTGTGAAAGAAATGTTCAGTCTTTGAAATAAAAAATATAGCATGAAACAAAACAATTCTCATTTTCCTCCTTTTTTTGATCTCACAGTCTGCAGGGGATTCTGGTCAGACCTGCTGCCCCCTAACAGATTCACACAGATACATGTGGGTTTTTTAAGGATCACACCCATCAGGCCTCATCCTTCAACCACGTAGGACCAAGCGGATTTTAGCACCACAGCGCCCCCTTTAGGTCAAATGTGATCATCAAACATTGAAACCATTCACTAGAAGAAAAAACTAATAATTCTAAAGATCAACGAGATAATCTAATTTCACTCTAAATTGTGACATATTACATAATTCCATTGTGCATATTCAATCCTCATGTAAAATTAAAAAAAACACAGTCATAATTATTCATACTGCATGTCCATCAAGCTTCAACTCAGTTTGTCATACTGTTGCAGGAGTTTACACAGTTTATACACAGTTATAACTAAATATGTTAATAAACACCCTTTATTACATATAGAGTTACAATTAAAAATCATCTTAGATCTTAGAGCTTAGAGCATCTTAGAGCTATCTTAGATGACCCCACCCATACTTTGACGTGTTATTCTTACCATGACAAAGGTGGATAAAGGTGGAAAGATTTCATGTAATCCATGGACACCAGTGAAGATCACAAATCATTGAAGAAAAAAGGTTCAGAGCACTGTTTAGTGGGTCTAGATGACCCAAATCCCAATGGTAAAGTGCCTAGGATAGCACAAGGGTTACGTCACCTGCCCTGCAGAAGCAGGGGCGGAGCTACAGAGGGGCCAGGTGCCACCCAGCAAACATCTTTGACCCTCACCACCCAATTTTTTAATACTAGTGTCATTATGGACAAAGATAAAAAATAAAAATAAAATCATCAAAACAAGCTTCTTAATGCATTACTAGCAGCACCTCAGCTAAAAGAACAACAATAAAACTGATAGAAATACATATTTAAGATCCTTTCATTTGTAATGTCCCTCCACTCTGCTGTTCTCATTTACCACCCTTCCAAAGTCTTCTGCCCCTTTCTGCCCATAATGTATGAAAGGCTCTAGCTCGCCCCCGCAGAAGCAAATCCAAAAAGATAAAACGACAAAAGTCTTATACAGTCAGATGGACGACAATGATTTCCAATTTAATTGTTCACTTTTGGTGAAGTGAAAGCTCAGGAATGGGAGAACCTTCTTCAGTAGCCCATAAAAGTACAAATCTAAGAAATCTACCCTGAAGAAAGAAAAAGCAGAGACCCAGTAAAGACCCACTAACATTGCCTAATTTTTTTTTTTTAATAGGACGTCTAATATCTGCAGGTTAAATTAAACCACTTAGCCCAGAACAAAAGGACTGAATGATAATGGAGTTGTGAATAAACACATGAGAAATGAAATAGCAGTGTTTGGGTTAAAGAAGCCTAAATAGAAATTTGGCACATTGTATTCAGGTCAAAATGAATAAAATAATTTTGAAGTGACAGACTCCAAGCAGAAAATTGATTTTGTTTTGGAGTTTTCCAACTGGACAGCTACTTTAAACATTTACATTTTGGGCAGCAAGTCTGCTGTAATGCAGGAGTTTCTCAACATTTATCCTGTCAATCACCATCGGTTGCTCTGCCAATTTGAGAGCCCAAAGAAGTTAAAGTTCAGAACAGGACGCGTTCCGATGCCTCGTTCTGCAGCTGGTTTTCCTTTTTCACTAAAGCCATCGTTTGACCACAAAACTAATATTTTCATGGACGTAGTCTCTCAACTTTTTGCTCATGCACACATGTATGCTCAGATATCAGATGTGCATGTTTGGATGTGGGCAATGGGGACTCAATCAAGTGGAGATGTGGTTCCAAATTTAAAAGATTATAAATAGGTTTAAGAGATAGAATAAAACACAGAATAATTTTTTTTAAAAAGCCGTCCAAGCAGCAGCGGGTTCCTCAAAAACCATGTGGAGGCAAACCAGAAGGAAGGGCAGCAGGGCATTACCTCAGCAACCAGAGGACATGCAGGGCAAAGAGGCACACATCACAAACATGCCAGTCAGTGCAAGATATCACTGGGAGGAACAGGGAGCCATACGCTCCGTTCCCATTGCACCTTTATGCCATTCACAAGCCGACCTGCCGTGTGAGATTGAGTGGCGATATCCACGACACTAAAAGCAACAAGGACACCACAAACGCAGCAAAACAGAGAGGTAAAATGTAATGGCAGCAAGACCGGCCACCACACTGCACTGACAGGTGCAGGAACCATGAGAGGCCGTCTCAGCCAGGAATGAGTGAAAGACAGCTCCACCCCCTTTTATAAGTGGCCAGGTGCTCATTAGCAGCACCAGGGTGGGAGTGCCCACACCTGGAGGCCCAAAGAGCTCATCCTGCCACACATGCTAACACAGGACACTGGTCACACAGGCTATCCAAACAGGATCAAACTGATCTACAGGCAGTAAAGTGCAGCTGTGTGAGTAAAGTCTTTTTTTTTTCCTGATGACGCTCATGAAACCATAAATGAAGCTGCAGAGGCTGATGCTGGTCATTTCCATTGCTCTTTTTTAACTCCTCCTCTCTGTCAACTTCTACTCATTCATGTTTCGTGTCAGTGCGCTAATGCACATACTAACTCTGCTCCCGACTCCAAAGCTGCAGGGAAAATCTATTTATAGCAGTGCCATGTACTGAGCCTGCAGCATGCCGTACGCTCGCACAGAGCAGACAAGATTCCCCTCCTGACCTGCAATGACTGAGAGGTCACAAATCATCCACCATTAGCTTGATTTCAGTTATTTTTTACAGTGTGAGTCAAACACTGAGAATCCTGAGAAGATCCTGTCTTAAAACAAGGCAGAAGTCCGTGAACCACTGAGTATTTCAGCTTTTCCAACGAGCCACAGCTTCCTCCTGCTTTAATGCAGATTTAAATTATTCATGTCTGCTCCCATCAGTCCAGGAGCTCTCCAGTCCTTAAACTGGGAAAGAGCTGCATGCAAACAGCTCTGCAGTCTTACCGACTCATCTGCCCACACTCAGGCCTCATGGATGTTTGTTAGCCATTATTAGGCATCACAGAAAATGTTCAGAAGCTTTTAGCTTCAAACATGTTTGACGACTCAAAAAAACAACCAATTCTAGTGATTCACCTGCAGAAACAGCCTTCTTTCTATGACACAAAGCTACATTTTTTTTCTTCTTTGCTATCATTTAAAATCCTTAATGCCCCTCCTTACTTCAGACTTTCCCCTCAGTTCCTGAGGTTGAACTCATCACTTTAGGCGGTGTCTTTGGTTGCTGTTATCTTTATAAGCCCATCATCCACTGTGGTCAAGATTCTCAAAGGACTTCCTGTTTTCTATGAGAATGAGAGAACCATTGACTGTAAGAGAGCTGGACAGAGTGACTTCTCCCCCGTTCTAAACTAGCCAAAATCCAAATGAGTTATTAAGAAATAAACAGCTATCGTTCTCTCTTTTGCTACCTTTGCTATGTTCTTACTAATGATTTTTTTCAAAATATTATTCTGTAGTGCAAGTCATTCAAGTTACTATCTGACTAATCAGAGGCCTCGATAAAAGTAGGTGGTCTCACATTGGACTGGTTTGATTGACAGATTCTCCTGACTCGCTTTCAAGGGGTAGGGGTGTGGACTTCCAACAAGCTCTCTCCTGATAGACGAGAATGGTTGCTATAGAAACGACGACTCATACCCATTCTGACCAGTCACTGCTTACTAAACTCCTGTGGCTCCAACATGGCGGCACCTGTATTGCGAGAAAAAATGCACCTGCATTGAGTTTTTTTGGTTGGAGGTGGAAATAAGTCATTTTCTATGGGTGATGTCAGACCCACTCGGTCCATCTCTGAGATACAGTCAATGGTTAGAATGCTGCTTTTTTACCTTTGCTGCTGTATCTTTAGAAAATCTGGCTTTATGGTTCCCATCAGTCTGGTCTTTATTAGTTTACATTCCTTCATTCTTTCATCTCGGCACTAAACTAAACTCATGTGGACGAGCAGAAGCTTTCCTCTTTTTCTAGGGGGACAGGCCCATTTTCAGGTTTCCATTTTAAGTTCTTGAAGAACCCCTCAAAGTAACATGTGCTGGAGTTAATCATTTATTTTACTGTTGGAGACTTCAGCTCAGTCAAGTTCTTGGATAAATCTGAACCAATGTATTGATTGATCAACTCACTGCTATTCTGAGCCGTAAACTTTGTTTTTTTCTTTAAAACCTTCTTTTCTTTATGATGGTTTGCACATTGTTTCCTGCTGAACCGGTTGTTAAATGGCAAACAGAGGGTTGATTTATGATTTCATTTTACTTCTATTTCAGTTTGAGGCTTGAGTTGTTAGCGACAAATTGGAAATCTGCTAAAAGCAAATCATCTTTAGAGAAGGCATGGAGACATTTGAAGTTATGAATTGTAACCAAATTAGCAGAAATTTGATCCTGATGGAGCCAAAACATTTTTAGGCAACATATTGGAAACCTGGGCAGCATGGTGGGGTAGTGGTTAGTGCTCTAGCCTCACAATGAGAAGGCGCCAGTTCAAATCCTGACTGGGTCTTTTCTGTGTAGTTTACAATTTCTCCTTGCTCATGTTTGGGTTTTCTGTGACACTCTGATTTCCTCCCACAGTCCAAAGGCAAGGTCCTAAGGTTCATTGAGGATTCTAAGTTTTCCCTAGGCGTGACAGTGGTTGTGTGGCCCTGCAACCGACCAGCGTCCTGTTGCTGTGATAGGCTCCAGCTTCCTGTCAAAATTCTGTAAGGTGTTCAGATATCAAATTCAATCTGATTCCAAGCTGGAGTTTCCTCACATTTATTTTTTTTTTTTTTTGCTTGATTTGTCTCTAGCTAGAAGTTAGTCTTCAGAGAAACAAGCTTTGAACATCTTTTGAGATCTAATCTTGCATTTAAATGTGCTATTTCCCACATTTTCATAATAAATCTGTTTATTCCCCATTTTATTTACAGCGGATCCTTTTGCTGGCAGAAATGTAAGGTCCTGCATTCCAACTACGACTATATCCCTTGTGCCATCCTATGGGGTCCAGATGACCCGATCCTTACATTGACGTGTTATCCCTACCATGACAAAGGTGGATAAAGGTAAGAGGATTTCTTGTAATCCATGGAATCCAGTGAAGATCACAAATCATTGAAGGAAAAAAGGTTCAGCGCACTGTCTTGTGGGGTCTAGATGTTAAAGTGCCTAGGATAGCACAAGGGTTAAGGCACCCTTTGTCTGAATCTTTATCTTTTAGCGACAGACTTGAGGGTGTTAGAGTAAGATTTAACTCGTCATAATGGGTGTGTTTACATGCACTCAAAGAACCTTGTTCCTGTAGAAGTTTGTGGATTTAGATGAACAGCAGCCGTCATATGAGCCTTACAGGGACATTATGACAAGGGATGTAACGATTCATATCATAATTATGGTTGATGATACGTTTCATAGACAATATTGGTTCAATTTGAACAATATGATTTGATACAATTTATTAACCTATGATGGATCCAGGACATCTTTAGCTAAATCTTCAACCAGTGTGACTCAGAGAGAAATCCCTGGTGCTGAACAGTGCAGGCGAAGTTTTCCACATTCCTTGGATTTCTTTAAGATCATCAAGTGTAAATGAAATGTGTGTCCAAACAAACAAGTAAACAAGAATGAATTTCAAATCCATCCACATTTCAGTTTCCTAAAGTTCAGTCCACTGTTGTTTTTCCACATCCAAAGAATCCAAAGGGAACATTCTTGGAACATTCTAGCACACTGTATGGTCACATGACTTTGCTAAATTCAAAGTCTTTCCACTCATTGGACTGGACTGATGGACTGATCAGTTTTTGCTGACATCACCTCTGTTGTCTGCCGTGATGCACTTGGTCGTTTTTACAGTATAGTAAAATAGGTGTACTGTGTCTGAATCCAAATGATCTTTTCCAATATGGATTTAAACAATTTGTTTCATTTTGAAATGATTATATAATGGTATATTGCAGAAATCAGTAAATCAATTTATCTGTTAAGTCGATAACTTGATACATCCCTAATTATGACCCTTATCATGAGGCTGATTCTGTGTTCAAAGTTTAGGTGCTAATTGTCTGCATCCATTTCAGCAAATATTTAATAGCTGGATGAATCAGAAAGAATATTATTATTGAAAAGGTTAAAGAACGTCTATAGGTTTTTCTTTTTAAACTAAAACATTAGCCTCCAGAGTTTGGTTCCCTCCTGACAGTGCAGTGTGAAACCAAATCAAATCCAGGTTTTCTGCATTTCTCACCTAATCAAGCTCAGTTTGTCTGTTTCTGCGAGCGCCTTACCAACAATATTACACAAAGAAAATCTGAATGGATCAAATTTGATCATACTTTTCTTTTTTTTTTTTTATTATTGCGAAACAGACCGTCTTTTGCAGTGCTCCAACTTTTGCCAAAAAATTCATGTCACCATGGCGATGTCCGTAACAGATCATTTATTGTTAACAATCACTGTTCTGGTATAGCGTACTTCAGCAAATGGAGTAAAGAAAACACAGATTAAAAGATCAGTTGCATTTAGGAAGAAATAAATAGAAAAGAATCTGGTTAAGGTCAAATAATTCCATGTTCATATGAATACATAACATCTACAGAATAAGTTAATAAATTGAGCTACTGTATAAATACATCACCAGCATGCACAATATTGTACTAAGAAGTATATTGGAGCAGGTATCATCTTTTATTGAAGAGACAGAATAATATGCAGGTGCATTTCCTCCATGGAGAAGATGACAGTCAGTCCACAAACCTCCAATCTGCTCGTACAACTTCCACCTTAACAGTGTGGACGTGCTCTGATCACATTTAGACTTTGTTTTTTAATTCTGCTCCGGGGTTTTAGGCGCCGCTTCTTTCAGTTGTTCTGCCTCTGAAAAATCACTTTCAGTCACCACAATTCAATACTCTATTTTTTTTATTATTATTTTGCCACAAGGTTGTTCCCCACCAACATCAGGAGCCAATAGAAATTGTTACAGTAAAGACAATACTGACAATAAGAATTAGGTGTCCAAAAACGTTTAATTTATTTAAGAAAGCACATCAGCACATGAGAGGGACGAGCTGCACTAAGTTTACTTCATGAGTTTGCATTTTAGTTACAGTATGACAGACTGAGCAGGACACACACCGGACACAAAGCAAACACAAACCAGGTTTTCCTCAACCACTGACGTCATCTGCTGTTCACCCTTTGACGATGGCGGTCCGTTTAGTCACGTGAAGGAGTCGGAAAGCTCTGCGAGCCTATCTTCATCGCTGCATGCTGTCTGCTCTTTGGCTCCCTCTCTGTCTCGCTAAGCAAAGCCGTGACATTCAAAGTTACACTAGTTTTTTTTTTTTCTTCTTGCTGCTCAAGCATGAAAACAGAAATTCGGACCGCTCCCCTAGTGGCCGAGTGCGTTACGACAGCTCAGCCTCATTTGCTCGGTAAGACCAGTCAGTGCCAGTGTGAAGGTACTGTTACCCCGTCATTCACGCCGTGATGGACAACCAACCTCTTGCTTCAAAATTTTGGCAAATGCTGCAGAGGCCGTCGAGGAGGATTCATTCTTTTGTTGTTGGTTTTTTTTCTTCTTCAAATCTTTTTATCGTTGGTTTCCCAAACTAAACTTCCTCCTACATTAAATTTGTGGAAAAATAAAGAACAGCAGCCACATCGGAACCGCCGGCTGGTCGCCGATGTTCCCCCACCCCGCCCTCCCATTATTTTTAAATTAAGAACTTTTTAACTATCGGTGTTATTTTGTCGTCATTTGTGAGCGCGCGCGTTCGGCAGAATGAGGTGTGGGACTCTTTAGTTGTTGCCCTCTCCGCCCTCGTCGTCCTGCTGGTCGCTCGTCCACAGCGTCAAGTTGTCTCGTAGCAGCTGCATGATGAGAGTGGAGTCTTTGTAGGAGTCCTCGTTGAGGGTGTCCAGCTCAGCGATGGCGTCGTCGAAGGCGGTCTTTGCCAGGTGGCACGCCTGCTCGGGGGCGTTCTGGATCTCGTAGTAGAAGACGGAGTAGTTGAGCGCCAGCCCCAGGCGGATGGGGTGGGTGGGCTGCATGTGCTCCTTGCTGATCTCGTGGGCCTCGCTGTACGACTTCTCGGAGGACTCCACCACCGAGGCTCTCTTCTCCCCCGTGGCCACCTCGGCCAGGTAGCGGTAGTAGTCGCCCTTCATCTTCAGGTAGAACACTTTGCTCTCGTGCTGCGTCTCGTTGCAGTTCTTGATCAGGAAGTTGTCGAGGAGGTTGAGCACGTCCTGGCACACGGCCTCCAGCTCCTTCTCGATCTTTTCCCGATAGGCGCGCACCATCTCGATCTTCTTCTCGTTGCCGT
The DNA here is from genome assembly GCA_037389245.1 of Oryzias sinensis. Taxonomy (NCBI): domain Eukaryota; kingdom Metazoa; phylum Chordata; class Actinopteri; order Beloniformes; family Adrianichthyidae; genus Oryzias; species Oryzias sinensis. Next base: position 10,759,286 of record CM074497.1, on the reverse strand, counting down.
CTGCCGACGTCTTTTGCTCGATGCTGGAGATGACGCGCCAGGAGGAACGCCTCGCTCCAACCACATTCTTGTAGGCCACAGAGAGGAGGTTCCTCTCCTCGTTGGATAGTGCTTCATTCAGCTCTGTGACCTGAGGCAAACGGGAGACAAAAAGGCTGCTATCAGTAAAATGTCCAATCAGGAGCAAAGAAAATTAACCTGATAGGTCCATCAGAGCTATTTAGAAACCAAACGCATAAAAAGCGTTTGTGCAGCTCTGAAGAAACACAAAGTCCATCCAGAGGGGTAAGCCCCGCCCCAGCTCACTGACACCATTTTCTGATTGGCTCTAAAAGCTGGTTTTGTTTTGACAGACCTAATCCTTTCTACTCCGCTGGAACTTTGCATAGTAGGCATCTCTGCAGACTTTTTGGGGAACACAAAGCCTGCTGGGGGGGGGGGGGGGGGGTTCCCTTTTTTAGAAGCTCAACTCAAGCACAAAAACCAGGCGGTAGAAGATTCAAACTGTCGGAACCCCATTTCATCCAGTATTACTATTTTCATTTTAGGTCTGAACACTAACATTTTGCATTATAAATGGTAAATGAAACAAAAGCAAAACAAGAAAATGTTGTAACATTTTTGCTCAAAATCTTTTTGAACTACAAAGATTAAATATCAATTAGGTAAAAAAAAAAAGTTTTAATAACTAATTTTTAAGTTTCCAGCATTGACTCATTTTTGCCTTCCTAACAAAGATGGAGGATTATTTGAGTCTGGCTTTACACGCTGCGACCCACACATTTAAAACTCATTTAAGATTGTTTTTATACACACAGAAACTACAATCAGAACAGGCTGGGGTGGATTTAAAACTTTTTTGACCACATTTAAATATTTTTAACAGCAAATTTTTTAAAGAAATCTGAATCCTCGTTTGGAAACATTTTTCTTGTCACAATTGTGTCATTTGTAATTTATCACCATTGGCTGAATTAAAGAAATTAAAGAAATAAAGATGTTGGATTTTTTTTTTATATATATGGATGTTCCCAAACGTATCTTGTCTGATATTAATGTCTGGTTCTAAACTTTTCTTTCTTCTTAAAGACATAACATCGAGTCAAAACGACATTTGCCAAAAACAAAATCAGCACTAAAAAAAAACAAAAAGGGATCTTTGAACCAAACATTCAATTAAATACATTAGAAGGGAGTTTCAGTTAAATGTAAGTTATTTAACAGAAAAAAGAGGACAAAATCTGTTAAAGGAAAGAAATCTGATCAGCTTTTTTACTGTCAATCTTGCCCATGAAATGGGCGTATTTTTGGTGCTTGGTAACCATTAAGAAGGTTGTTATTATGCAAACAAACTTGATTTGATCATGCAAAACCAACTTTTTTGTGAGAACAGCCCCTTCCTGGCAGTGTCTGCACTGCCAGCCCCACCCCCCCAGGCTAACACACACACCCACTTTCTCTGTGGAGCTAGCAGTGATCTGCAAAACACTTTTCATTTTCTGTGCACAATCTGCACATTCATCTTTCCAAAAGTTCGGATGTAGTCTGTTTTCGTGGGAGAAACAGGCACGCTGCAAATTTTTCTATTTGCACATTTAGTTCCATGAGCCTCTGGCTGACGAACCCAGCTTTGGTTAAATCACCACTAAAGTCGTTAAGATGAAAGCTACTTGTAAAAAACCCTGATCAGCCGTACAGACGGATCTTTTGGTTCTTTTCGTTAACATTTGTTTTCACACTGCAAAAACAATTACGGTTCCATCACTATGGCTGAACCTTTTTTAATCATATTTCAAACAGCCATGGATGTTCACCTATTAGGTTTCTGGACATTTTTTGAAGACCAACAATCTGTTTCCTCTAAATCGTTTTCTTCTGCGTTCTCCTCCACCAACATAAAGAGACTTTTCACGTCTCTGCTAAGTTAGCTGTATTTAAAGGAGCTCTGCGCTTTAGCTTCTCACAAACAGTAAACGGTCGAGGGTAGAGCGGGGATCAGCTCAGCTCTGGACTGTCCGTGTTACTCTCCTGAACTTTTACAGCCCATCTCAGGAACTTTATCTGCCATATCTGGACTTAGCTGCAATCTGCAGAGAGCAAATCCTAACCTGGCGTAACGTCACACCTACTTCCGCTTTTTAGTTCAACTGTCAGTGTGTCCACCTGTGATAAACTTCACTCCAGTACAGGAAGAGCTCCAGAGTTTTATGATGGCTCACAAAGCACCGGTTAGATTCAAGAAGTAGTAAAAAGTTCCACCTTTGTACTTTGTACCTAAAATTCAAATGCAAATGAACTATAAAGATATGCAGTGAGAGATATACTGAAGTATAGGAAAGCGTTCCCCTCCTTAGGCTGCACCCTTAATCTGAAAAGTTTTAAATTGATCTTATGGCGTTTAGAAGTGACCCTGACCAACAGTGAAACAACGTTCCTGCGTGTGGAATGAGCAAACTCAGAAAGAATCTAACCAAAGTAAACTTGTAAAACTCACCATAAATATTTATTACACCATGGACACTGTCATGGTGGGTGTGTCCTGTCCTGACACATCCTTTCCTAGAGGTTAAAGACTGAAAACTTCAGGTTGCTTCTTTTAATACTTCAGTTAACATACTCTGAACTTCAGGATCCTGAAGATTTGTGACACAGAAATTAAGAAAGATTTCTAATAAAATGTGTGGGTGGCAATTTTCAAATACTAATTTACTAAATCAGTTAATTTGGATTCAAAAGATGATTTTTTTAGTGAATTTAATCTTAAACGCTTTGTATTTTTCTGTTCTAAATAAAAGATGATTTTTATTTTTAGAAGTAATCACTTATTTGATTTCTTTTTTTTGGGGGGGGGGTACAGAAACTGAATTTAAGGATCAATAATAATCAATAAAGTAGATATTTTTAAACCCAGCCCCTATCAAAGGACAATCATTAGGATTAATGTGGTTGTTGGTTCAATTCTACGGACAAAAGCAGCAGAACTTCAGAAATTTTAATTCAAAAAGAAAGAGGACCTCTCTCAGCAAAGGTCTTTTAAAGAGTTTCAGTGTGACCATAGAATATATCATTTTAGCAACCAACTGCCACTAATTGCACTGAAAACAGGTCCAACATCTGACACATGTCATCAAATGGTGTAACCTGAAGCATGTGTTCATGCAGAGTTCTGAACTTTTCCTTTGCTTTTAAATTGTAAATCTATTAGATAAGTGTCAGCCCCTCATGGGGTGAATGGGTCAGTCATGTATCAACAGAGGTCAGAAAAGCCAGAGCCAAAGAGCCCATCTGTAAAACATGGCTGCCTTTGTGTCAGGAGGCCGTGGGCCGCGCAGAGAGGCCTGACGGAAGCGGTGGAGCTGCAACGACAATGGAGCTCTTTCTGCCCGTGGAGCTCATCAATCGCGCCTGCTCGGTCGTGACTCACGCTTACAGAGGCCATCAAACCTGCAAACCGGAGCATGTCAACACAAGCCAGGTTCAGGCAGGCTGATCAATAACTTCCTCTATGGCAACGGCCTGCATGTCAGACAATCCTCCATAGCCTCAGTGCTGCTGCTTCTCTACTCTGAGCACCACGCTTCCTCCTTTTTCACTCATGAATTCAGTTTGCTGAGCTTCCACAGCTCTCCTGCGTCTGTTTTCCTCATGTAGGACCTTCTCTCATGACCTCATGTGATGACCTTCCAACAGAAAGCACCGCCATCTTGACCAGAGTTAGCCAGAACAACCCCAGAGAGCCTTGCGATTAAAATACATTTTTTCTGGTTACAGCTACGGGAAACAAAAGTCACATCAAACAAATCCTTATTTACAGATTAGAGACTACAAGAGCCTGAGACACTAAAACCAGTACAAACTGTGAATGTAATGACTTGTCCAGGACGTATCTGTATCCATGGCAACTAGGCCTGCACAATATACCGCAAATTTATCGTTATCGCAATATCCAGCTCTGCAATATGCATATCGCAAAAGACAATAAATCGTAAACCTTAAATGTGTTAAAACAACCTTATGGCAGCTTGAAGCATTTAACAAATCAAATAAATCACTTTATACATTTGACCAGTCCGATGGACGCCTTAACGTTGTTGACCAATTGAATGGAGGCCTATTATGTCAGATGTTTGTCACCTATGTCGACGAGGGTCATTTGGAGTATAATTTTTAAACTGTTGCAATGAAATGGGAATGATGTTTTTGGTTATTTAGTTATTTGTTTATATACCACAAATTATACCGTTATCGCAATATTAATCTCCGATATCGCATATCGCGAGTTTTCCTCATATCGTGCAGCCCTAAAGGCAACAAAAGATACCGACCACTGACTGTGAATGAGAACTGGAACGGGTAAGAGTGAGACATCACCAATAGAAAAATGCACACTTGTGGCTCCAACCAAATGAAGGCAATTCAGTCCCAATTTTTTTCGTGATACAGATATCGCCATGTTGGAACCTGAAATCGTCAGCGAGTAGTAATTGGTCCGAGTCGGTCTGAGTCATCGTTTATCGCCAACCACATTCCTACCACTTGAAAGTGGGCTACGGGAAATCTGTCAGTCCAACATGCTGTTATTAAGGCCTCTGCTTAAATAATGTGAAATACAGAAAAAAAACATCATGAAAAAATGAGGATTATCAAGAACATGTTAGAAAAAAAGTAGCAGAGCTAGAATGATTATTCTGACAAATAGTAACAATGACAACAATAGTAGCAACTAATGAGTAACAGCTGTTTATTGCTCCATAAAAGTCTATGGGATTTTGGCATCTTGGAACCGGCAGGTACTTCCTGTTTGGAACACCATGGGGCAGGGGTCACTCAGTCCAGTTCTCATATACAGTCAATATCTACTTTGAAAACAAAAAATAAATGAAACATTTTATACAAACCTCGAAATGAGAAGACGTAAAATGTATGTAAACACACTAAAATGATCTGTAAAGCTGCAGACATGAAACTCCTGATGTCTTATCCATTAATGGCATCCTGTCACATGATGGACATTATGGATGTGAACAGAAAGTGATGTTATCTTTGATTTTCTCAGTATTGTATGAATAAATCAATACAGTAAGGATCATCTAAATTCAAAGAAAACTGTTGTGAAGCGATGGAACCATCAAGTATGAAAAGATCAGTTATGCAACATAAAAACATTTTTATTGGTTCAATCGCTTCCAAAAGCTTCATATGTTAGAGGTTTGAAAAGATGTTAAATTAACCTTAATTGTCAGAAAAGGTTAAATATCTTGTTATTAAGTGTTTGTTGCTTTTGTGAGTCAAAGATTTTGTTCTGGTTTGAACACTTCTAGTATTCTCACAATGGCTGTATCTGAGTTCCCTCACTACTCAATCCTTAGAGCACTATAGGCTGTTCCCCATTTTTGGAATCCACAATACCAGAACCCCGTGACGTGGAAATTTCCCAGAATTCTGTGAGCATCAATCCCTACAAGACTGGCAAATATAGACCACAATGCATTGCATTTGAACAATTTGTCATAAGAATACACATAAAAATGTATTTATTTTTTATAAATCCTTTAAGTTTTTATTATCAGAACACAGTGGATTCATAAATAGTCCTCATTTAATAAAAATGTTCAGATGTTTTAGGTTTTTACTTCGGCAAATGGGTGACATCATATTTGCAGTTCTTTTTTAAAAAAAAGGTGTGTCTGAATTACATTACAGTTCAGGGCAGTGGATAGTCCCGCGATTTAAGGAGTTAGGGAGCAGTGAGGTCATTCGGACATATGTCATGCTGCTCCTGTGGACTTTTTAAGTTTATTCAACCGAAACTGTAATAAAATAAAAAGTTTTCTCTCAAAAAACTTCAAAAAGCAGCAAAAAAACTTACATTAAGTGTTTTGACTAATACTTAAAACTACATTTGACACAATGTCAAAGAAAAAAGCATATGTCCTGCTTATTTTAAGGATCACAAATACTGAATATTTCATTTTCAGATGCCAATTTTTGCTGATTCATGTTAACGGCTGCAAACGTAAAACTAAAGATAGCTAGAGTTAAACTAACAGCATGGCTGCTTTCACCACATTCTTTACACCTTTACTGTTATTCTTTATGACACTCTTTAGTCACACATCACACTTGAAACCTTCCTCCACCCGTTGCAACCTGCTCGCAGACACGTCTTCACCCCTTTCTAACCCCATCTGTTGGCCTTCATTCCTCTCTTTTCCAGAGGAAACCTCCACCTCTCTAGAGGCTCATCCACCTGCTCCCACTACAAATCACAATGTCATCTGCAAACATTATAGTCCTCAGAGATTCCTATCTACTTTGATGATGTTTGATCAAAACAGAATGATGAGCTAAAACACCTGTTAAGGAAGAATATATTCTCTTGATTCCTCCAGAAATTAAACTCCCTTTAAATCACAAAATAAAATGTTCAGTTTCACAAAATTAAGATTTGTTTCATCTTAGAAAATTTGACAGATTTTTTAAGTAGATCTTTGAAAGTCAAGATGTTATTTAAAAGCTCAAATGACAACTTTATTCAAATTGTACTTCAGGAAAAATGTCCAATATACTTTTGAGAGATTTTGAATGCAGAAAGTCCATTCTCTGCAGATTAGGGAGCTTCGTTGGTTTACCTCTCAGGAGTTTTAGAAAAAAAACTTTTAATTTGTCCAGATGTTATAACGTCAGACGAATAACAAAACAGTCTCATCATGCTTTAAAGAAGAGTGGAACCAGTTTTTACAGATCGATTCTGAAAGGAATTGTCCATAAAATGACCAGTTTCTGAGAACGTTCTGTATCACAAACCAATCATGAGGTGCTTCATCGCAGAGGTGCTCTGATTCTCAGTCAGATGCTATGCAGTGAGGGTGGTGGAGGCTTCATTTCAAAGCAGTTTGAAATGCTCCGAGCATCATTTAGATAGTGGGGAGCTCTGAAGAACCTCACAATCCAAACCGAGATCAGGCTGTCCTATGATGTTGCTGCAGCCTCAGCAGATCTTTGCATATTTCATAGTAGCTGGAGCTCTAAGAACGCGGCGAGGTTGGTGGTGCAGGGTAAGATTATGTAACGCCACAGTAAGGCAGTTGTGTGACGTCAGTAAAAGGTTGAGTCCTCCGTTCTATTTTAAGTCAGCAAAAAGTCTGTGACACTTTGAACATACGATGAAGTGAACGGAGAGTTGAGAGTTTCTGTCAGTAGTCTCACAGACAAGAAAACTGAAATGTTATGATTAGATGATGATTAAAGGACTTTACTTGTGTCTTAGTTAAATGTTAAAATATAAAAAGGTCTTAAAGATTTTAAGGAAAAAGTTAAATGAAAATGTAAAATGTTTGTTCTTTACAAAAATGTCTCTTTGAATGCTGAAAACAGCAACAGTGAGACACATTTTTCTCACATTTTCTGACTCATTTTACAAGTTAGGGTTTCAGATATTTGAATTTTTTTATTATTTTTAAAACCAAATAAATAATAGTGTTTTAAGTCTGCTCTAAGAATTTTCATGAGACAAATGTTCAGTTTGAAGCACTTTTTTTTTAAAGCAAAACTGATTTGACTTTTTTTTATCAACTGAACAAATGACTTTGATGCAATAATTAGTCTGAACAGACCAACGTAGTTCAGTCTTGGTGGAATTCATTTTGGTTTTTACCAAATTTCTTTAAAGACCCACTCTAATCATCTATTGATCTATAGTAAAAGCTTTCCCAGTGTTTTTTTTTATTTATCATTATGTAGTTTTAGACAGAATTAAAGAACCTGTGTGGTTTTCTAGGACACTAGTTTCTGCAGAGCCACAGGAGTTCATTAAAAATTCACCTCTGACTTTTGGGCGGGACCTTTAGCGTGGAGTAAACCCACCCCTCCTTCCCTTCCCTGTTGCTGAGAGCTCTCTGTTTACACACTCTCCAGATAAATTACACCCCACCCTGACGTTACTGTTGCAACAAAAATGGCGAGCAATAATAGAGCTATGCAGCCGAACAGTTTTGATCCAGGCACCAGAAAAACAAAGACGTACATGGATCTATTTGTCTATCGGAATGGAGCAGAGCAGGGAGCTTGTGGCTCAGCCAGAGTTTTTTTCTACATCAGAAAAAAAGTGATTTTTCAAACAGAATTTTTTTCATCTGCTCCTGATTCACAATGACTCCAAAATTCAATTTAAGCTCGATTTTCTCAATATATGTCAGAAAAAGGCCACAAGAACCTGTTAAAACCCAATTTCCATTGCGGTGGGTCTTTAAACAGGAAATTGTTTGATGTAATCATTTGTAATATCCTAATGATGATAATAATAATGGATTAGATTTATCTGCGCTTTTTCTTGGTGCTCAAAGCGCTTACAATGTGTCCATTATTCATTCACTCCTCATTCATACTTGGTGCTGCTGTTGTAGCCTCAGCTGCCCTGGGGCAGACTGACAGAGGCGTGGCTGCCAGTTTGCACCTACGGCCCCTCTGACCATCACCGGGACGTTCATACACATTCACACACCAGTGGAGTCATCCTCATGTGAATAACCTCACATGAGATTCTGATGGGTTTTATTTGAAAAGGTGGGATGTTTAAGGTGTTACAGGACATTGAAGTGTTTGAACTCAAGAATCTGATGAGAATTTTGAGGTTTTTTTTTTATTTTACTTTACTACTTTTTCCACTAATCTCATATGTTAGGGTAAGGTATAGAGCGACGTGCTGAGAACGCTGTCCTGACATGAATTCTGCTCTCAGATGTCCGGGTTGGGTTTCTTGGTGATCGTCCGGTAGTCAAAGAGCTCTCCTGAGGGGAGGGTCCAGCGTTCTGCCATCCTGGTTTTATATGTGGAAAGAGGGATTCCCCACAAATAACGGGCGAGGCTGCAGACACACCCCGCTGTCCGTGGCTGCAGAGACCGCCCGGGTGGCGAGCAGCTCGGACCATCTGACTTGGCATAAATGGAGAGGAGGAGGAGGAGCTGGGCCCCCGCCCGCTGGGAGTACTACTAAAGGCTGGTCCTGGAGATCAGCACCGCCTGGCCTTTAAAACACTCACAGCTTCCAGTTGGAGCTGATGCTGACATCTTGATAATAAATACTTGTATCAAGACAATCAAACTTATAGGAAGACTGAAATGAATGCATTTCCTGCTGTATAGTCAGATGGGGTCTAATGGGAAAGAGGAGTTATTAAAATGAAGGTGCACAGCTCTAAAGACGATAGCAATTTATCCCGAACTTTAGCTGTCCATCCCATCACACTGCCATGACAGCATCCAGATGCAGCCTTTGTGCAGCACTGATCAAATGCTGCCTGGGAAATGGTGCACTACGGTTGCGGCCTGTGCTGCATCTTGGCAGATGCTGCGGCACGCCTCTGTGTGGGAACCTGCTGGAAGAGGCCGAGAACGCAGGGATGCGGTGGATGCTCCGCGGCACCGAATCACCGCAGAACAAGGAGGAGGTGTGCGGAACAAGACGGAAAAAGGCAGGAGGGGGGGGGGATGCTGCAATGACACGCATGGAGATCCTTCTGGAAGGCAGTGCATCCACCAACACCCACGTCTGAGGGGTTTGGACTCTGTGCACTCATGATTCTGCGCAAATCGATTGCGTTCAACCTTGCCAACAGTGCCCTTTCCCGATGCGCCAAAATGTGCAGCAGAGAGCGCAAACGACGCACACAACCACATCATTTTGCACTGAATGCGCTGCTCGGAGAGAGTGTGATTTATCCGGAACCCCCCACCCCATCAGCACCAGCGCATGATGGCATCACCGTCACGCTGGCACCACCTAGCTCGCCCTCTGACCGATCCAAAATCTGCGCATCTTTCATTTGAAGGGAACAAAAAGCAGCATTTCGTTCCAAAATGCAGTTAACAGGGACGGGTTCCGCTCGGTTCTGGTAGATCCCAGCAGCCCGGCTGATGGGGAAGGAGCCAGGCGAAAGGCACCGCCCCAAGATCAAACAGTCCGCATTCAGACATCCGCGATCCGCCGCAGCGGGCCCTCCGGACGCCCTCCACTGGGATTGAGGAACCGGGATTTCAGCCGAACCTTGACAAATCGGATCCATTTGAGGGTCGCTAGTGAGGCTGAAAAAAACGGGCAGTTGGGCTATGAGGGCCTCGCAGTTCCGGTCAGACGGGGGTGCCCGCACCTAACCGGCGGCGGCCGTTAGGTGTGTCTCATAAACGCGATCTTTGATCGGGACTTTCATTCACCGATTAGGATTTCTCCGCCGGACTAGTCACCGCGCGCCGCGAAGAGACCCGAGAAACGTCCGAGTCCGCCCGAACCCCCGCTCCCGGTTAGCGACACGTCCGTGACACCCCGGACTCGGGTCCGTTCAGACAAGACAGAGAGACAGGGGAGAAAGGTCATGACGGAGGGAGGCTACTTACCGACTTCATTGCAGCTGCCATATCATCATACCGCTCCGCCTGCTCGGCCAGCCGGGCTTTCTGCACCAGTTGCTCACGGTCGACCATGTTGAACGTCGTGCGTGTTTCTGTCTCGCGTGTCTGGGAGCCGAAAGTCGCAATGGGAACGTGGTAGTGCGGAGAAGCGGTACCGGGGTCCTGTCGCCACAGCTGCTGCCCGCTGTCTGTGCGCCTGCCGACGGGACGCCCCTCCCCCCTCCGAGCGCTCGCGCAGGGCTGTGTCACCACCCAAAAAGGCGTGTCCTCTGCGAGTGATGTAACGGCTCAGGCAGCTGACACCACCGGGAGAGCGCTGCGGGGGGTGGGGGGCTCTCAATCTACAGATAAGGGAGTCAGATACAGTTGTTTTTTGGACTGTTATAGTGCGCATGCGCAGCTCAGTATGTCAATGTCATCGTAAAGTGACTTAATTTGAGATTGAAAAATTGTTACGGACAGACTTTTACCCTAACAGACAAACAAGTCACCATCTTAGAAAATTTGATTATTGTAGAGCTATTAGGAAAACTCATAATATCGCAGTATGATCATATGACTGTAGAGGTCTCATTCTGGATCAGTTAGACTGAGGCTGTTCCCTCACTGCTGCATCAAACTACAAGCTGTCTGTTTATAAAGCGCCATGTCCAAGACCCCCTTAATGTTGTTCACCTTTCAGCATCTCCCTTCAGGGCCCCCCACAGCAAATCAGCTTTTACTGATTTCCACAGGTGGTTTGGCAGAGTTTTTACACCGGATGGCCTTCCTGACACATCCCTGTGTTTTATCCAGGTGGGGACCAGCAATGGGAGACCCAGACTTTAGTCCCCCTGTGGCAACATAGGTAGGCAGCAGGGGGAGGGGTCATGCCTAAGGACCCACACTGGATGAAACTTATTGTGCTCCCTGGGAAGCAAATCCAGGTTTCCTGTGTGTCAGCCCTTCCCCCAGCAAACTAAGTAATACATTTTTTTTAAATGAAAACTTGTTCAAACAATTCATTTTCCAACAATACAAAATTTTTCTAGTATGAATCGATGAACACTGCTTTTTTGCAGACTCCTGCAAAATTTACAGGGCACTCAGTTTCGGCATTATTAGGACTACGTCTAAATGCATTCACTATTCACTACATAGTGCCATTTTGTGGTGCTGCCGGAACACAAACCTTCCAGGCTACCACACAAGGACTCTGTTTCATACATAGCTAAACAAGTTTCCACAACCTTTTTAGGGCTCTATGTAAAAAAAATTTGTGTCCATTAAATGCACATTTAAAGTTAAACCAGATCAAACTTTGACCAATCAGGGTCTTGGATTTGGTAGTGATGGCTTTCCATTTCCACAGAAGTGCCAACCCTCTGAATATTGATCAGTGAGGAGAAATTCATAATTGTGGCTTACGCTTGGCCAGAATAGTATGACACCAAGTCCTTTATATATCGGAATAGAGCTGTGTTGCTACATTCACACTGATCATGTGTTCTGGATTCAAAAACGCACTATACACGGTTTCATGAACCCATGTTCAGCCTGTGTGGTTCACAGTAGACAAGCAGGGAGGGGCTTTATCTTCTTTTGTTTTTTTACACTAGCGCTTGTCTGCCAGCTGCAGTTGGAAGAAGACCTGCAGTGTAAAATATCAAAGTGGTGCAAATCTGGTGAATCTTGCTCCAGGCTTTCTCTTTCACAGCTGTATTCCGATGCAAGATTCACAAGATATGCAGCACTTTAACATTTCGCACCAAACCTCTTCCAAATATAGATGAAGGACATGCAGTTGTAAACACTAGCAAAAAAAAAAGTAGAGGCCCCTCCCTCCTTGTCCAGTGTGAAGACCTTGGGCTACACTCCTGTTTAAGATTGTGCGTTTAGTATGTTCAAGAACACACTTCACTTGCCCGGCGTGAATGTAGCATGTAACACTATGTAATGTTGGAAATTAAGATGCCTGCTCACTGATCACTACATCCAAACTCGTTAAAAAGTTGAAAGGAAGGGAAAAAAATAGGGGCAGCCGTTGTGCAGAGGTACAGGTTCCGACCTTTAATTGATAATTGACCCTGCCCTGCCCACCCATGTGTCAAAGTGTCCTTGGACAAGACATCAAACACTATATTCTTCCCGGTGGTTATAGGTTGCTGTCAGTGTTCGGCAGCAAAGTCAGTTTGTGAATGTGTGTGTGAATGGGACTGTGACTGTAAAGCACTCTGGAGCTTCAAGGAAGGTAGGAAAGCGCTGTACTGTACAAGTATGCGCCATTTACCATTAAAAAAAAAAAAAAGGTGCAGTCTTAACAGAGATGACCAAATCTCTAAGTTTAGTTTGTAAAAGGCTCATTGAAGGACTTGGGGAAAGTCTGATGAGGAATGGGCGACTGCCAGTGCCAGAGCTTCAGAAGCCACCCAACTCTCAGATTGAAGTTAACCCATTGAGCGGCATCTTACCTGAACTATGGAGAAATATAACTGGACTGTTGCCCATCTATCAAAGTCTGCATTTCTGTTAGAAATTGAGGTTCAGAGTCTGGAGGAAGAGAAAAAAGTCACAGCTACTCAAGGGACAGTGTTTCAACTCAGCAGTGGTTTGGTGAGCCATGCAATGCACTCTTTATTAGGTCCAAGGTCAGCATAACTGTCCACCAGTATGCTAAGAGAAATTCATTCTCCCTTTGCTTATCATCTTCCGGTGAGGATTTAATCTTCCAGCCAGACTTGCTCAAATTGACAAAATACGATTCTTGATTAAAGGACCAGTATGTCCCAGTGATTGACTAGCCAGAATATACCCATAACCCAGAGAACACCAAGAGCATAGTGAAGAGAAACTTGGGAAACTCCACTCCAAACAATGAAGAATAACTGTAGTTGCTATCAAAGAAACCTTCAATTACAAACCAGCAGTACCATCAGAAATGCATTCGTCCTAGTCAAGTCTGGTGTAGTAATTTATGTCAAATAATATCCATAAATGACTTAAAAACTAGACTTTTTTTAGTAATTCAACACTAAAAACGCTTAAAAAAACATTTTAGATTTTTTATTGTTTTCATTGGCTGCAAAATGTTATTATAAAAATGACTTATGACATTCATGTAGTTATATATATTAATCTGTTTGCAAGTAATGTGCTTTAATTGACTTCTTGATAAAAATGAATGACTCTAAAGAATTCCATACAAATTTTTGTTTTCATTTTAACCAATACTTTTTGTCAAATTAGATTTTTTTAGATGCATGTTGTTGCCCCAATTTGTCCCTTTTTATCTACCCATCCATTTTCTTTACTCGCTGGGGTGACGGGGCTGCCAGAGCCTGTCCAGGCTACTGTTGGGGGAAGGTGAGGTACGCGCTGGACAGATTGCCAGCCTCACAATCACACACCTACGGGCAATCAAGAGTCACCAGTTAACGTATCCCGTACTAAAGGGTTCAACTAAGCCTTTGCTAAATGTTTCCAAATTTAAAGCAGACCTGAAAGTGTGAATTGCTGCAGTTCTTAAAAATGCCACTAGAGGGTGGATTCAGAAGGAAGCAATTTTCCCTGTGTTTGCTTCCCTGTCCTAGTGTGGTCCTTCAATGTACTGATGATGTGTCCAGCACATCTTTATATTTACGCAGGATGTAACATGTTTGAATACTGGGTGACTGAATATACAGGGGACTGTTTAAAGCTCTTGGTAATTGTCCTCATTATTTCAAACAAATCTATTTGGACTACAGGACAAAAGAGGAAACGGCTGTTTCACATATAAAACATTGAACAAAGGCCTTTCTGTTTAAAGTTGTTCCTTTATTACAATCGGGCTTGATAATACTAAGACTTCACTGTTAAGGTTCATAAAACAATATCAGGATAGATCTGATATGAGTATTCCTTCAAACTTGTCATTGTACTAGCTAAGGCTCAAAAAAAGGTTTTAAAAGTAAGCAACTGCTTTGCTTGATAGGTTGCAAATATGTCTATATATATATATATATATATATACCTGCTGCAATACACACAACAATTGGCATGAAAATTAAAGAGGCAAAAAAGTAAAAATGTCTTTGACCTCATTCAAAGTATATTGCGCGACATCTGTGAAAATAGCACAAAATATCAAACTTTTCTAACCAACAGCAGTACCAGTTCATAGACTCTGTAAGATGGCAGCTTGAGAGTTTTTTAAAATGATGTACACTTTCATATTTGCAAGTTAAAATTCTTTGACCCATTAGAGATTTAATAAAATAAACTAATACTTTTAAGTACAGTACAATAAATTGCAGACATTAATGTAGTGCTGCATTAAAAATAAGAAAAAGAACATTATGGTAAACCTGAAGGAGCCTTCATTATTACAATTTGCAGCCCTTTTCTAGTCCTTTCTTGAACTAAGTTGTGTTAGGCTGAACACTTGAACAAGCAGAGCAAAGTTTGTGTTTGTGTGTGTGTGTGTGGGGGGGGGGTTACATAATCAACAGCCTCCTGATTTGAACAGACTTTAATTTTCACCCACTTTCCCATTTTATTCTCCATAACTAAAAGTTTCCTTTCCACTCCAATGAACTGACTTTTCTACCATTTCCACTGTGCTGTTGTGTTACAGTCCTGTGAGTATGTGGGAGTGGAACGCAAAGATGTTCTGACCTTGAGCCTTTCAAAAACAATGTAACCACAAAAAGAATAAGAAAACCTTCATTTTTTTTCCTTTGATGGGGAAATTGTCCTGTCGAAACAGCTACAAGAAATGAGCAGTAAAGTACTGAAGTCAAGAAACAAGTGAAAAGATAAGATAGAACTTTAATTGATTCCAAAATGGAGAAATTGCTTTGTGACTATGCTTCAAATAATAAACAAATAATAAATCACACTCATATACAGCGCATATCATAAATACTATGTACTTACAGTATGTGAAGTTTAATAAAATAAAATGAATGAGTTAAAAAGGTTGGTATTTACGATTCAAATAGATATGGTTAAGAATCCTGGGTTATTTTATGGGGGAAACGGAGCGATCACTGATTGTACCGCGGGACCACAGCAGGAAGGAAAGACCTGCAAAATCTTTTCTTCACACATGTTGGTGGGTCGATCTGTCACTGATGCTTCTCTCCAGAGCAGACAGGACATTCTGCAGTGGACGATGCCTGTGGTCCAGCATGAAAGTTAATTCTTAGTCACAACTGGTCTTACAGGTGGATACTGGCTGTTTGTGAGAGAAAAAAGGGGGCAATCTGTACAGGGCCCACAGTAACCTCCAGGAAATTTTAAGATTGAAGACAACCTGGTGAGCCTGTAAGGTGATAATGTTCATGCACCTTTTTTTAATTGAAAAAAAAAGGTTTTGTTGAAAGAAAAAAAAGAAATGGAGGGGGGAGTAGGTGTCTTCTTGATGACTCTGTCCAGCTTCTTCTTTTCTCATGTGTGAGGATTTTGCTCCAGCAGATGCTGAACTGATGCCACAGCAGATAAGTCCCTTAGCAGTTACCCTTTTATTGCAAAGGACTGCAGTATCCTCACCAGGTACAGCCTGCTTTGAGCCTTCCTGTAAGCAAGTCAGTGTTGACGGTCCAGTCCAGTATTTTGCTGGGGTGAGGATGCAGGTTAGGAGTCCACTCTGTCAAGGTCCCTTCCCTGAATGTTCACCAATGGGGGGAACTGACAGATGTATGCAGGAGGCCACCAGGATTTCTTTGGTTTTCCTGACATTGATGATGATGCGGTTCTGTTCACACCAGTCCACAAAGTCCTTGTGTTGTCTGGACTCAGCATCATCATCCTCAGTGATGAGCTTAACAATCGCTGAGTCGTCAGAACACCAATTAATTTTAAAGAAATTAAAGGCACAACTTTTGACTTCTGAGAGCAAACCATTGATTGTGTAAGAGAACTGGACTGAGTGACTGCTAGAAGTATCTGCTGGTTCCAAGAATCTAAAATCCCATAGACCTTTATAGAGAAATAAACAGCTATTATTCTATTTGTCAGAATAACTAGTATTGCTCTGATACATTTTTGACATGTTCTTGATAATCCTAATTTAAAATCAATATCTTTTGTCTGCAAAACTGGTCAATCAGGTGCCTCAATAAAAAGTATGTGGTCTCCCGTCCAATGTTCAATTGACAGATTCTCCCCAGCCCACTATCAAGTGGTTGGGGTGTGGGCTTCCATCAAGCTCACTCCTGAGTGTCGAGGGTGGTTGTATGAACCGCTTTTGTCATTTCGGCTAAATCAGCTTTCTCGCAGTTCCAGCTCCCACAGCTGATGTTAAACAAAAAATTCAAAGCATAAAATCACCAAAAGCTTTTTTTTTTACACCCAAATTATTTAACAAAAAATAAGAGCATTTATTTTGTCACATATTAATGATTATCAGTTACATTTATTAATATTTCACGTATTCACAGAACAGTCACTGGTCCTTCCAGTTTTTATAGTTTACACTTTCTCTCATGTTAACCTGCTGGCTTATCATACTTGTGTGAACTCTTTACTCTTCTTCAAAATGTATAGACTCTTAATCATTAAAGTATCACAACAGTACATATTCAAATAAAGAAAAGGTTATTCAATTAAAAATAGTTTTTAACGAATAAAAAAAACTTCTCATATTTATAAAGTGCTTACTAAGAATACACGGTGTGTCACTTATCATCACATCAGTTATTTTGCATTTTGCCAGTGGAATATCCCTTCAGCATGGTGACAGCTGTTATTTACATGATGTTTACAAGTCCTGCTTCATTGCAGCCACGTCCTAACCTAAGCTAGAGTTTGGACTGTGGTCCTGTTGTAATCACGACAGTGAGCAGGTGACTCCAGCATCCTCAGAGTGGTCACAGTTGTGCACGTTCCACTTTATATGGGAGCACTCCAGCAGGGAGCGCTCAGCACCGCGGCACTTGAGATTATCCAGCTGGATTCTTCCCATTCCGGGTCCAAAGTGAGCTTCTCCCAAAGCAGCCGTGGCCTCTCCACAGCTCACTTGGCGGCACACAACCTGTGCGTCAGCGAGGTCCCAGGCGTCATCGCACACCGTGCCCCACCCACTACCCATGTACATCTCAACCCGGCCCTCACAGCGGTGCTGCCCGCCAACCAGTCTAAGCATTCCTACAAAAAAAGAAAAGTAAAAACATTCCAGTCATGGTTGCTCTGGAGACCCAGCCTTAGGGAAAGCAGCATTGTGACTCACCTTCAGAGGGTTGAGTAGTAGTGGTGGTGGTTGTTACTTTTTCTGTCACTCTGAAGTCACGTCCGTATGGTATCAGCAGGGGGTCAAATGGCGCTGGATTGACAGCAAACCAGAGGGAAAAAAAAACATTACACTGTGGGCATTCACAGGAAATATCAGGTCACACAGGCATTAGCAAGCCACTCTCTTCTAATTACTCCACTGATCGATACAGGAGGACATTTATCGCTTGAGTTCTTGTGATGATACAGATTCAGATTCATTTAACTGTATTTATTGTCATTTATTATTCGTATTACTGGAACATTGTTTAAAACAAAAGAGTGATCATGTTTTTCTGCTAAACAAAAATATTCTTTTGGTTTAGACTGGAGTATGGTACATTTGTTCAGAAGGCGTGACGTGACTTTGTTCAGAATTGCCTCATTCTTTACTTTTTTTATGTTCTCCTCACAGAGTTACACTCGTGCAATACACAGGACGGGGTGGGACGAGATGACAGAGTCTATGGAAAACATTGGTCTAGATGGAATGGATTTTTTAAAGTAGGTGCTACTCCCTCCATAAGTAAACTGCAGAACTTAATGTTACTAAAATGAACTATGAAATCAAGAAGTCTGGATTAAACTAAAATAAAACCATGTTGTTTGTAGTTCCTGAGATATCAAGACAAAAAAATTACAATAAGAACATTTTTCTTTCACATGCTGCATACATCCAAATACTGCATTGGAGCTTACGTGCACAGATGACTCCGGCATCCTCATGGTGGCCACAGTTGTGCTGACCCCAGCCTAGGTGGAAGCACTGGGACAGGTCACTCTCTGAGCCGCTGCACTCCACATTGTCCAGCAGGATGGGTCCTGAGCCATAGCCAAAGAAGGCCAGACTCTTTGCTTCAATAGCTGGGCCACACCCAAGCTGCCTGCACACCACGACCGCATTGACTATGTCCCAGTCATCGTCACACACCGTCCCCCAGACTGTTTTGTAGAGGATCTCTACACGACCCTGACAGCTGCTGTTCCCATTTACCAAACGGATGGATGGTTTGGCTAAAGAAAAACAAAAACAGTCACTGCAGTGATACCGAAAGGCCTTTCGACATTCATGCCGCAGATATTTGCAGGAGAAACTGTTTTCAAGTTTTACAAGGTCAGGGTTGTTACCTTTTGTTTGGGCTGTTGTGCTAACAGTTGTTGTTGTAGTTGTTGACTCTGTGACTGGAACAATCTCTGTTGCTGTGAAAAGAAAAAAAAACCCTGTTAAATCCCCTCATTAGAAATGAAAAATGATTTCTTTCTTCAACTTAGGCTTCTTAATAGAAAAAACAACCCTGAATGCATCCTCAAGTAAGCCAATATGGAAGCAAGCGATGTTCATGTTACTAACTGGACTGTGATACAACAGAATATCCAAAACTTCCTAATGTAATCTTTATATGCCGTTTACTCATTCTCTTTATATCTTTTGTTTATATTAAATATCACAATATTCAAAAATGATAAAGAGTTAATAGTCAATGGATTTACAGCTTGTTTTCATCTAATCATTGGCCAATTTAGGAAAAGTTGTGACCTGAAGTCCAAGAGGGAAAAAATGGGAAGAAATGATACACAGCTTCAGCTCAGACTTTTAAAAAAGTTTCCAACGCTTTCCCCATGTGATTTCTGTCAGTATGAAGAAAATAATTTTTTTGACTTAGTTTTTATCATTAGAAGCTGTATGGATGGACAAATATCATTTTTGCATTTGAATTTTGAATTTTGCATTTTCTAGCAAATCTTGTGCCAAAAGGGAAAATGGCTACCCCTGTTGGTCATGTGGAAAAGAACAGGCGTTTGTTTTCTGCAGTGGTGCAGAACCTTTACCTTTGGTCCCCACTGTTTCCAAGAAAACTCTCTGGTTTCCTGTGATTGATGGCGGTATTGTAGTGATTCCTGTAGTCAAAACAAACAAAAAAGTCGTACTTTAGGCCATGCCTACTACACTTTAACAAGCCCTCTACAAAGCTACAAAGAACCAGACTTTGTTTCAGATATATAAATGAAGCATTACTAATAAACAAAATCAAAGGAAACATGTAACACCTGTGCATGAGTCATTCACCTGTGCATGTGACCCCGGCATCCTCATGATGGCCGCAGTTGTGTTTTCCCCAGCCCAGACTTTTACATTTACTCAGCTCTTGCTCAGTGCCTTGACAGTGGACGTTATCCAGGAGAATGAGGCCTGTACCGTAGCCAAAGTAGGAGTTGGTGTGTGCAGATATGGCACTGCCACACCCTACTTGCTGGCACACCACCATGGCATTATTGAGGACCCAGTCATCATCACACACCGTCCCCCAGTTACCCTGGTAGTGGATCTCAACCCGGCCCTGGCAAGAATTCTTTCCATTCACCAAACGGATGGTGCCATCGCCTAAACCAACAGGAGAAGATTCCATGATATGGTGAGTGATGCTTAACTACACAGGTCGAAAATGACATGAAAATGGTCAAATTAGAAAGGAAAACATATTATGGCACAAAACATAAAATCTTTTCTGAGTTTATGTTCTCCAGCTTGACTCGGCCCATTCCAGGTGTTGGAGGTTGGATTGATGGCTTGGGATCAGATGAAAAAGGAGTCGGATCAGACATATCAGATAGGACAACAGAGTCAGATCAATATATCCCCAGTTTGTTGTCAAATTCTGGTAGCAGCAGGTAGGATTTAAGGTTCTGGGTTCAGTTGTGATTTTGTCTGCACATATTGGAGAAAGCTCCCATTTTCTCTGCAACCTTTTTCTCCTGTTTATTTCTGTGGCCGGGAAGTCAGTCTGTAGTGGTGGGCGAGTGGGGCCTCATGAAGCACTGAGGCTTTCCTCAACAGTTGTGTCAAAAAAAAAAAGATTCACAGCTTCAAGATTTCAATGATGGTGACATCTGGTGGACAACTGAAACCTCTAAAGAGCACGACTGAAGCACTGGCATATGGAGTGATTTTTGTGTCATTATTCCAAGCACAAAGCTCACAGTTTTGAGTGTAAAACTTTAAAAATTGTGAGTGTTAAATAATTATGTTGCACTTGAAACAGAAACTCAAAAGCATGTGCGAACAAAATAATTTTTGCTCTTGAAACTTAATAATGCATACAATTGAAACAATTTTCATTCAAGAGAAATTCTCTCTCTTCTGCGCCGGAAACAGAGCAGAGCACAGACACGGACATGAAGCTTGATGCTGATTGTTTCGAATTTCTTCCAATCGCGCACAAACCCGGTCCAGAGGCCGCTTGAACGTCAGTTGACACAGGGACGGGAGCCATGGCTTGGATCGCTCGACCCTCTCTGGTGTTAAAATGCAAAATGTAGACCACTAAAAAAACCTGACCTGAGCATCTAAGAGGGTTTGTGGAATATAGAATTTAGACTCTAAAGCCTAACCATAGAGGTTTCTTTCCAAAAGCAAAAACTACAATTTTACAAAGAAATGAAAACTAAACTGATGGGGATGAAGTCAGCTGGGGATCAAAGTGTCTCAAAAGGCCTTGAGGAGTCACTAACACAAAGGAAGAAGTGGGAGAACAACAGTGAGGGTCCAAAACAAATGAAGGCTCAGGTTTTAAAAAAGACTCTGTTCTTGCACTAATGTTGTCACACTTTTTTTGTTCCCAGACAAAACGACTGAGACAATGTACAGTCTCAAGTGTCCATTGAACACACACACAGGGTTTTAGGACAACAGAACCTGAGTCTGGATTCAGCGCTGAACACTCGGATCCTCTTGGCATTCATAGAAAAACTACAACACAGCAGCCACAACAAAGGAAGACCCACCAAACAACAATAGGTCTGGAATTCTAGAGGCCGTCAGGGTGTGTCGTACAGTTTCCATTGAGGTGTTCAGTCTTTGATGCTGTTCTACCATTTCACATCTGAACAACGCCAATGTCCTTTGTAGTTATTACATATGTTGTTGTTGTTATAGCTAGTATTCCAGAGGATTACAATATTTGGGTCCACTCAATGACTAAATTAGTCTGGTTCAGAAAAAGAAAATCCAGTCTGCTTCGTACCCGACGCAACACAAAACTCGCTCTAGTTTTGTGTAATGAAACTATTTCACTAGACACACAAGAGTTGGCCTGACATGTTCAGGGTCGTGGGGTTGCTGGAGCCTATCCCAGCTAGTGTTTGGCAAAGGCAGGGTACACGGACAGTTTACCAGTCTATCGAAGGGCAACACGGAGACAAACAACCCCACAAATATTCACACCTAAAGGACAATTTGTGTGCCATTAAACTATTTATTTTGGCCCGCCAAACTGAAAGACATTATATTGATAATCCTTATTAATGTTTCATTTTCCCTGTAATTCCCCATAGATGGTGGATATGTTGACTTTCTCTTAGGTGCAGAAAGTTGTTCTGCATTCTTATGGTGTGTGAAGATTTGTTCCTTTTCCGATGTTCATGTGTGTCTGAGCATTTTTCCAATCATTCCAACACTGCATGAACGCAGCATTTCTCTGATGAAGATGGTCCAATTGGCCCTAAAATGAGAACACAAGCCACACTTTTGAAATAACTCCAAAAGCTTCTTTTTTTAAATTAAACAGATAACTTTTTTCAATCAAAATTAAAGTATGCTTTCATCCAAATTCCATGTTATATCTCTCTCTTATAGGTTGGGTTACCAGAACACTTCAGGATCTGCTTCTGTTCCAGCCCTTCTGACAATTTTAAAAATGCTTTGTGGCCCATGAGCAAAAAAATTACCCTTTTCTGTCTCACACAGAAAGGCCCGAGGTGTGTTTTGAACCAAAGACTTATTCACAATTTAATGCATGGTGAGAGTGCTAACCACTGCACCTCATGCAACCCTTTTTACAATAAGAAATACTAAAAAATAAAAAAGTAAAAACTTCATGCTACATTTTACTGAGATGTGATGCAGCATCTGCCTATGAGGATTTTGCCAGCAAATAAAACTCAGGCACATTTTTTGCATTTGGACTAATATTTTGACTAATATGAACAATTTTGTTCTTCAAACAAATTTGACCAGACTTTACACAAGGTTTATTTTTTATTCATAGTTTCATTAGTTAAGTAAATATCATAGACTGAGGCCCAAATACTTTCCTTAAAATTTTCATTTATGACCCAGAATTCATGTTTCTGTCAATTACAGCAAGTCTTTTAAGTCCAGAAGCCACACTGCAAAAACTGAATCCTAAGAATGGGGACATTTAAGATGTGTTTTGTCAATTGAGACAATGCCTTTATTGTCATCCTGCTTACTGTAAGTGTGTCTTTCATCCTGGTGGACCATGGGGTACCTTTGTGCCCTTTTTTTAACATTTTCCATTTTTTAATGTTTGTTTGAAGTTTATTATTGAGTATCAATGAGACACGGTTTTGATTCTGGAGTCTGACAAACCTTGACTGGAAAGCAGCACGGGTCAAACAAATTTAAGAGGAGCCAGTGTGGAAGGACTCAAGTTTATAAAAATAAGACTAGAATCCCACTTTCTTTTGAGTTCCAGGCTAAAACTATGAGGTTTTTATACTCAGATCCAGTTTTAATTGCAGTAAACATGCCGGTAAGTTCAAAATAGCTTTGGGAACCAGAACTGGCACAGTGCCCTGGCAATACACAGGAGCTTTCTGTAAGACCCTCCAGGTTTCATTTGAACATTTTTGTGAATATATTTGTTACATTTTTGGCAATTAGAAATAGAAAGGACTTACGTATGCCAGACATGACCATAGGCGGGGTGGTAATGCTTTCAAAACCTCGTGGACCCAGTGGGATAGGCTCTACAAGTTGAAGGAAAAGAAAAGAAGTTTAGTTGTTAAGTTAGCCTTCCCCCCTATGTTTATTTTTCCAAAGCTCATAGACTCTCTACCTCTGCAGATAACGGCCACATCCTCATAGTGGTAGCAGTTGTGGACACCCCAACCCAGACTGTTGCACTGGCTGAGGTCAGATTCACTTCCTCTGCAGTCCACGTTGTCCAGCACGATGAGCCCCGTGCCTTGCCCAAACTGAGAGCTGCTGCCCACGGCCATGGCCACTCCGCATCCCAGCTGCCGGCACACCACGTTGGCGTCCACCATGTCCCAGTCGTCATCACACACCGTGCCCCACGAGCCGTTGTAGATCACCTCCACTCTGCCCTCACACCGGTTACGGCCGTTCACCAGTTGCACTTTAGTGGAGAAAACAGAGAATATTCAACAATTTTACTTTGATTCGTTTTTTACACTTCACTGCACCGTAAGTCTCTGACTCTTTTGGCCGTCAGATTACACAATAAGAGTAAGCAGGAAAACTGGAACGATCTGTTGTGTTCTGGGTTTAGAAAGTAAGGAACTCTTTCCTCAATTTATCCTTGTTAAGGAAAAAATCAGGCCCATGACTCCTGGAATAGTGGAAAGTTACAAAGTAAATGAGTGGAAGTGGATGGAGGACTGGAAAAGTGATACTGAGCTCCACTTTGCGCATCTTTCTCTACAAAGACCATGCATGCATTTTGAATTCCTGACTTATATGGAGTCATTTTTTTCAGTGAGCTTCATGCAGACACCACTGAGGATTACACTTACCTTCGTAGGATGTCCTCTTCGGGCTTTGAATGGCACTGGCTGAAAGGGGGGAGAGGAAAGAACACAGAGAAGAGAATCAGAGCAAGGGGAAATTGTTTGTTGACAGGTGGTTCTTGGCCTTCCATATGACTAAACTTTATATCTACTACATCTTTTTCCTGTAACACTAGACTCAAAGTGAAACCACAACAGCAGGCCTGTTCAGAATGGATCAGCCCAAAAAGAAGTGTGTTTAGACTGGTGCTTTAATTTTTGACCTATTTTCAACAAGCTTTCTAGAGTTGTGTTGTAGTGATTTAGTCCTGCTAGCAGCAGCTGGTAACTTAGGCAGCTAACATTCTTTTGAGAAGTTTTAAAAATGTTTCTTCAACTATAAACTGCAGATAAGTCCAATTTTCTGACTTTGTCGGCAAATGGAACACAACAGAAACACAAACATGGTCCCAGTTCTGGGAAGGTTTTCGTCAGAAGAGAAGAATTATAAAATTAAATAAAACCTTTAGCTCTAATGTTTCCTTAGGAACAATAATATAATTGTCTTTATTTTTTGAGAAATGGCCTACTTTAGAATTCAGGATTCTTTATTGTCATTTCACCGCAGGGATAAAACGAAATTTGTGTCTCCGGTCCTGGGCCTTCCGTTTATAGTAAAAAGACCGGAAGAGACATATCAATGTGATATATTGTGATTTCTATTGAATATTGCACAGATGAGAATGTATAACAGTATTGCACAAGTTTCATGATTTTTGCGCTGTCCTAAAGTTATTGCACAGAGATTTAGCAAGTTGTCTGGGGGGTTACAATGATCTTCCAGAGTTCATTTAGTATAGTTAAAGCAAATATACTATACACCATAGGTGTAGTATATGAAGTATACTAACGGAATCCTTCTTCAGACTAAATTGGAAGATTTTTGGTTTACAAAAATATAGCCAGTATGCAATAAGTAAACTTAAGGTATACTACTTTAGTATAGACTAAACATATTTGCAGTACACTTAAATATACTACTTTTTGCTAAGGGTCTTTAATAAAGAGTGTAAAAAGTAAACTTCCAGTCTTCCATCTCACTTATAGTATTGACTATATACTGTATACTTGCAGTACACTTAAACATTTTTTCATCAAGATTCCAACTCTGAAAGTCATATTTTGGATTTATTAGCAAAAAGTACTTTTTTTTAGATGTACTATTTTAAAATTTAGTATTTACTACAAGTATACTTTTTCTGTACTAAAAGTAAGGAAGTATACTTGAGGTTTACTGTCTACATGTTGTAAACTTAAAATGTTCCAATTTAATCTAAAGAAGTAATTTCGTATACTTCCTACACTACACCTGTCTTACGCCTCTACTCAAGTATACCCCTTGTGCTATCCTAGGCACTTGGGAGTTGGGTCATCTAGACCTTTTTTCTTCAATGATTTGTGAACCTCTCTGTTGTCCAGGGATTACATGAAATCTTTCCACCTTTATCCACCTTTGTCATGGTAGGAATAACACGTCAATGTAAGGGTGGGGTCATCTAAGATAGCACAAGGGATACTTAAATCAAAAAACTTCTAGTGTAGTCCTTTTTGCTCATGGTTAGTTGATTATGAGAAGTTAAACTGTACCTTTCGCTATGAAAAGCTGAAACGGGACACAAAATAAAAGAATCTGGGGTGTGATCAACAGTAGAACATCGTGACAAACATGGGAACACTAAGGTCAAGACTGATTTAAATGGAGGTCTCAGGTCTTACAGAACCTTAAGAGGAGAACACTTTTATACTGCATTGAGCTCACTGCGCTACTGTTTTTGTTGTCCTGATGATCAAACCCTTTCCCTTCCTTGGAGTAGTGCACCTTGTTTTAGAGATTGTATAATTCTCAACCATCTACACTCAAATTAAGCTTTGCTGTTGAGGTAAGGATTTTTTCAAATTATTTTTGCCTCAATCATTAATTTGAAGACCTGTGCAACACACCCTGATACAGCTGATAACCACGTCAGAGTGATCTGTCTGGCCTGTCTGCTCAATACAAATACAAGGAAATGAAGTGACAACAATTAATACAAAACAGTGACATTATTTTAGTCTGTTGTACATAAAGTAAATGACATTTATGTCCCTTCTGAACTGAAAATTTAGAACCACCCATTGATCAACAACACCAAATCTGTTTGTATGAGGTTCAAAGAAAAATATTTTAAACCTGAAAACACGACTTTACTAGTTTAACTAATTTATGTAATGAGAATATAATAAATGTTGTTGTAAAACACAAAACCATTGGCATTTTCAATGTTCCCAAAAGTCACAAAGGAAGACGGAAGAAGCCTGAAGACTAATTTCTCAGATTTCAAAAATCACAAAGACTAAGTGACCCTGTTTTTTAATTATTGCACCAAAAGTAGGTCGATTTGTGGGCTCTTCTTCACCTCTTTTATGCGATGCTGTAACATTAACAGTATGTATCTAAACCGCTGAAGGGGCTATAAATATATCCGTTTACAGTGTCACATGTACATAACTGTTGTGTACATTTTTTGGGTATGATGAACATTGTGTCACTTACAAGATCCAGCCCTTTTTTGTATCTTCAGCTCTCCTAAAATTAGAAGAATCAAAGAAAACAATTTAAGACATCAGCAAATGTAACTAAAATAAAAAAGAATGACTAGTCCACTGATCTGAACCTCCTTAAAGCAGGAGGAGTGTTTCTAGACAGACAACAGAGGAGACACACACAGGGCTGACACAAAAGCAGACATCTACTGGGAGTATATTTCAGGTACACCTGGTTCTGAAGCATTATTTCTGCTTCAAAACTAAATTTCCACCCAGGAGCACAATACATCATCTCGTATGTCCCATTCTGTTTTTAGTTTTGACCTCAATTATCTGGACATACTTGGAAAATCTATTTTTTAAAAGTCGAATTTCAAAGACAAAATTTTTCTAACAGTTAAAATTATTTGATTTTTATTTCCTTAAAAGTCTTTTATCAGGCCACAGTTTTTTTCTCTGTTTAAAAAAAAATTAATCTAAACTGGTTAATAAAAGCAAGCAATTACCGGTTATCTATCAAAATAAAAACTCTAAAATAACATTTTCTCACAGGGCGATTTATGATTTGAAAGTGTATTTTTACTTCAGTTAGTCTTTTTTTGTTTTGTTTTGTTTTGTTTTGTTTTACTTCATTAATTTCAAACATATTATAAAAACAACATTAGGTACATTTATACTGGGAAATGCCGCTCAAAAACTGATCACTAGTCACTTATTGAAAAGTCTCAATTTGACAGAACTTAAGAACGATGAACATGTTTGAAAGTGATGGGCAGAAGCTGTAGCTTATTTAAGCCAACTCCTCTACACTGATTCAACTTTAACCACAAAAATACAGAACAAAAAAAACTCAATATGTTATTATCAATACCATTATCTTCATGAAGTCAGTAGATGAGTACATTTAAACTGAATTTCAGCTGAAGAGGCTTTTGAGGAGTTTTATCCCTCCATCCATGAAATAGTGTACAATTGTTAGAGTTCCTAAAATTCCCTTTTCAGTAACAATTCCTGTCTTGTAACCCTTTCAGTGGTTTGTGATCATTAGCAGACTGCCTGAAGAGTTATAATATTTAAAAAATGCTTCATTTTCAGTATAAGATTCCCCAAAATACTCCTAATTTTCCTGTTTTTTTCTCTAAAATACAGTATATAACACATCTTGAGAGGCACACTCTTTTGCCAACAAACACTTTATTCTTTAAAAAAAAAACAATAATTGAACCTCTTGACATCTGGATTTACTTTCAAATATGACAAAAAATAGTTTATGTTTCTGCTGTCAAGTAGATGCTAATTTAAGATACTAATTTAGGGGTTTAATGCATTTTTGCATTAATATGTGTTCTGGGGTTAAGGGAAATAAGAATGACATCAAATTTCAGGATGAGTTAAATTAAATAAAAACATTCCTCTGGAAAAACAGGCTAATTTTTTTATCGTTATATTTTAAAAACAACTATCTTAACATTTAGCTTAGGTCTTGTTGGCATCATAAACAAGCATCTTTTTTCTGTTTATCGAGTCATCTGAGTCCTTGTTAAAGCTGTTTAAAATGTTTCTCTGTTTGAACCAACCCAAAAATAGCCCCCGTACACTCACCGAGACGCGTCAACACGCTGACGGTCACCAAGACCAGGGAGCCCAGGAGGGACACCAGGAGCCAGACGGCCGGGTTCCAGCACCTGCACTCGCTTTCCACCACACGCTGGCCTCGCATGGCTGCCTGACTGACCATCCTGCGACAAAACACACACTCTCAGTGTCTCATCCCTCAGCTCTGCTGCAGCAAAGTTGGCGATTTTCAACGGCTAAAAGGACAAACTGACAAACGATTTGTTTGTCCTGGTTTGGGGAAGCCTAATTATAGTATTGGATTGTTTTCTCTGCTTTGGTGCTATAGTAGGGATATTGATGGTGCCCTGAGGTCAGGCTTTGGCAGTGAGTGGCTCAAAGAGAAACATGTGAGGCCCATCACTCTGTGCGGACATATACCATAAGAAAATATTGATCCTGCTGACATATAGCTACAAAGAGCAGGGCAGGGCGCTGCCACTTCACCGGCACAGACCTGGCAACAGGGTGAGGACTGTTCAACCAACAGACGAAGTGTTATCAACAGCTGGAGGAGGCTTGTGTTACAGAGGGAAACAGGCACCTGTGTCGTGGTTTTCCAGGGGATTTTCCTTCAGACAGAGAATCTTGGGATTCACCAAGGATCATTCAGTAACTAGAGTTAGATTGTAACATGGCCAGACGCGAGATGCCCCGCATTCTTCTGAAGGTGCACTCTGAAAGTGCCAAAAAGGTTAAATCGGACGGGAAAAGCATGAACTGTTGAGTTTTGCTGGATTAAATTGCTTAGCTTCCTTACTGGCTGTTTGAGCAGCCATTGCAATTGATGATGTACTGACAGGGTCAGTTTACAAAAAAATCACTAAATTCAACTCCTGTCAAGTAGTTGATTTAGTGCTAGGTTTTTAAAAAAAAGATTTCGATCAAATTGATCATTACCTCAAAAATACAAAATTCTAATAGAGCAATTACTTTCAAAAATAAACTTTTCTGTCAGTGTATAGGATGAGAATTAGTAATTTTATCAATGAAAGTTCACCTTCCACCAATTAATGAGAAAACAACACGAAATTAATATGATAATGGAAGCTTTGAATTGAATAAAAAATTGATTTAAAAAGTGTTAAGTTGTAAATTGATTTGTGTACTTGTGAATTGAATTTGAATTGGTTCAGACATCCAGGCTCAGTTTGTTCTGAAGCTTCAAGAGTTGTTTCCATTAATGAAGAGCAGTTTGGCTCAGACTTGTTTGTTCCTTTTCTCGTACAGAATCCCCCCCCCCCCCCCGCTCCAGTCCTACACTGGAATGTGTATTAGGGGATGATGAGGGGAAAATTTGATATTGGCCCCTCGAGATAGTGGACATTCCGGGCCCAGGGGGCACACAAAGACATTTCTGCTCTCTGTGGTCCCCATCATAAATGCTGCTTCCTGCAATCTGTCACTACAACCCTCCAAAACGCTTAGGCAGCCGATGACACTGCAGGGGCGCCTCTCATCTCCTTGATGGGCAGGAGGTGAAGGGCTCAGACGGGGGGATTAATGTTAACCTCTGTACAGTATATGGACAGTAATCGCCATCTTGACATAAAGAAACTGCTAGGCTCCGTTTTCCTTCAGGTCAGATTTTCTCCAAAGGTCAGGTGCAGGAGGCCCTCTGCGAAGTGCTGCTATCTCACGTTGGGAGGTGGGGATTGCAACACCGGTGCGGCCGTCCAGAACTGTGGCCAGCTTATTCGCACACTGTCCCAACAAACCACTCCAAACTCTGGGACAAATGGCTCAGTTATGAGGGATGAAAAATAATCTAGTCTCCAATGTAATGTTTTTCAATACTCCATTCATAGTTGGATGTAGAGCAGATCCGCTGGGGAATAATGTTGCCTTTTGTGCCGGCTCGGCTTCCCCTCCCTTCTCACTTCCCTGCGCTGAGAAATAGCTGAAAGATCTCAGCCTCACAAAAATACCCCTTAATGTCTGAGATAAACCATGGAGCGACACCATCAGCCCCTCTAACACATGAAACCTGGAGCAATTTTACAGAAAAATAGCCTTCCAGTGCTCCATTGTGGTCCTTTTAGCTGCATATCTGCATTGATTTTTTTTTTTTTTTTAGTAAAATGTATCAAACGTCCTGTTCAACAGAAAACAGGGAATTTTAAAAACATTTTCTTTCAAAAAATTTTGATGTGTCCTGTTTAGAAAAACACAGCATTAGATATGTCCATAATGAGTCACTGGGGGCTCACATTTTTGCACAATCCTGCCAGAAAATAAAACATACACACAAAGACCTCCACAAAAAAAGAGAACTTTATGCTCCAAAATAGCAAAACAAGTTAATATATTTCACAAAACAATCGCACATACCTGTTGGAAAAGAGTTATCTTGACCCAAATGTAAAATAAATAAAACGTTCCTGATTTTTTCCAAAAAAGTGAATGAATAAATAAGAATCAGATTGTAGGCTCCACTGGTCACTGAAAAATAGAAACTACGAGCAAAAAAAGGAAGCAGCAGAGTATCCAGAGCTAGGATTCAGATGTTTTGTCTCCGCAGCCCTGCGTGACTATAAATCCTTGGTTCCTGTGACAGGTATTACGTAAAACAATAAATACCACGGCATTGTATGTTAATATTCGGATGCCCAATTCCTGTCCATGCTTAAAAGAAGCAGGAGGGGCCAAGGCGAGAAAAAAAAAAGACAAAGAGGATGAAAGCGAAGCCTTTACTAATACCCCTGCATCTCCAGTTTCAGGTGGTGCTCTCACAAGGTGCGGTCCTGCTCATCCCTGCACAAACCCTTTGAGAAAAACAGGGCTGTGGCTTGACGGCTGTGCATGTGTGTGTGCTCGTGTGTTAGCTTGGGACTCTCCCACAGAGAGATGCTGTAAAGGAAAGGACCACATGATCATGCAGGAGGCATCAGGCAACCACTTTTTGTTAGCTTGCTGCACTTTTTCACAGGACTTTCAAAAATTTGAAGCACTAAGAAAGGTGAATCTAAACTTCAAAGCTGAGGCTCCATAAACCTGGAGCCTCAGCTCTGGAACCTGAGGCTCTGGAGCCACATGTGGCTCTTTTACCCCTTCATTGTGACTCGCTGCTAAAAAAGAAAAAATAAATTTTTTCATTTTAAAAATGAACTGTATATTAAAATTAAATTAATTTTTTATTTTAAAATTAAAATAAAAAAACAATATTAAATTGAGTCAAACTTTATTCTGGTCATCCTAAATCAACTGAAGGTCAGTTAGCACACACAGAATTATTACACTGGATTATAAGGCAGGTATTCTATTATTTAACAAATTAAAGGATATTTTCCTTATGGTTCAAAAAATAGGGGTCACTTAAGTAGCTCTGTTTCCTTTTGGTTAGATCTATAAATTTTTGGCTGAGATGCGTCACAAACGGTAAAATAAAATGGTGTGGGTTTTTTTTATTACTGAGATTACCAACCACTGCAGCCGCTGCATTGAGATGATCCTCTGTAACACAGGGTGTCTATTATTTTTTGATTTTTTGATTTGAAATGGTTTATTTCAAGCAATCAATTAAGAATAATACACAAAAACAATACAATCATCAGTTATACATTCATACAATGACAAATAACTAATATTTCATTAGAAGTTGTTTTTAGTGTGTCTAAGGTAATGTATGATCACACATTTGGATATAGTTTGAGATTCTGTGAGGTTCTTCTTCAAATTTCTCTTATAAAAAGCAGTAGAACCTCAGTTTATAAAACATCCATTTCCTGCAAGGAAGAGTTATGATGTGGAAATAAGATGGTTTGTAATCGAGCCTGACCTACATGACATCACTGTTATAAGATAGCTATCAGATCCTTCAGGTGCTTGGAAAAGGTCTGATTTACGGCACAGGGAGCGTTTTGCTTATTGCTTATTATCATGAGCGCTTCCTCTCATAATGGACAAGTCCAGCTCAGCTGTTGTTGAAGGAGCTTTCTTGTTAAGATGTTAGAATAAAAATACAAAATCTTCAAAGGTTGATCTCAGGTTTGAAACAAAAAGTAAACAGTTATAGACATTATGTCAAATAGCTATGTTTTGTTTCTTTTTTGTGGAAAAAGAGGAAAGAAGAGATTAGAAGTGAAGTTGAAGCTCCCAAACATGTGAAACATCTTCTCGATAAACCAGCGGCCTTGAAGAACAGACTCACATAAGCTGAAAAACACAAGGAAAAAAAAAGGGTAGATTTATGAGGTTCTAATTATAAAAACTAAAAAATATAAAGAGGAGCGGTTTTGAACGGCCTGTTTGTTTTCGTCACTATATCCCCATAGGTGGCATCTAAACTCATAAGCATGAGGTGTCAGTGGTTCTGACCTTTTCAGTAATAGAGTAGATTGTGAGAGTTCTTTAGTTTCAGCTCAGATTTTTTTCCCAGAAACTTTGGCAGGATAACGGGATATGATTTCAAAGACATCGTAGAGGCAGTCCCGGCCAAGATCTGCTGTGAAAATTCAACGATGAGCTGTAGATAACACCTGAGAAACCACAGAAGCCTCTCGGCTAAGATATTGTTTTACTTCCTCAAGTGGTTCCTTTTTCCAACTGTTTTCGTTTTAAATTTGTTCTAAGCCTTTTGTTGTGTTGACCTGTAAAAGGCAGCACTCCAGTAAGTCCACATTTCTGATGTTGACTATTTATGAGAACTTCACATTCCTAACAGGAAGTATCGTCCAGTTCCAAGAAGCCAAAATCCCGTAGATTTCTATAAAGAAATAAACAGCTATTAGTTGCTCTGATGCCTTTTTAACATGTGCTTGATAATCCTAATTTTTTTTCATGATATTTTATTTTCTGTAGTTATTGAAGCTATAAACTGACGTATCAGATGCTTCACTAAAAGTAGGTGGTGCCTGCTGGCCCCAACGTCCACCATTTGAAACATTTGATTGACAGATTCTCCTGAGCCTGCAATCAAGTGGTAGGGGTGTGGACTGTGAGAGTGGTTGCCATAGAAATGTAGACTCTGACCGATTTGCAATCACTGCTTTATGATGATTTCTGATTCCAACACGGTGGAACCATGTCGCAAAACAAACAGCAACTGAATTGACTTAATGCCATTGGAGCCAGACGTCACACTATAGGTCCAGTTCTCTGACACAG
Organism: Oryzias sinensis; assembly: GCA_037389245.1. NCBI lineage: Eukaryota > Metazoa > Chordata > Actinopteri > Beloniformes > Adrianichthyidae > Oryzias > Oryzias sinensis. The sequence goes on along the minus strand of CM074497.1, from coordinate 10,725,812 downwards.
TCAATGGTTGCAGCCTATGGCTCGGACATTTTCTCTGTTTCAGTGTCCAGTGCGCCTTTCCCCTGCTGAAGTAAGGACGTTTCTGAATGCATCGCTTCCTTAAGTTGGCATGTCTTTAAAGCCATCAACTCTATGTGATTTGTGAGTCTCTTTTGCAAAAATATTATGTTTAACTATCAGCTGAGGAATGATGCCACGTTTTTTTACTTTGACAGAAATCGAGCATAAAGTAGCTGAATTTCCTCATAATGGTCTTGAATTTAAATGCGACACATTTGTACTGGACAGTGATGGGAGGGGTTGCACTGCAAAAACAGGGCCCTAGAAATAAGTCAGAAATCCTTCAAATTTGAACAAATTTCTTTAAATAAGCGAAAAAGATCCACCAAGAAAAGTGGTCTTACCAAAAATTCTTTTTTCTGAAAAATTCTCGTCACTCTTGTAAACTAGGATTATTTTGCCATTGAAAAAAATCCTTAACTACTTTTTTTGCAAGACAAAAATTCATTCATTCATTCATCTTGTAACCCTGTTTTGTTCCTTTCGTGGTCACGGCATTGCCGTAGCCTATCCCGGCCACTCATGGGCGAAGGCAGGGGACATGCTGGACAGGTAGGCAGTCAGTAGCAGGGCCACAATCACACACCCATATTAACACCTAAGGACAATTTGGAGTAACCAATTCACCTATGAAGCATGTTTTTGGACGGTGGTAGGAAGCAGGAGTCCCTAGAGAAAACCCACGCATGCAGGGGGGAACATGCGAACTCTACACAGACAAAAATTTAAAAGAAAAATTAATTTTTTTCTTGAAATGAGGCTCTTTGTACTTTAAGAATCAGTCTTTTGTTAGTGTAACAGCTGGGTTTTGTAATGTGTTTTGGGGTTTTCCAGAAAGAAAAAAACTTTGACAGACTTAAGCAGTTACTCATATTCAGATATGTTAATCTCTGTGTTACTCTTGATGTTAATTCAAATACAAGACTTACGTAATTTTTTGTTTTTATTTTTCACAATTGTCTGAACTACATCCAATAAGTGTCTTACATAACTAGGGGTGGATCATGTTTAATGAAACCAGGTGGAGGATAACAGCTCTTCCTTTGAAGGGCAGCATCCCACACAGATTTCCAGCAGGATGCTTAACCAACAAAACAAAAAAAACAAACCCACACACAGTAAGACAAACCTGTACCTGCCTCTGGTCATGCGTGTGGATTAAACAAATCACAAGGCTAAATTTAATCTGTTGTGTCGCATTACAGAGTATCCCACCTAGAATTGAGGGTGTAGCTCAGATCTGATAGAATGACTACGGTAATATTGAAAACCACCTCAAATACCCGTAATATTGCAAGAGACAACCTATTTTTTTAAGGTTATGATCAGTGCCGGAGGCTTTTCTCCAAACATATAGAATTCCACTTTCCAGTAGAATGAAGTCCAGAAAACAGAATCCTCACTTTGCCAAACAAAACTAATTAAAAACCCTTCATCATTTCAACAATTGTTATATTAGAAAGTGCTTTATATAAATAAATAAATACAAATACAAATATATATATATATATATATATATATTGTCT
>CM074497.1:10687772-10723826 GCA_037389245.1 Oryzias sinensis | reverse complement strand
GCAAGGAAGGAGGCCGAGGACTAGTGAGCGTAGAAGCCACTATCCAGGATGAAACATCCAAGATGCATGAGTACATCAAGCTCAAGGCCCCAACTGACAGTGTGCTCAGTGAATGTCTCAGGCAATGGAGAGCAGAGGATACAGTGCTGGAGGACAGATCCTCATGGGAGGACAAACCCCTGCATGGGATGTACCACCGGACCATAACTGAAGTGGCTGATATCAAGAAGTCCTACCAATAGCTAGAAAGGGCTGGCTTACAGGACAGCACTGAAGCGCTCATCCTGGCAGCTCAGGAACAAGCCCTGAGCACCAGAGCGATAGAGGCTCAGATCTACCACACCAGACAAGACCCAAGGTGTAGGCTGTGCAAAGAGGCGCCTGAAACAATCCAGCACATAACTGCAGGATGTAAGATGCTGGCAGGTAAAGCATACATGGAGCGCCACAATCAAGTGGCTGGAATAATATACAGGAACATGTGTGCAGAATATGGACTGGAAACCCCAAGGTCAAAATGGGAAACACCTCCGAAGGTGGTAGAGAGTGAGAGGGCAAAGATCCTGTGGGACTTCCAGATCCAGACTGATAGGATGGTAATGGCGAACCAACCAGACATTGTAGTGGTGGATAAAGAACAGAGGAAAGCCGTTGTGGTGGATGTGGCAGTGCCAAGCGATGGGAACATCAGGAAGAAGGAACATGAGAAACTGGAGAAATACCAGGGACTCAGAGAAGAACTGGAGAAAGCCTGGAAAGTGAAGGTGAAGGTGGTGCCTGTGGTAATTGGAGCACTCGGGGCAGTAACCCCCAAGCTGGAGGAGTGGCTACAACAGATACCTGGAAAGACCTCAGACCTCTCAGTCCAGAAAAGCGCAGTGCTAGGAACAGCTAAGATACTGCAGGACCTTCAAGCTCCCAGGCCTCTGGTAGAGGACCCGAGCTTGGAGGAGAAACCACCCGCGGAGGGCGAGAGGGGCATTTTTTTTATATATATATATTTATTTATTTATTTATTTCATGATAAATTATAATGATATTGTGTAAAGTTTATGTTATCTTGAAGGTACTGCAAACAACAGTGTTTTGATTGTTTTTCAAAATAAAATGTGTTAAAATTGAACAAAGCCAACCTTAAGTTAGGAATAAATTAAATATTTGTTATTCGGTGTTAATTACTATGCATTTGTAATGGGGGTTTAGTCTTGTTTCTCCAGTTCTGTCAATTATTTTTTGCGCTTTTGTTCTATAATTATTCTTATAATTTCAGTCATGGTGACACACAGGTGGAATAATTATTACTCAGCTGTTTCCATTGAGTTCATTACCTGCCATCACTACAATTGAAGCCTTCATTTAATTTGTTTGATTATGTCATTGTTCACATGTCATTCATTTTGGGGGTTTTCTTCTCTCTTTTTTTTACATTTTTATTTTTAAGTTGATCGTATTTGCATTTCAATTTTGTTTGATGTTCTAGTTATATTACCTTATTTAGATTACCATGGCTCTGTTTTCAGACTGGTATTTAAAAATTAATAAAAATTATTATATAAATTATAACTAAAAAGGAAGCATGTTGCTGTGGTCTGATATCCATTGTCTGATATGTATAAAAACAACTTCCACTCACTTTAACGATGGCTGTTATTTTTTGCAGGTGCATTTACAGAAAGAATTAATGTGGTGTAATCTTCGGTCTCTTAACAGCAAAGTCTTACCTATTTTTTTTTTAATGTTACAGTTGGCTTGTTGTATTTTGTTTTGTTTGTTTTCCAGTTGATATACTCCACATTAAACAGTTTTCCCCCAAAATTCTTCAGCAAATGAGGCAGGGAGCAGCCCAAAGGCACACTGACAATGGAGTGACGTGCTCAGGCTCTTCCTCCCCCCCCCCTTTTTTTTTTGTAAAACCACTTCAGCTGCTCGCAGTCTATACATGCAAAAGAAAATATTGGCTAAATAAAATCATCAAAAATAAAAGAAATACATGTAATATTTTATGAAAGACATACAAAGGCCACCCTGGGGTCAGGCTGTCTTGGTGGACTTTAGTGACTTGATAAATAGGTAAGCACATACTTTTGAGGATTTTAACATTCATTATCATGGTCAAAATGTTAACCATCAGGAAGTACTTTGTCAAGGATTTAAAAATTGCATCAAACTATTGATTGAATTTCACCTCGAGTTTTTGGTAGGCTTAATGAAGTAAGTCATGGTATTTTTCATTTATTTTCTGTTTTTAACTAATTAAAAAAATAATATTTAATATTCTATGATGTATTATTTAATGTTTAATTGCTTCATTTCAGTGTTTCTCTGGGACAAAATGTAGTTAATGTGTAAAATAAAGCATCAATTAGGAATTAAGATAAATTATATTTAAATACCTATCAATATATTTTTTATACAAATAGTTATACAGATATTGTCTCAGAAATAGACATCAAAGCTACTGTTACTTGTTTTATAACTATTAAAATGTGTCTAAAAGAAGTATCTGTTTAAAAAATTTAAGCTCCATTATTATTTTATCATATAAGAGTTTGTCTAACTGGTTAAATTTAACATATTTTTATGACACATTTTTACATAAAGGTTTATGTCCGTAATAAAGTATACACAAAAAGTAAGAAGCGGGAAAACAGTTGCAATCATACTTGTATTAGCAATGCTTGGCCACTAGTGGTCATGCAAGTTTTTTTTTTTTTTTTTTTTTTTTTAAGTTTTCTGAAGCCCAACGTCATCAGCACCCGCCTGATTTGGTGACGGCATCATGCCGCGGTGGCACTTCCGGTTTACAGGTGCCAACCAACTCATTGGTACCAACTTGTGGAAAAAAAATGTGCCAACTTCTGCTTCGCCAGACAAACATGGCAACTTCATTCTTCATTTTGATATAACTGCCACCATAAGTTACAAGGAGCTGACAGGAACTTCTTTTAGTTAATTCAAAAATAACTTACCAAACTATAAAATAAAATGTTGTTTTCACAACATTAATGTCTTTATAACTTTAAGTTTTGGAAGTTTTAAATAGAATCGGGCTATTTATATGTACAAAATAAATTCAGGACTACGTTTTTTCGTTTGTTTTGTTTTGTGGTATTGATAAAACCAAAAACAAAATGTTTGGAAACAAGTTTGTCTTTTTGAATTGCTTAATTTTGTGTGTGTGTCTATATGAATACGTCCAGATTACCAGCTAAAATTTGGGAATTTTTGGTTTTAAACAAAAACAGCCGATTTAAAGACCCTATCTTGATTTTTATGTGAAAGAAAACATTTATCTGAATTGTGTGTTGTAAAACTATTTACTTATGAGCCATCATATTTTCATAATAAGTTTGTTCTACCTAGTAAGCAAAGACATTTATCTATCTGAACAGGTGTTTATTTAATAGGGAGTTGCGCCTTTAGTTTTAACTCTCTTAATCATTGTAATATTAGTGACATCTAGCGACTGCTCTAAGTATTGCATCATCCAAATAAACCGTGAGTCTGAATGAATAATTTATTGCCATTTGTACATTTAAAACTAGTGCATTGGAATTTTTCTTCGGCAGCTCTCAAGTCAGGGTGAATAACAGAGGTCATCAAAACAACAAACACTGACACGGTTTTCATAAATGAGATAAGGAATACAATTTAAAGAGAGATTAGCAGAGTGAAAATGATGTTGCAGTGTCCCAACCTTTTCATTATTGCACCTTTTGTCATGTTTGGGACATATTGTGGTTGTTAACTGTTCATTGCACTTAGTGTCCCGGCTGGTTAGCGTGTTGTGTGGTTCAGTCCAGTCCCCCACTCTTTTATATTGTACTAGTCTTGCTGCCAAACTTCAGTATTCTTGTCCGAGTAAAAACGTTTATGTTCATGTCAATTCAAATAATTCTAATGTGGCTGACTGATGTATTTTAGGGGGTAATATCTAGTCAGGCATAAATATATAAATATTTAGGTTTGAACAAACAAGATGAAAGGGTTAACCCTCATAGCAAAAAATAGTAAGCTTGAAGTTTATTTTATTTAGTATGCTTGAGTATAAGTATTGTAAGAATACTATGTACATGTAGTGTAGGAAGTATATTAACTGAAATTTTTTTTTATTAATTTGGAACATTGTAGATTTGCAAAATATAGATAGCATATAAACTGTAAACTTAAAATACTGTCTGACTTAGTGCAGACTAAGTACATGTGGAGTACTCCCAATAAACTATTTTTAGCAAAGGGCAGGACTGATCTGTTTATGACGACCAATTATTAAAAAATTATTAAAAAATTTTTAAAAAAGGGAGGCAAATAGAGAAAGTCCTGATTGCATTGATGTGAATCTAGCCCTGAGCTGCAGAAATGACAATTATTTCAATTTATTAAACCTATGATCAGACTTACTGTTTTTTTCTAACTTGTCCTGTCCAACAGCTGAGCAAACAGATGAGAGCTGAAAGCCTTTTGTGTTGGACATATTTTACTTTTACAACAGGGGTTATGAATCTTATGATACACCAAATGTATATTTAACTAAACCCCTTTTTCTAATTTCAGCTAAACTTTATTCATGTTAATTATATTTGTAAATATTTTTTGATCGGCCTAGATGGAAAAGAAAATGAGGAAGGGGAGGTTAGAGGGGTGAATATTGTAGTGAGGGTAAGATCATGAAGTGTCAGAAAGCAACAAGTTGCTGGAGTTTTATAATCACAACTGACAGGTTAAGATGCATAAAAAATCTAAAATGGGCGGGGAATGATCAGACTTACTCAATTACTCAAAGAGTCTTCACACACACCCTGAAACATAAATGAATGATGGGTAATTGATTTTGTGTGGCCCAGACAGGCTGGTGACCTGTCCCGGGTGTAACTCGCCTTTGCCCAACAGCAGTCAGATTATGATTTGGCAGCCCCGTGACCCCGAAAGGGGCGGGTTAAGAAACGCTGTGCACAAATAAGCATTTTGTGGCCATGATTTAGTATTTTGTGTGCACAAATTACCATGTGTGGCAACAATGTAGTATTTTTTGCACACAAATAAGCATTTTATGGCAACAGTTCCTATTTTGTTCGTACAAATTAGAAATGTATGGCCACAAATGACCATTTATTGGCATTTTGTGGCTATAAGTTTGTATTTTGTGTGCACAAATTAATATTTTAGTATAATGATTTTCTATTACTTATTTTCTCAGATAAAATACTAATTTGTGTGAACAAAAATATCCATAAAATACTAACTTGTTGCGCAGAAAATACAAAATCCTGGCCACAAAATGCTTATTTGTGCGCAGAAAATACTAAACTGTTGCCACAAATAATTAATTTAAGGAAATACTGTTACTTTTTTCGTTACAAAAATAATTAATTTTTTGAAAAACATGTTTAAAAAAAACAAAGGTATGTCAGCGTTTCTGTGTATTTAACTACATTTCCCAGAAATCTACTCGCGCACTGCACCAAACCCGTCGCACGCGCTCCACCTACCTTCCAGGTCCGGCACAGACCGGTGTCTGGAGGAGCTGAGCGCGCGAGGCGGCAACAGCATCATCCTGAGCTGACAAAAGCCGTTTCGCCGCTCTACTGAGCAGGTAAGATGGAGCTATTGTGTCGAAAAAGCTGTATGTAGATTTCCGGGAGAGAAGACTATTTCTTGTTTCGTCCGATTGTTTAGCTAAAGGATGTAAACTTTATCATTCACGCTGTTCGGTCATTTAACAGGCGCCCTGCTGGCGTGCGGTGGACAGTCAACGCCGAACGCCAGGTGACTGCTGGCAGCGTGTTTGTTTGTTTACATTATTTACAGTCAAACGCTTTAAAATGTGACCGTTTGGGACATGTCAGTCCGTCTATTCAAGGACAAACATTATTTGACGTTAACTGGACGTGCGCGCGTGTTGTTGGACGCCGGTCATCGTTTGGGACGCCGTTTCTCTTCAGAGGGCTTTAAATATCCGTCATTCATTTTGCAGTAGACGAGCTCTCGCTGCTGTGAGGAGTCGTGAGATCAACAGGACTCCGAGTCGCCCCGCTGGTGTTGTAGATCCATTCACTCCACAGATAATATTCATCTTAGGTCCTTTCATGAACTCTTCGTAATGCTGGACTTGAATGACGATATTTGAGAAACATCCTCATTATCTATTCTTTTTTTTTTTGTACAACAAGGTATTTTCTAGTCCGTCCTGTTTCTGAAAATTATTTTAAAATGAGTTTGGTTGATTCAGTAGATCATGTAGTTTTTGAAAGGTGTAGAAATCTCTACAAATATTGCAGGATTCATGAAATGCCTCAAGTTTTTTTTTAAAACCAGAGAACTTTCAAGGGTTTCATTATCTTATATCACATCTATTCAAACCTTTTTGTAAGAACTTTCTGGTATTAATTGAAATGTGCTTAACAAACTATAGTCCACCACATTGCCAAAAACTTTAATTCATCTGTATTTTAATACATGACTGTATTCCATAGGCTTCAATGGGATACGGTTCCCCTCTTTGCTGCTGCAATAGCTTCAACTGTTTTCTAAAAGTTTAGGAGTGTTTGTAGAGTTGTTATACCGTTCTTCCAGAAGTTCATTTGTGAGGCAAACACTGATGTTATACGAGAAAGCCCGACTCAAAGTCTTTGCTCTCATGCTACATACATCCCAAAATGCCATGAACCTTTTAGTATACAGTGTTCACACTGGGCTATTGTACCTGATAGGCGTGTACTTAAATTTGTTAGAGTTTTGGTGCGAAATGTTCTATTCCGATATATAAAAAGACTTGGTGTCAATTCCAGCCAGGCACAAATTGCAGTCATTCCGTCGAGATCACTTCAAACAGTTGATACTTGCGTGAATTAAAAGAACGCTACCTATACGTCACTACTAAATCCGTGTCCCTGATTGGTGAAAGTGGATCTGGTTTAACTTTCAAGGCTTCAGTTTTTGTATGTAGAGCCTGAAAATGGACCTAAAAAGTTGCTTAGTGGTGCATGAATTCGAGGGTTTTGAATGCGGAAGCTCAAAACGTGTATTTATTCGCTTTTGCATAGGCTTTTCATTCAGCAATGCTGAAGCCGTCAGTAGCCGCGGTTATATGGGCAAAATATCTTTGATCGGATCAAAGATCGAATTAGAGTTGAACTGTGCACATGGTCCCAGAAAACCTTTTACTGATTTAAAAATGTTTACGGTACATATGCCACAGTTTTGGTCCGAATAAATCATTTTGAAATGCGCTGAACTTTCTAAAACACCAGCAACGACCATAGAAGAAGAAATATTGAGTTCAGTTGTAAACAAACAAAGCTGCTACATAGAGCAAGATGATCCTCTCAACATGCTTTTATTATTGTTATGATTGCTATGAAGCGCCTGTTCGCTCATCATTTTATTTTTAATCCGCGGCGTCAGTGCTTTTTTGTGGTGGAACAGAGCAGGAAGAAGGGTTAGAAGTAGGCTAACACGTGCTAACAATATTTAGCCTTGGATGAACAGGTAATCCATGCGGGCAATGTGCATCTTGGCTGAAGGTTAATATCTGGGAATAACATAAGCCTTTTTTTTGTGTGGACACGACTGCTAACACAAATCCACATGATTGTTTCCACGGTTTCAAAGGACTTCGCGGCATTTCTGCTTTGAAAAGACGCATCTGTCAGCTCACACACCGCCCCAGATCCGATGTTCGGGCTGGCGATCCAAGCTCTGCTCAGAGACACAGGGGGACATGGTTCTCATGAATCCGGTAGCTCGCTCATACAGAGTCGCGGGACAGACTGCGGTGCAAAGCCTCCACCGGAGCGCACACTGTAACAAAGCACCCTCCCCTTCCCGCAAACACAAAGCTATGAGTCTGCATGCTCTGCTCAGAGACACAGTTCTCTTGCACGGAGCAGCCGGCCGGTCCTGTTTGCACTCCAAAGCCTCCTCTAGAACGCCACAACGTCTATGCATGACTTAAAACCAGAGCAGTAGTGACCCATGATCGGAATGAAGTGTTTATATGCACCACGATCGGATCAACAATCGGCATAACCCACCTATCTCGATCGGAAAGAAATTTTGATCCGAATGAGTCTGATCAGGGCATGGTATTCCGAACGGCGTGTTTACATGACACATTTTTCTTCTAATCAGGTGTTCATTCTGATTACTTTTGTCCATGTGACCACAGCTAGTGTTCTTTAACTTGTCCCGAAGAACAATCCCACACAAAACCCTCGCCACGCACATCAAACCCCACACTAGCACAATGCAGTCAGACAAGTACTGTTCTCCTAAAACCACCAAACCCAGATTCCTTCATCAAATTTCCAGACAGAGAAGTTGGATTCTTTGGAGAAGGTGTCAGCAATGCATCATACTTTACCACATGCATTTCACACGCAGCTGCTTGGCCATAAAACCCTATTCTATCAAGTTCTCTAAGCACTGTTCTTGTGCTGATCTAAAGTTTGGAGTCTTTAGAGAAAAGTTTTGGAGGACTGCGCACTTCTGCCACCCACCGACCCCCCTCTGTCAGTTTGCGTCCTGCCTCTTCATGGTGGAATTGCTGTTGTTCCGAATCACTTCCACTTTAACATAAACCCTCTAACAGGTGACTGGTGAACATTATTTTAGAGTAGACATTTCACAACTGGCCTGTTTACAGGAAAATCATGTGGAAGCACCAGGGTGGAGTTCAGATCTCTGAAGAGCAGTCCTTTCGTTCATAAATGTTTGTAAAAGCATTCTGTTATTAATTAATTAATTTATTAAATGTAAACCCAATTATTTGTTTAGATGAGTAAATTCTTTTGGCAACATGCTGTCTCTGTTCTGCTAATGTTGATTGAAAATTCAACTTTGTTTTATTGCATTTGAACCCTTAATGCACTTCAATCTGTGCTTCCTTGTGTGATCAGCCATTTTTCCTCTTTAAATTGTTTTTTTTTTTTGGAAAGAATTTGCTTATATTTTGTCTTTCAGAAGAACTTTTTGTGAAAGTTTGAACTGTTTAATTGGGCTTTATAGTCAGGATCGGTCTGTGTTAATGGTCGTCTTTATTTTTACTCATTCTGTTGTTTAAAATATTCTGTTGGACTAATTAGCCTTTGTAGTAATGGGCTGCAGCCTAATTAAACTTGCCTGTAATGCTCAAAAGGAGTTAAATTGTAAAACATAATTGCAGAGCTCTTGTTGAAATCTGGTGCTTATAGAGGAGGCCGGCCTCGGCGGGACATGTGCAACTATTTTGGGAGAAACCTAGCAGGCAACAAATGACAGCTTTCACTTTTACTCAGTTTTTTTAAACCATAATAAGCAGAAATGTCATTTATAAAGATCTGTGTGGACTATTTTTGTAGGTAATTACAAACATTAACTTTCTAATGGCTAACCATTTTTAAAAAGGGAGCCTTTTTCAAAGCACCTCATGTCATTACAACACATGCTTCTATATAATAATCCTCTGAATCATTTTGTAGTGTAATGACGGATAGTCATGTTACACAAACATCAGCCTGTATGGTTTAAGAATTGTCTGGATCGCTCTTAATTTCAGTTCTGTTTTCAGTGGAGTTCGTCATCCTGAACTTGAAGTGGTCAGTCAGTCTTCTCTAAGTTCCCCTTTTGCTCATCTCACCTTCATATTGTCAGCACTCCTCCTACTGTATTTATAGCCAGCAGTGACACAGAGTAAGATCAGAGTTGTGTGCTGGCCTCAGTAAACTGATCACCTTGGCTGCTGGGCTCCAAGAGAAGAATTTTTGGTATCTGGATGTGGGACGTTCTAAATGGAAAACAAGGTCAATTCTCAGAGCTATCTCAGCCCCCATGCTGTCCTGGAATCACTTAGGCTGGAGAAACATTCAAAAGCTGAAACTTAACATACTATTTCTGCCTTACTCACTTGCACCTGTATGGGGGTTGTCCCGTATGATGTCATGATAAGGGATTGTCATGCGTGTGGTAAATGTATCGTAAAATATTTGTAAGGATAATGTAGGTAACACATACTTATGACATGCAGGTAATGCTGTCATGCACTCTCCTTACACTGCACGAGTGATCAGTGAGGTGCGAGTACTGATCATGACCCCAGTAAAACGACTTCAGTTTTATAATATGTATATCTAATCTGACCATTCTCTGTGGAGTATTTCTGTGTATTTTCAATACATTACAGATCTTTGGACAATGACATGTCCCACTTAGTTGCTGTCTCTTCTTCAAAACATTTATGTGAAGTCCGTTTTAAAGCTCACTGTCGAGAGAGCAAAGTAGAAATGAGAAGCAGCCTTTAATCTGATATAGATGAGTTTTTAGTGTGAGTTTATCTGTAAGCATGGAGCCGTATCTACTGATACAATTTTGCACCGGGGCTGCCCACACTTATTTGGCATGCAAGCTACTTCTAATACAACAAGCTCCAAAATATCTACACACACACATATATGTACTGTATATATTTGTTGTTTTGCTTCTAGTCTAAAATGCAGTTTATGTCCTAATAATCAAAAGCTGAAAAATTATACAGTATTTTGAGTCTTAAATACTATGTTTATGTACTAAGGACTCAAAAACTACACTGTAAGAGTACACAAATCTTTGTCATGTGAATTAATGTTATGTTTGTTGTAATACATAATTAAAAAAGACTAGGTTTTTTATAATGAAAACAGAAACCCACAACGATCGTGTTTCTACTGTAAACTGTAAACCATAAACCTGATATTTCTAAAGCATGGCTGGCTTTACTACGACTGAGTGAACGGTGGCCCTGGTTTGTGGACAGCGCTTGAGAAGCGTGTGCTTCATGACAACACTGCCACCTGAGTGGGCTCAGATCCCTCTAGCAGGAACTGCTGAGCCGGCAGCAGGCGCGGTGGCAGGACGGCTCGGTCAGTCGGGGCGTTTCGGTCTTGCTCCCAAATGAGAAGGCACGTGGGGCCACCTGGGCCTCAATAAACACTCCTACGGGCCAAAGTGGTCCTCCGCCGGGGATCCGGTGCGCAGCGTAGCCGGTAGCGGCTTTCCGATGGCGCTCAGCGTATTTAAACATGCATGTGCAGTGACGTATGTATCAGGGGATGTTCAATAATAAAAATATAATTTTCTTTTTTTCATTATTTATCTCTGATGACCCGCGATCTACCCACATGTCCTTCTATTGAAAAAATCAGCTCCTCTGCTTTAGACTAACTAGACAGTCTGTGATGAGAGGTCTTAGAGAAATAACCCTTTAACACCAGGGATGTCGCCAGCGACACCTAAATAGCACAGGCCTTTCAACATAAGGAACTCTTCAACCGTTTATGTGAATGCGCTGATACTGATGCGAAGAAAAGCAATGTTGCATATCAGCCCAAAGCTGCTTTTCTCAACTTTAGAATCCATTGGTATTGCCTAATTGGATTACTCAATTACTAAAAGCTATCTCATCTGTCTTTTAATTATGATTATGCCATTTTAGCCAAGATGAAAAACCTGTGTTTTCGAGGAAATAGTTTCTGCAGAGCGACAGGAGTTCATGCGAAATTCACCTCTGAATTGTGGGCGGGACTGTTTTGTGTAGAGTAAGCCCACTCCAACCCCCGTCATCCATCTGTTTACACTCTCTCCCGCTAGCTTACAGCCCCTCACACCCCTAAGATAACATTGACCAGTGCAATAAAAATGACAAGCAATGTCCGTATACAGATGCCAGCTTGAACAAGGAAAACGAAGGCGTACATGGATTTAGTTGTGCTTCATCATGGAGAAAAAAAAATGCCACAAGAACATGTAAAAACAAACAAACCATGGTTTTCATTGTGTGAGTCTTTAAAGTCATACTTTATTGGTCTTTGTCCAATACTTGATGAGGACCTGCTTCCACACTGCACTTTCACGAGCAGACAAAACTGCCTGAAAACATATTCCAGTTATAACATCCCCTTCTGCCAAAGAAAGCAGACCATCTGAAGACACAAACTCTGGTGTGAACTAGCCCTGTGTGAGCGTGCCCTCTGTGTGCTCACATTAAAGCAGCTCTGGTGTTCAGTATGTCTTACAAAGAAGAAAGCTCTCAGTCTTTTGCAGGGAAGTGTTAGGAAACACTCAAATGAGCAGAATTCGACTTTACCGCCTGGCTTGGGCTGTCTGTTTGATTCTGCCAGCAAAAATCAAGAGGGAGATTTAAGAAAAAAGCTATTTATAGTCAAGAGGCAATGTCTGATTTTCTTACAGTTGGATTGTTTGTTCTTTTAGCTTTGGAACTTACAGGAGCTTTTAAACGACTTTCAGTTGAAAGAACAGAAAAGTGTATGTCTCAGAAGGTGTGTCTAAAATTAGTTGCTTGTTAAGGGCATGTAGGACCAGCTATATATTTTTCCTTGGAAGCTTGGCTTGTGTGTGAGTGTAAATTGTCTCTCTGTGTGAGAATTATTCATTTGTTTACGAAGTAGGGAGCTCCAGACTTTTATTATAATGTCCAGGAAAGAGACTGGATACTTAACAACAATCATACTCATGATTACTGATTCAACTCAGTGGCTCTGAGGAATGCTACTGTTTTTCCAAGTGTGTCATCTAGCCCCAATTTTAGGCATAGCCTAGCTTAAAAGTCTTGTTAAAGAGCTGCACAACATTTTTTTTTAATCTTTGGTGTTTAAAAATGATTAACTTGGTTCAGGCAAGTGAACCGGATGAACAAGTCTGCATGTTTGTGACATTCATACGGGAGGAGAGTGTCATAAAAATATTTTCTTTGTCTCTAACAGATCTCTGACTAATTGTAATCTCTCTGTCCCCGTGCAAGTGAAGCCGACACACCTACAGAGCACAGCAAATAGCTTTCATACCACAATTCAGGAGGCTGCTCTCAGACTGAAAGAACACAGACGGGAACGCTTCTCCGCTGAACACCCGCGCCGGTGTTCCATTGTGGAAATTCACTGAGCTCTATTTAGTGTCTGTATTTTTGTTCAGTCCCAGCTCTTGTGGATGCGCTGCTCGTGTTTCTATGGAGTCCACCCACTCAGAACAAGCGGCCAGCTGGGCAGACTGAACCTTCTGCAACGTGGCTCTGAGTGACTGTTTATCTGACAAGAACTTTGACACGGGCAGAGCAGGAAGTTTGGTCCTCAAGGAGACTTGATTCTGAGAAAGATAAAGCAGAAAAAGAAAAAAGATAAAGTGCACGCATAGTGTTCATAACCAAGTCTGCTGCCATAGACTGCATGTTGTGGTTAGTTGATGATTGGCTGTGGTTGTTTTGCTGGATTAGTTGTTCAAAAAGTACAATAGATAGTTGTTGTTTTTTAAACTTTTGCTTTTATAGTCTTTGTTCATCCCTTAGCAAAAAGTAGTCTAAGTGTACTACAAATATACTTAGTCTATACTAACGGTGAGGTAGTATACTAGAAGGTTACTTTCTATATACTATCCATATATTGGAAACTTAAAATGTTCCAATTTAGTCCGAAGAACTGTTCAGTTAGTATACTACCAACACTACACGTTACTTGCTAGATCTATACTCATAAGAAAAACGTCACATGTTCTACTTTTTGTCAAGGGATATGTATAAACAGTTCCGGTACTACCGGTACTGCTCTTGAGTTTTAAAGTCGGCATGTATTTACAATAGTTTAATTGAAGTTAAAACTAAAGTGAAGGTTTTTTTTTTGTAATGAGCTGTCAAAAGTACTCTGCTTGAATCCCAAAGTGAGTGTATTTTATTTATTTTATTTGTGAAGTTCAAACAGCCAAAGTAGAAGTAGAAGCCAAAAAACAAACCAGAAAACTTGTTGATCCTTGTCCAGAGTGAAGAAAGTGATCAGCTCAGCACATTTTAGCAAAATGTCTTCTTCCTCCAAAGATGCTGAATAAGCATTAAGCTTTCACGATGTGCCTTGTTCTGACTCAGATACAGAATTGCTGTTTTTTAAGGCTCAAATGAAGATGACTTCTAATATTTTTTAGGGAAGAATACACTCACCTGCTGCTTCATTGGGCACCATTTATTGTGCTTTAACCACTATCTTTTTTTGTCATTGATTTTGTTTTTCCCAAGAACAGAAATATAAAAGATACAATATATTGCCACAAGTTTGAGTTACACTGTTTGGTAAAGTCTGTATAACTGATTCCAAATCTTTTACTCCATGATTATTGTGCAACATCATGAAGATGTTTTTATTTGCAGGGGTTTTGAAGATTGACAAAAACTGAAACTTCAGTTTAGTTTCATTTAATTTTACGTGTTCTTCTTTATGGAGGAACACAAAGGGAGAACACAGACTCTGTCACAGCATGGGATCCAAACCCACACGCTTCCTGCTTCACTTTAAGCTGAGATCAGACATTTGCACACACCGCTTTCTGATGCACAGCTGTTTTGCAGATGCTGCAGAACTGCAGATGTGATCAGAAAAATCACAGTAGCACATTCGTGCATGGCCTGCACACGTAACCACGTAACCTTCACCCCTCTGTTCATGAAAGAAAACGGAAATAATCAGAAACTGACAAAATGACAGAATCTTAGGCTGTATTCAGACTGGACACATTTTGTCCAGTTAAAATCAACCAGGGTTTGTTTTCCCTGATAAACCAGAACAAATTTTCAGTCTGAACACAGTCAAGCGGACCATGGTTTGGGACCAAGACCGCTCTCAGACCCATCATTGGAGGTGGTCTCGGATCGTTTCCAATACTACTGAGCTTCAGTTAATTCTGAGATTCCACAGTCTGAATACAATTCGTTCCCAGAGAACAACTGAACCAAAATGGCCACTGTAACTGACACAAACAGAGTAGGAATGAAGTAACAGATCAGCCGTGGAACAAATGGAACGTCATGTTATCAAACAGAAAAAGAAAAAAGAAAGAGTCCAACTGTTTACTTGTTGTGACCGCTCCTCTCTTCTCCATGGGCCCTAAAACCCACAGCACCTGTGTAGGTCAACCCCTCGTATGGGAGCATGTTACTAAGACTTAATTCTCAATCAAATAATTGTTTGAGGCACAAACAGTTTTATTAGTTATTGTAGCTGCTGCCATGATAGAAGCAGGGTCATGTTGACCTCTCACCTGGAAGAGTAGCAGCAGTTCAGCTGAGAAAATAGAAGAATCATTTTAAGAATTTCCACCAATCAATGACACCAATTCAATTTATGCTTTGATACATCGTAGATACCTGAAGATTTTAGCTTGATTTGGACTAAACATAAAACTTCATTTATATGGTATGTGGTAGCAAAGAAATGATTAATCATGACCATGTTGATACATTATCAGAGAGAGAAAACTGGGCCACATTTATATCCTTTTGCTTAACGTGGTTCAATCTGTTGTTATCTCATTGGAAAAAGACCTGATAACATTGTCAGCTGTAAAATACTAACTATGGAATGCTATTAGGAAAATTATCCTATCATAAAAAGTTCAAAAATCTATTTTAGGTGTCGAATTTGGTTCCAGTTGAAATATATAGTGATGTAGAAAATTAATATTTTTCCTCTTTTTCTAGCAAGCATGTCCAAAGTCTGGCTCAGGGGCCAAATGGAGCCCGCATTAAAATTTCTACTGGCATGCAGGTTCCTGTCATAAAATCAATGTGTGGCCCCAGCAACTTTCTGAGAACAATATTTTCTTTGTCGCAATGGCTAAATTACATTGTACGACTTGTAAACCTGCGGCGACAACTGTTGGCTATTTGACCTTCAGAGCCTTAAGGGACAAACAAAAGAACAGATTTTTTTGTTTCTGTGATTAAAACCACTTTGTTGTTTTTTCCTTCTGAATAAGATACTTGTCTGTTATTCTTCTGTTCAAATTATTTAAATTTAGAATTTTACAGTGAGCATTTAAAGCTCCGTTCTCACCGCCTTCAGCAATGCGCCTTTAAGCGAAAACTTTCAATAAAAGTCTATGTAAACATGTGCATATGTGTGTTTCATGCTTCTTACATTCATGCATAGCTACACAAGTTTCTTTGACTGTTTTCAGGCTAGGATTATTGTTAGGCGTTGCAAGTTTAACCAGGCCTTACTTTGACCAATCAGAGACTTGGAATTGGTACTTACCTTTGGATGGCGTCCCTTTTAATTTACAGAAGTGCCAGCTGTTTGAAAATTGATCATAGAGTTATTAATAATTGCGCTTTGTGTCCAGATGGAATTTTATGCCACCAAGTCTCTGATTTATCAGAATAGAGCTGTGAAAGAAAAGGCTTGGCACAAGATTTGCAAAACTTTCACTGCTTTGACATTTTGCACCAAGGCTACTGCAGGTTCTTGAACGTGCTGTTAACGCATTGTAGAATCCGCTCCACATGCACGGAGTGAATATAGTATAAAAGTGATTCACATATATAATTTTATATGAACCCAGATTTAATCATCACAAAAGGTATTTTACTCCAGACAGACTTTTATTTTATGTCTGGTCTTCAAATGTGAAATTCACAATAATTGTGGTAAAAATGTATTTAGATATAATTCTGCTTTATGTGAAGAAATGAAAAGTATCCTAATGCTAAAAAACTTTTTCATTAAATAGGTAGTTTATTTGCATTTAAGGTTATTAAAGGTTCAAAGAATGCAGGCTGAATGATTGGCCTTCACACATTTTTACCAAACCAAATCTGGCCTTCTTTGCAAAAATAATATTCCAAACTTTGGTAGTTTGCACCATTTGCCGATAAATATTATAGGGATAACTTTTAGTAATTTACATTTCAAAGCATTACAATTTTGTCAGATGACGAGTTCTTTTTTTAGCCGGTTATTTGAGTCACCATCATTGCTGGGTTTTTTATTGCTTTGGCTGTTATTCCCTGTGAGTGGGCTGAATTCAGCTTTCAGAGACAGGAAAGAGAGCATGACGCAGGCAGCACTTACTGCACAAACTCCACGTGTCTGCCATTGTCTTACTTAAGTGGGATTTTCAGTGGTCCCTCCATTCAGCCTCGAACTTCACAATGAAGCTGGAAACCCTGGAGAGCCACATTACCTTTTTTCACCATTAATCTTCATGGTTTCATGTTCCATCATTATTTATTATTTTAATGCTTTCACACCCCAGGGACCTTCTACTTCCTGTTTTGTTTTCCTTCCGTCTCTGATCTGTCACTTGAAATCTTGCAGTAAGTTTTGACCAAAGAAACAATTTAGAAAGAATCCTGCTGTGTTTGGAAACCTCTTAAACCACCAGATTCATATTCTGGATGCCAGTGTGGGTGAAGAAGAAGGATACAGATGAAGACTAGTTGTCTTATTTTGGTATGTTGTACTGAGGTTATGTGCTTCAAAGATATATTTACTGAGTCAGCAATGCTCTCATTGCAGATTAGTTTTAAGATAGAGCATCTTTTATCTTTGTTAGGATGTTTCCAAAGCCTAAACGTTCAGTGAGATCTGTGAGAATCTTTATCGCCACACAGGAACTTCTCAATACTTGACAGTCACACCAGTTTTGTCCACTGGTTCATCCTGATTCATACAGAAAATCTGCATATTTAAAAAAAATATGACAGCTGATGTGGCTCAAAAACAACATTCACTCTATTCCAACCCTTCTAATCCATTTTTAAAAACGGATTTAATGCCATGGGTGCGGTTAGATCAGGTTTCCTGGTTTACCACAAGCTAGCTCTACTGAGCAGTGCAGTTCTCTTTCTACCCACATCTTCCCATGGCTCTGGCATGCTGTATGTTGCTGGTTCAGTACTGACCTCCAACCCATGCACAAGTCATCCACCCTCTGAGACAAGATCGGCTTTTATGAGCTGCAACCAACCATTTGTGTCCCCGCAAGCTACAGAAAAGGCTGCTGGTAGCTGAACATATAGATTTATTTTTGTCAAATATTTAAGACACAAATATGCAAGTGTGTACAGAAACTCCTTTCGGTTCAGTTTTCACAGTGAAACTGAAGGCTTTTTCTCAGACGACCTGTATGATGTCAGGTTTTGTCAAATTGAAACTACAGAGAGCCCAGAATTATCTTGTCTCGTGTCAAAGATCCATTCCCCCTTCTGGGTCCTCATTTCTTCTTTTGTTTCTAGTCATCATGTAAGGAGAAGAAACATGACCATGGAGACTCAAACACTTTTCCCCTTTAACTCAGTGAGTGGTGAGGCAGCAGCGGTTGGGCGCTTGCAGCATTTCCTCTTCCTGACTGCTGTGTGGAGGAAGAGAGCATTTGCTCAGAGTACTTTCATCAACTGGGCCACCAAGCATCCAGGCGGAGGAGATCACCGAGGAAACAAGCCCTAAAACTAAACACGTGAGAGAACAACATTACTTTTTGGGGTTTCGTTAGAAAAAATGTAGAGAGGTTAAAGGTACGCTTACTTTGTATACAGGCTTTGCTGTAATTATACCTTTTAGAGATCATTTCTTAGACAGACTCAGGAGATAAACAAGGCTTTCTGATATTTATACTTGTATTTTTTAGTGTCTTTTCAGATGTTTTTTTAGAGTGATCCACTTAGGGATGTTTTGTGCTCATACATGTAGCTAGTGGCTAATTTAGATTTCAATTTCCCCTTTTGTCTGTCAGAGTATACATACTGTAAAAGGAGCATTTGCAAAGCAGGTCATGTTTGTTCTGCACTGAAGCTGTTTCCTAATTTTTAGATCACTGAATTGTTGTGGCTCTTTTGCTTGATTCCCTCTGTAACCCCTAATTGTACCTTAATTTGGTGGCATAGTGATAATATTTAAACAGTGATTATATATAGTTTCATTTGTGGGAATGAAGTTTAGGTTTGCATATATTATATACTGATTTTGCTGGCTGAGCAGCCGCTCATCTGCAGTTTGCCTGCACAGGTGAGCACGAACGTCTTTACTGTTCTTGTTTCACATGCTACACTAGAATTTACTGAAAGGCATAATTCATGTAAACTGTTTCATTTTTTTTATGCCATTAAGGGTGTCTTTAGACTGGACACACTTGCTTCGCTTAAAGTGAACCAGAGTTCTCTTCCCTCGATAATCCGAAACAAATTTTCAGTCTGAACACATCCAAGCAGACCCTGGTCCAGGACCAGGAACCGCTCCCTCGGTCCGGACCAACGGACTTTTCCAATCGGAATACACTCTGAAATAAAAAGAAATAAACATATTTAGTAAGTTTAGCTCAAGGATTGATTTGTAAATTTAAAAATGGAAACATTTGTGAACTTTTAACAAATCCCAGAATTGTCCTTTTTTTAAAAACTTTAAATAAAACCTTGTTGTTGTGTACAGATTAGAATAATCTGGGTCTTTTTAGCTTCCAACTGACAGATGGTGTTAGTTGGTTTAAACTTCTGCCGTTTTCTCTTTATCTGTTCTCCGCAGTATTGTCCATCAGCAACGGTTTGAGGAATTTAAGAACCTCCTCCACCACCTTCTGTCATTTAGTTTTAACATTCAGCTCTATATTTTTAAAACGGGATTGAGGGAAAAAAATGAGTTTTTCTGTTTAGTCACAAATTAGAACAATGTATGAAGCACAAACACACTAAGGTGTATTTTTTTGTAAAATCTCTTTAAATTAATTTAGAAATACTGTGTCCACAGATGTATGTTTTTGTAGAATAGTCAGTCATTGGACTTATACTGTCCTTTTTCAGTTACTGGACTGCAGTCTCAGGCATTTGTAAGGTCTTTCTGACATATTTAGGCTTCACATTTGGGTCATCAGTATATAGTTTGGACACAAATCGGCCCCCTTGGAACCATGGCTCTGCAGAGTAAAATGACAAGGTTGCATTTGCAGAATTTATTTCTGCTTTGTTCAAGGAAGATAAAACGAAAGCATGTGAGGCATTTCATATGCGGAAGCCATTACACCTATGAACTTTGCTTTGAAACATTCCTTATATTTGCTTGTTTCTGTTCAGATCCAGTTTGTCAAAAAGTAAATCAGAATAGTTCTCCTTTAAACATCCTTTATTCTACTTCCTCGAGTTGCTAAAGTTGATGTCCAATCAGGTTAAGCTGCAGGTTAAGCTTGTGCTTGTGCCAGCTAAAAAGGTTCAATGGTTGGACTTGGATGTCAGACAGTAGTTAGTCACAGGATTTTGCCTGAAGAAGCCTTTGGTATCATATGAGGAACCACCAGGAAAACACATGCTTTCATTCATAAACATAAATAGTGCAATGCATTTGTATCCAGGCAAACTTTAGCACACATAAACTTGATACACAGAACATTTAAAAGGAATAACAGTACCTTCTTTTGTTTATGTATTTCTAATCAGTTATATGTAACCTATTCTAACCATGTTACCTGTGATATTCATAAAGCTCTGCCTGTGTGTTTATTTCTTCTGTTTTTGATTTTTCCATCACTTTATTTTTTTGTTTAAAGAACAAAAATCCTTAGGTGTCATATTTTTGACAGTCTGGCTATTGTATAGTTTGAAAATTAGTTATTTAAACTAAACCATAAGAAAGAAAATGATACCAACAATCGCTTGATTACACAAGTGGTTGGCAGAAAAGTTGGAATCTTTTTTCAGGAGTCTTGTGATTTCTTGTTGTTGCACACCCCAATAATATTTTTTTTTGCAGTTCTGAGAAAATGGTTTGTATTTTTTGGGTTTTTATGTACTTAATTGTAGTTCATTTTGAAGTAATATTAGGCTCATCTTAATAAATCCTCTTAAAATGGTCAACTTTGATTGAACTTCATTATTACATCCTTAAAATGAAACAGAAAATTACAGTGTTTCTTATCTTTACCTTTATTTTAGTCTTAAATCAAGTTTTTCTGTTGTCTGGAGTAATAATGTCCTTGTTTCTATGTCCTAGCTCATAATGGGACAACAATTCATTGTAAAGCTTGAAAAGCTGCAGACTAAAAAGAAGAAACAACTTTAAACCTGATCAGATATCATGAATGTCCGAAAACAAGGTTATAAATCTTTGCACGTGTCAAATGGTTTTCAATGTACTTCTTTATAATTGCAGGGGTGGTTAATAACAAGCTGATTTAGTTTCATTTATTAAGGATTTTTGTAAAAACCTGTGTTTTTAAAGTGTTTTTTGCTAAGTATATCCTTGAGTGCTTTCACATTTAGTTCTAGAAAGGGCAGCATGCTGAAAACAAAATGCAAACTTCAAAGGTCTGCAGGTGGGGAACATGTATTCTTTTTCCTTATGATCTTCCGTTTCTCTTCTGTTTATGTGCTTTTAGGTTGTGTTCCATTAGAGCTCCACTGTTTTCTAAACCCAGAGTATCAGTTCGTCACAATCAGAATAGTGACTTTTGTTGTCCTTTGGAAGCTACAGAGCTTTTTACCATTAGATTCAGTTGATTTCTCTAATTTTCCTTCCAGTTCCACTGCCATCAGATTCATTGATTTTTATCATTGTGCCACGTCTTACCATAGATGTGTATAATGGGCTGCACGGTGGGGTAGTTGTTAGCACTCTCACCTTGCAGTGAGAAAGTTCGGTCTTGGTCCTTTCTGTGTGGAGTTTTCATGTTCTCCTCGTGCATGTGCGAGTTCTCTCCGGTTTCCTTCCACAGTCCAAAAACATGCTTCATAGGTTCATTGGTGATTCTAAATGGTCCCTTAGGTGTGAATGTTAGTGTGTGTGGTTATTTTACCTCTTGTAAATACAATCAGTAATGTTGCAATTGGAAGGACTGAATTCAAATGTAAACTTTTAACAGTTAATGCAAAATAGACTGCTCTTTAATTTAAACCTGTTTAGGTTTATTTGTGTGGTTTCCCAGACCTGCCAACTTTTCATAAAAGCTTAAAATGAGACAAAAAAACAGTCACTCTATACGTCGGCAAATCATAAGATCAGTCAAGTGTAGTTTGTGAAAGGGTTGTGTGAAATAAAGCACCACGAGGTAAAAAAAAAAGACGAATTAAAAAGAAATAAAAAAAACAATTTTAAAGAGCAACACAAATAAATCATTCACTTTATTAACACGAGATACAAACTGAACTTCATACTAACTAAGACATACTAAGACTACTTGAAACACAGCCCAAGGCCTGCTATTTTAATTGTCATTAATGATGATAAAGTTCCATTCAGGGCCAAACTTGTTTAGGCCCACTTTACATTTGAGTGGAGCAGCACCAGGACCCGCTTTTGCAATAGTGGCAAGTGTCTGGCCCAATCTTTCTCCTGAAACCTGTGAGAAATAAATCACTTACTATTTTGGTACACTTACTTTTCCTATTAAAGGAAAGTATTAGTGTGGTGTTTCCTCCACTATTCAAAAGGCACAAGACCCATTTCTCTGGAACTTTTTTCTGTTAACTTTTTAATCTCTATATTGCAGCACTCAGAAACTGGTTTGGCTGAATATGAATTTTTTATTTAATAGGTCTAAAAAAGATCTCAAAATTGCTGTATTTTATGTATTTTCTGTTCTGTTTCAG
The DNA here is from genome assembly GCA_037389245.1 of Oryzias sinensis. Taxonomy (NCBI): domain Eukaryota; kingdom Metazoa; phylum Chordata; class Actinopteri; order Beloniformes; family Adrianichthyidae; genus Oryzias; species Oryzias sinensis. Next base: position 10,701,466 of record CM074497.1, on the reverse strand, counting down.
CACAGGCTAGGAGAAAATCAGACCACATTTGTATCTGTCAGTTTCTGAAACATATCTTCATGGAATGTCTACTGTATCTTATTGTCTGCCTGTTTTGGCACTTAAAACAAAGGAAATTCGTGATCCAATCGAGCCTCGGATCCATCATAGGCTCCCGGGCTGGATTCACCATTGCTCTGTATTATCACTGTTGAATGCTATAACGTTTCAGAATAATACAAAAAGCCACAGAGTCAAAGTGTACTTCCAAATTTTAAATGGACACACTTAAGCAGCACTCACTGCAATGGCTTCAAAACTGTGGTGAGAATGCTCCACCAGATCTACCACAAATGGACTCTTGCCTTTACTAGCATTTAGGAACTCCTATTAACAGAAATGCATCTTTTTTTGTGTTAACTTAAACTTGAAATGAATTCCCGCAAGCCATCAGGACTCTAACATTACCAAGAATATATTTTATCTATACTTTATTTAAAAAGCAGATACCGCTGCAACTGCTGATGTTGCTTCTAACTGACCCTCTTGTTGCTCTGCAGAAACCCAGTTGTTAAACTGAGTCAGGCCCAATCGTTCTTTATCTGTTCCTGCAACAAAGAATCCCACTTAATATAATTGTCTAATCAATTACCACAGCCTCTGCTGGCCTACGTTATGGACCTTACGAGAGTTTCTTCAGCCTTAACAGGTTAATTCAAGGAAAATGAAACTGGAAAAAAGGTAACATTAAGTGTATTTTGGCTTGAGAGACTGAGAAATCAATCAATAAATGCGTGAGAGTTGGCAGCCCTGGATTTCCAGTTAATTTCATGTATTTCAGCCGTTTTTACTGTTTGTTGCTCAAAAGTCAGCAGCTGTCTGTGACAAACTCCTAACTTTAGTTAGTACTGTATTGAAGATAAAGATGCTGCACTGCTATTTTTTAAACAAATCTCTCATCAAAAAATTCTTATTTTTGTGTTAGCCCTGCAACAGAGCAGTGACCTGTTCAGGGTGAACCCCGCCTTCACCTGACAGTTGCTGGGTTAGCTCCAGCAACCCGTGAACCAGAAGAGGGATTCTGTGAGTTCGGAAGATGGACGGATGAATAAAACGATTCCTTCTTTCTGCTGTTGTTCTTAGTGTATGAAGAATTTCCTGACAACCCAGAAATGCTCAAAGCGGGTGGTACCAAAGCGGGGCTGCCCAAGCCAGGAACCCAGGAGCGAGTAAGGCACACCTCCCTGGCCTCTCCATCCTCCACCTCTACAGCCACGAAGACCTCCAGATTCTCCAGCATCTCCGCCTCCGATCAACGCAACAGCAAGGTGAGCCGCAAGCACTCATCAGTCTCAGCTTTTCAAATGAATGGTGACGAAGTAACTCCTCAACATTATTATCTAGACACTACACCTAAATATTTAGCTGACCAACGCGTGTTTTTGTAGCTGAAAAGAGCCAGCAGTGATGATGCCTTAGCAAAGCCGGCACAAGGAGCTGCTGCCTCAGGATCCCGACTGAAGAAGACTGTGACCTCAGCAGCCATCTCCGATCTGGCAGAGGCCCGCCCCCGCAGTGTTTCAAGTAGGAGAACTTAAGCTTTGACAAGCATCTACTGTTTATTTGGTTTGATTGTTTTTCTAACTCTGGACTTGAATTAAATACAAGCAGCCACCAGGTGGCTCCAGGGCTTTGTAAAAGTTTCCCCTCTCCTGTTCTAAGATGCTGACATGTAGCAAGTTGAAGGGAACATAATTGAATTGTTTTTTCTGGGTTTTTTTCTTCCTGTTTTTTCAAAAGGACATGGTTAGAGACAAAGATTTTTTATAGTTTTGGTCAAAAATGGACATTATTATCTCAAACCCTTAAATGACAAAGTCTGCATTTTCATTTTGCGTGTCTGTGTGTGGGATTTAGATTTGATACACTGTAACGGCGTAACCTTCCGGTCGAGTGTCCATCCTGAGACTGAAAGGTCGTGAATTCAAATCCCCAGTCGAGTCATATCAAAGACTCTAGAAATGGAAATACCAAATGGTTTTCAAGCGGAGCTGTGTCTACAGCTCACTGATCCCCAGGGTCCAATGCAGACAGCAAATTTCACACACCCAGCTGTGCGACAGCTAATGGGACTTTAATGAACACATTAAATAAACGCTCTCTTCTTTTCTTAATTAATAGTAAGAATTTAAATGAAATTAACCCGAATTTTATTCATATTGAAAATTTATGTCACCATTATGAGTTTGAAAGTTTTCTGCATGAACTGATGTTGACTAAAGGTTAAAAAAGTCTGTTTCATATTAAATTGAAGCTTGACTCATTGCTGTGTTTATGCACATTGTAGCCTATATAAATGTTATTCTCGGCTTGTCAGAGGCCTCAAATACAGATGTAGTGATTGAATATTTCATTACAAAAGAATCTTACAAATCACAGGAAAGACGGCCTTTAGACTCTTTTATAGCTAGTAAAATTCAGATTAGCATTTTTTTCTATTTTAGCTGTATTATACTACAATGTAGATTTGATCACTTACTGTTCTGAGTGTTTCCTGCTAAATATACTCTTTTAAGCCTAATTTTTCAATTAGATAACATATCAAATTTAAGGCGTCAAATAAATGGTTTCTATAATTTGTACAATTTTTACTTTTTATTGTATGTTGTTGTGTATTCATGCATAAAACAGGCTTTGAGGCTTGAATTGAATGTTTTCTGTTTCCAACAAAAAATACTTTCAAACATTGTTGTTCGGGTAAAAACCAACATGCTCAGGTTTATTCCATAAAGAGTTGCTGCTTGTTGCTCCATCAGTCTCCCCACAGAGCAGATGGGTTACTCTGCCGCCTGCAAGACACCAGTGCACAAATAGACATATCGAGTCTGACAGTGGGTGGATAAGTCAAACGGGTCGGAAGAAGCACACTTACTGGCGTGTAAAAAACCAACACTGACATCTGAAAAGGCAGCGATGCTTAGCCACGTGTGTAAGCTTTGGCAATCCTCTTCCTCCATTAAATAATTGTTTTCAATTCTGACTTTTAGGGTCCTGAATATCTACACATGGGCAAGGAGGAAATTTGAACATGGATTGGAGGAATGTTTTGTAGCATTTTGGACCTTCTGAAGTGCAGCCTATTAAAACTAGAGTTTGGACTGATTCATATTGAAGGGCAAAACGTTCCCCCACTTACTCGCGTGTCAATATTCGCGGTTTCACGTATTTGCAGATATTTCTGTCAGTCACGTGATTACTCGGGTTCATCACAAAAACTCAGACAACTCAAGACACTTGTATGAGCCTTTTGCATCCGAGTGAGAGGAGCGGAGATGAAGAGCACGCCGGCCCTTCTGCTTCAATGCCGGCTGCTGAAGAATATTTAAAAGCGAGTATATAACTCTATATCACTATAACCGAAGTTTGTGCCCCTGCATGAAGAAATGGGATCAGCTGACTCAGAAATGGATGGAAAATATCATGAATTGCTGAGGAAGATAATCGCGGGGAATAATTATCATCCAAAATAATGAATGGTGGATGAAAACGGCCTCCTCTGGATGAAGCGGAACTCAAAACACGCTGCTGCCGGACTGACGCGCCATGCCGACGCTCAAACCGCACTGCAGGACCTCCGGCACTTAACTGATTAAGGAGGAAGCACGAGCTCCTGGTTTTAAGACGCAGAGAAACAGTGAGACACTCCTAATGTGCGTTTTATAAGTACGCTACAGTATTGCTCTGAATAAAAAAGAAACTCTTTATGTTGAACAATATTCCTGCATTCTATAATAAATCTTTCACAAAGTATCAAAAAGGTTTCAAAAGGGTTTTTAATGAGGAAGGATCGGACATTCTTTGGCCATGGGGTGGGTGGGTTTGGGTTGTTCTCTGTATTACCAGATTTTGTGTATTTGTAGGTGACTCTGGTCCCTAACCCCCGCGAACACAGGGGGAATACCGTACTTAAAATATTTACTTTAATAAACGCAAATGGAAAGAATTAAAATGATCATCTTTGTATTTTGGAATACAACTCTGTTATCTCTTTATCTCTGTAAAGTGATTAATTTGCACACACACACGCACACACACACACACACACACGAGTACATAAAATGTATTTGATTAAATCAAAAACTTAAAAAGAGTATAAATTATTAGGTTTGTAGAGGCTTAAAACAAAAGCAAAGATTGCTAAAAATTAAAGGGTCAATTACAATAACAGCAAACAATAAAAAAAGGTATGTAAATGTCATGACTAGAACACGGGACGGACCCAGATGCTGAAACCCAGAGGCAGAGACAGGTAGGTGAGTGGTAAGTAAGATGTTTAATAGTTTTTTGTTAGTTCCAGGCAAGACGGTGGGTAACGTGGCTAGTGTTCTTGGTGCGTGGCGTGGCTGGAGATCTAGAGGAGAGCTGTGGCTTGATGCGTGGCGTGGCTGGAGGGCTAGAGGAGCACAGAGACTATGGCTCACATTGACAGATATCAGCACCGGAAGGCTGTGGTTGTGGCTGCTGCTGCTCGAGGTGGAAGGACTCAGGTGACTCTCTTGGCATGAGGTGAAAACCTGGAGTGCAGAAAACAGACAAGATTAACTCGAGACGAGACAAGGGGCCAGGCGTAGAGCGCTTCAGGAGACTAAGCACCATCAGGGTTAACGGACTGGCGACGAATGGTGAAGCTGGGTCTCCTTTAGTAGCAGGTGGTTTGATGAGTTGAGTAGTCACAGCTGAGATGAATGAGCAGCAGAGCTGGGTTGGGAGGAGTCTGACAGGCCACCATGACAGTAAAATTTGTTTTACTCGTTATTTAAGCAGGTTCTAAGGCTGTCCAAACCAAACTGAGCTATATAGTTAAAAAATGTAATTATTTTTATTTAGTACACACAGGCTGATGGAATGCGCACCTACTAATAGTTTAAGCTAAAAAGTTTGAACTGATATACATTCTGACCATGTCCTCGTCAGCCCCTGTTGCATGTCATCCTGAATTAAACGTGTTAGTTTTACTAATGGAGGGTCGTTTCTGTCCTACTTGGCACTTTTCCAACTCCATCATGCTGTCACCATGCAGTGGGCAAAACCTAACTCCCTTCTGATGACTTATTAAAAACATTTCATCAATAATTCAGCAAAGCCTACTCAGGAAGAAGTCCCTCTGGAGCATATATGGAGAAGAGATGGGGATGTGTGCAAAAGTTGCCTTTTCTATAAATAACTAGCTTGATGGGAAAGACAGCTAGGCATAAATGTGTGTTCTTCATTGACGTTTGCTGTGAACCAGTTAAGCATTTCTGTCAGTCACTGAGTTTAGTTATTTATTCGGTTATTCCATTTTATTCCACATTTCTTTCATATAAATATTGTGATATTCAAAAACAGTGTGTATTAGTAGCAGCCTGCATTGAGGAAAATCATTTTAACACTTGATTTTACATGAGATCACAGCAGAGAAGAGCTCTTCCCACAAATGGCAATTTTTTGGTTTAAGACGAGCTTTTTTAACACTGAAAGTGCTCAGAACTGCAGTTTATCTGCTTTTATTCTGAAAAACACTGCGCAACACATCAGGGCAAAACTGTCAGAAACATCCTTCCCACACTTTCTTCAAAAGTGGAAGAAACCCAGACAAAGGCCGCCTTTACACTGCAAGGTTCAAGTGACCCAATTCCGATTTTTTTCCTCTCATGTGGCACAGATCGGATATGATCGGTGAATGTGTAAGCAGGACAAAAGTGCATGGATTCCGTTTTTCTCAGATCGGATACAGGCCTACTTCATATGTGGAAATAAATCGGAAACGAATCTGATACGTGAATTTGCGTGTGCCATGTAAGCAGACAAATCGGATATTCCCCAGTAAATGCGAGTCGTACGTCAGTGACGTCAATTCAGGACACCACCAACTGAGATCACATGACTTATTAAGGTGCTTTTTGTGCGCTGATTTTGCTGTCAGCGTGTTACCTTTCAGCCTCAGGCTTCAGACCGTAGTCGGAAACCGCTGTTATGTCCGGTCCGGACGCAAACGGTAACTAATGAAGCGGGACACCGTTGCTATGGAACAGGCTAGAAGCCGTTTATTTCTTTGGGGGGCGTGTATGATGGGGACCGTGTGTGTGAGCGCACGCGCGTGCTTGCGTGTGTGTATGGAGAGGAAAGCGGGTGTGAGTGCGGAGCGGGGGAGTGTCGGAGAACCGTAAATTAAAAATAAGGGGTCTCGCCCAAAAGTTTTGGAGTCTTTCTTAACCCACTCTGGAGGCTGAGGGTTCAGAACGGAAAAGTGAACCCAGAGGAAATCTCCTGTGTGTTTCTGACTACGGTCGGAAAAGAGAAGTCATCGCGCAGGAAAGGTTCAACACTTGGATCAAACTGTTAGTACAGCACGTCTGCAAACACTTCCTCATTCAAAACTCAGAGAGAGCCGAGCAGCCCTCCTTTTTTTCCTCTCCCGCGCATCCCCTCAGAAACGCCCAAGGCAACGCCTCCTTCCGTTGCTGCGTTGCCTCCATGACAACCGCAATCACAAAAGTTCGAAAGAGGTCCGCGGAATGCTGAAATGCTGCTAGGTAGTCCTCAGAACGTCTACGTTTGATAGTTTCAGCATTGTATAGTGTAAATGCAAAAAATGGATACGGGTCACTTTTAAAAGATGATGTTAGTGGGTCGTCAAAAAAATTGGATATAGTCAGAAAATCGGATATGAGCATCAAGACCTGCAGTGTAAATGCGGCCAAAGTGATCAAACGTGTAGGACAACAGCAGCAGTGCCAAAATGCAGCATAGCTGTGACACTGGCAGACATTCTTGAGCCATTTTCAACCATGTTTTGCCTCAATGATTCCCCAAATTTGTGTGTTGAAGGCCATTTAGAAGAATCTTCTGAGTAATGCCTTGACCCAGCCCACTACTCTGCATCTCTCTATTCTTCTCCCTCTTCATCATCAGCTGATCGACTCTCTTTCTCTCTATCATCATCATCATCATCTGAACCTCTCTCCTTGTTCTTCTCTGTTGGGACTGACTTGTCATGTATGCCTGCACTTGTTTTCCCAAAATAAGTGAACAGGTGGTGAGCAGAAGTTTAGACCAGAATGAGCATCTAGGTTTTTGTGACTAATAGTTTAATTATTCCTACCTGAAGTGCTGTTTCAGTCACAGGATAAAAACTTTTTCAATTTTCACAACTTCGGTTTGGCCGGCGCCCCATGCGACATATATGTTGCATACCCACTTTTTGCGCCACTGCTCTCAGTATGAATAAAATTGAACAAATTTAAGTGTTTTGGTCCAAAAAATGAGGAAAATAGATGAGAAACTCTTTTCTTAGTTGGATAAACCAGTTATTTCTGAATATTTTGTCTGTTGGATCAAAACAGTCATTCACGTGAACCCGTCACTCGTTTACTCTGTCCCATTCATACATCACTACCCTCCCTTTTATTTTTGGCTAATCACACAAGAGTTGTCTAATGGTGGATATGACAGGAATTCGGCTTGAGTGACACGCCTGAAGTGAGTCTAAGAAGCCTATATTTAGGCTGTGAGACGGTGCGTGACTTTTGTCTCTGTCATGCATGCAAGACAGGTTTTTGCTGCTTGGGCATTATTGAACAGCCTCAAAGCAGACTAAGCTGCCTATCACACCTTCATTTGGTTTTGTTTGCTATATATTACACTGCACAGTCATAAGTGACCCAAAGATCAGAGCAGGCCATACTGTTAAAGAAAAATATCAGGTATACTTGTTTAAGGGTTGTGTTGCCTGAAAGGAGCTTTGACCATAGAGGGGGAAAAAATGAAAGCAATGAGTCATCCTTCCTTTTGATTAGTGTCTTCATCCTTCATCTCATTTTTCCAACCTTTTTCAGACTAGCATTTTATTGAATCTATGCTGATGGGCTGCTTTTTTTTTCTCGAAATGCATACCACACTCATCATTTATTCTTTTGGTTTGCTTCCACTCTTTGCTCTACTAGAGACTCCATTTGCATTCAAGTTCATCTTGTCAGCATTAGATTTTATTTGCAAATGAACCAAGACCCTTGTTTTTTTAAAGACCCAGTCAAAAAAATTGTATTTTCTGTGTTTTTAACATGTTCCTTTGGTATATTTTTAGGATGGAAGACATTAATGAAGAAAATTTGTGCATTTTAAGTATTATGATGACGAACTCCTTAATGAGCCTTATCTTTTGTTTTTATAATTCAGAACAAAACAATAGTTATAAGATTAAAAATGAGATTAATGTGATTAAAAAAAAATCTCTAATTTGTCTTTAACTAATTAATCGCGATTAATTCAATAATTTGACATTAATCAAAAGACCACTGGAAGCACTTTAAAATTACAGATCCAGAGTTGATCAGAGTGGAACTTTAAGTGAATTATAGTTTGATTGTTTGCACCAAAATTCAGGAGAGCATATTTATTACACAAATCTGAAAACCAACTTTGGTGCAAACAGCCCATTGTGAATGGGCCAAAGCTGATGATTGAGGCCAAATCCGAATTCATCCCCTACCCCTTTGGTTTCTCCCTACCCCTACATTTATCCCTCCAAGCAGAGACATATGAAAAAGTAGTGCCTTCTAATTCAGACGTTACTACCACTCGATGACGTCTTGGATAGTCGCTGGTCATCTATGTCAGCGCGTAGCTGACGACGCGAAAATGCGTAATAACATTGGTTTTATAACTTTATAAAGTCATGCAAAAACAAAAAGACATAACTTACATTTAGTCGTAAACCTCTGTGCTTCAGAGCACACCCACGTGACGAAATGTGTTTCGGCAGAGGGATACCCAGCCCTAAGTCGCTATGGCTCCCCCTTTAAAAGAACAAGTTCAGACACCACTACAGCTCCAAATGCCCTTACATCGGGAGGAGCCAGAGGGGTATGGAATGAATTTGCTTTCACCCTCACATTTGACTACATTTGATCTCTTCTGTTGTTTCTTTTTTCTTCCCAAGACCCAATGAAAAATGCTTAATTATGATATTTCAAAACAGCTTTTTAATTATTTTTTTTAAGAAAATCGTAACTATGATTATTTACTTATGGTGCTGTTCTGTTGTCAGATTTGGGAGATGGTCTATGGTTGATCTTGGTGAAATTTTGGCAAAAAAGGAAATGTAGGTTACCCTACAAATATCAGACTGAATGAACAGCCCAGACAGCAGTAGCAAGTCTCTGAGGACCATGTCTGCCTTTGGTTGTCAGAATTTGAGAGGCAGAAGAAGAGAGGTATGATGTTCCCCCATAACTGTCAGATAAATTAATCAAACATGCTTCAGTCCACTGAGACACATGATTCTGCATACGCGCTCAGCCACAGCAAAAAAGATCTACTCTCAGTGAGATTGTGAAGGCATGTCCATGCTTGTGCAGTTCAAACTCTTCTTCTGTTAAAATATTGAGTCTACAGAAATGAATTCACATATATGGTTTATCAAAAATTAGCCTTTAAAACTGGAATTATTGTATACATTTGGTGTTAACTCTCCTTTTCCCACAAGCTTTTGCATCAGTGGAGCTGGAGAATTCAATCTGATATTCAAGAGGAGACAGACGGTTTCCTCAGGTTTTGAAATATTCTTACTTCTTCCATAAAAAAGAGCTTCCTGCAGTGAAGAGAACATACTTAGGTGGAAGAGAAGCATGTTTGTTTATAGAGGAGAACCAAGTTCAACTTCAATTAGAGCAAGGAGACATTTCTGAAAGGGTAAAACACTGAAGGAAACAGTTCAGAAAATGAAACTGATAAATTATAGAGTTGATGGTGAGGGCCACTGCCTCCGGGACAAGTGGAAACTGGCTTATTTTTTTGCTGAAATCTAAACAACTGTGTCTGCATAATATGTCTTGAATATGTTTTCAATAAGTTCAATATCAAGAGGGACTACCAGACGAGACCTGCTGACTGGAAATACACAATGAGAAAAATTGACAAATTCACAGTCATTTTGGTAAACATGTATTTAGATGTATTTGTTTTCTATGTGAATAAATGAACAGTGCCATAAAATGTTTATTAGAAAGTTCATTTGCATTTAATGGGATTAAAATGTATCAAAGAGTGCTGGCCAATTGGTCGGCTCTTAAACATTTACACCTCACTAAATCTGTCCCTCTTTGCAGAAAGTTTAGGCACCCCAGTCATAAACAGAAAAAAAGCTTGTCCTGTTTCAAATATCAGATCTCTTTTTTAACGATTTAGTTACAGTTGAAGGGAAGAAAGAAATGTTATTTACAGAATCTTTCAATCTTTTTTTAGGTATACAGGTTTTTCTTAACTGATTTAAAACTAAAATGTGTTACTTTGGTTTTAAAATGTAGTTCTTGCAATTGATTAATTAATCGGGGGCCTACAGGACGTTCACACAAACCAATTTCCAAGACACCAGTGCTCTTTATGAAGATAAAAAATCCATGAGAAAGTTCTAGTGTTCGTAAGAGCAGAAAGGCGTCTGCTTCCAGCTGTGAAGCTCTTTAAAATCACCATTCTGCAATATCTTTTGAAAAAAATATATATAGGAAAACTCCAGTCCAACCACAGTCCAGTGGAAAGTCAAAGAATCCTCCAAGTTGGTAGAGAAGGTAGCCCGCTAAAGCCAAGGGAAAAGGAGATGAAGGGTGCCATGTCAGCAAACCCAGCAATAGATCTCATAGAACTGTTTGTATTTTAGTTACACCACACTTGGACCACCAGCAGGGACGCACTAAGAACCATTTATCATATATTTTTTGCGCCATATTCAGATTCTTCAAGAGGAGATGATAGTGAAGCATGAATTTGTGTATTTTATTGTTCTTATTAGTGCATTGACCTTTTTGTCTCATATTTTTTAACTATAATGTCAGCACGATGGCTACTATTTTGAAGAAGTTTTCGTGATGGTTTACTGTTTTATAAAGACGTGGTTCATTTCAAGTGATTGCCTAAATATGCGTGTCCATGTGGTTTAGGCTATCACATTTAACAATGAATTTGTTTTTAAAAGAGATGCAGCACGGGCTACACTCTCGCTGGTTCAAATCCTGGTGGGGACCTTTCTGTGTGGTGTTTTCAGGTTCTCCCAGTGTGTATGGGTTTTTCTAAGCCTCTTTGGTTTCTTCCACCAGCGCGAAAACCTGCATCATAGGGTAACGGATAACGGTAATTCTAAATTGTCATTAGGTGTGCATGTGAGTGTGTGGTCCAGTAACAGACAGGCGACCTGTTCAGGGTGTACCCCACCTTGGGGCAACAGTAGCAAGGATAGGCTCAAGCAACCCTGTAAACCCAAAAGGGATTGCGCGGGATCTGAAGATGGATAGATGGGATAAAAAAGGGATATTGAATGACAAAGACAAGATTTTATTTCTCTGTCTTTCCATTAAAGCAGCACATCTGTTTTAAACAGATCGGCCACACACAAACATGCTGCTGTTTGCTTCTTGTTGGTGGCAGAAATAAAATATTTTTTTGAAGTGCAAAGAGCTTTTTTCCTGTTGTTTGTTGCAGAAGTCGAAGTATTCAGGAAGTTTAATTGAAAACTAGAGCCATAAGTTGAGTCATCTCAGTCTGCCGAAAGCACAGACACTGGCTATCCTGTCTTCCCCAGCTCCTCCTCTCTGTCTCCCTAATGCTTGCTGTGAGGGGTGGATCATCCCACTATTGTTTAACTGGTATTGGTGTGGGTAATGGAAGGTGGAGTCTTCTTGTGCTTGTGTGTGTGTGGCTCTGAAAGCCACACCTCCTCTGAGCGGCTTCCATTTATCACAACAGTAATGAAGTGCACACAGCGCTGGCTGGCCAGCTGCCTGTCAGCATGACTTACGGTCTCCATCCTGGAGGACAGGCGCACTTTCACATGCATCCACAGCCGCGTCCTGACGAGACCAGAAGGGTGCCACCCTACACGCCCACACTCACTGATACAATCTGTGGTAAACGAGGCGGCACGAAGACCGAGAGGAAGGAATTTGACATCTTCCATGGCTTCATTTGAATGACCAGTGTTGATTGAATACTCCGAGCAGAGACGGGAGCTCTGACACACGGCTCTCCCCCGCAGTCACAGATTCTTGGATTAGTGTGGTGTTGTGTGGAGTGTGGAAGCAGACAAACATGGGGAACACGGCAGGAAGGCTGGAAGAAACAGAGTCAGGTCTGGTTTGTTTATCATGATTTGGTTCAATTCGCCTCATTTCTCTGTGGGTCTTTTTTACTTGTTAGAAGAAACAAGCTCATCTTCCATCGTGTCATGTTTGAGTTCATCCCTGACTAACAAGACATGATTAATGCTCAGACTAGATGAGTTTGAACAAAGAAAAGACTAAATCTGCCCTGAAGGTATGATGCTGCACTCATTAATACTAATCTGCCCTCCTGTAATGAATTTGCAGAGACGTATTTTTAAATATTGTTTTTTTTTTTTGTTTGGTGTTATTTCCTCTCAGCTCTGCACATTTACACACAATTTTAGCAGGCAGGTGGGAGAAAGTGCTGAGTGGGATTTACCTGACAGTGAACGTGAGGGAACCTGCTACAGGAGACGCTCTCATTAATCTCACACTTTAATATTTCCTATTCAGCACACTCAGCATTTACGATAACCTTTACATTTTTTATGAACATTTTCACCAGCATCTTATTATAAATCTTTTGATATTTTCTCTCTCTCTAAGATCATTTAAATCTTGAACATGCTGCCTGATCTTATCGTGATTTTGATTTTTCTGTTCAGACTGAAAGTTTTCAACAGAAATCCCACAAGCCACAGTCGTTTTCTTACAGAGCAGCGAGCACGGATGTTGTTTTAACTGCGTTGGATGTTTTTTACCTACATTTCAGCTACATCGTTCTAAAAGCAGTGGTGTTTCTGGAAGATGTGCTCTCAGAATGGGAGGAAGTGGTTCCAAGCTGTTGCACGCTTAACAAGATTAGCTTCCAGTTTTGGCTCAGTGTGCATCCACAGCATTATGTAGATGACGCAAATATGCATCACTTACATAGTTGTAAGGAATAATGGAAGACACTGTTTTGGCCTCTTTTTAATTTGTTTTATAGGAAAAAATTAAAAAAGTAGAAAGTGTTTAAAGACCCCCTTCAATCATATTTTGATCAATTTTCAAGCATTCCCAGTGGCCTTTTACCTATGATTATGTCGATTTTAAGCTAAAATCACCAAAACTGTTGTTTTCTAGGAAAGTGTTTTCACCCTTTTTTGAGCCAAGGTACACTTTTTCCTTGACAAAAGTCCTGCAGCACACCAGTGTTCAAAAATGTTAAAAAAAGGAGACTCCATAGTCTGTATTGATGAACAGTCTCTCCAAGATCGCGCAGACATTTTTTGTAATAATCGAGGCTGAAAAAGCCAGAAGTTGCAGCTGTTGTTACTAAAAGTTGTGATAGTTTTCAATAATAAATTTTAACTAAAGGAGTTGAAAATTTGTCCAGGTCGTTGTTATTCCTTCCAGTTTATTAAAAAGAAATTTTATGTAACCTCACAAAAACCAAATGAGAACAGTAAAATGTTGTTTCTAAACAGTTTTTTTTTTTAAATATTATATTATTTACAACATGCTTGATACATTTTACACAAGAAATACCACATTTTTATGCATGTTTGGGTTCAGCACAATGAAGTTTTATTAGTTTTTCTTTAGTTTTTTTGGGTGAATATATTGTTCCAATTTAGTTTAAATATGTCTGTTGGTCAC
>CM074497.1:10668352-10687272 GCA_037389245.1 Oryzias sinensis | reverse complement strand
CCCCCCCCCCAAAAAAAAAAGGCAAAAAAAAAACACACACAGATGCACAATTTGATGACATCTTTGCTTTTGAGCTCCCTACTGTTATTTGCCCAGAAATGCATGCATATTATAAACTAGTATTGCAGTGGTCTTAGTTGCACAAGAGGCCTAAATCCAAAACACGATTTAGGTTTTGGACCGAAAAAGATAAACAGTTATTGAACACACTAAGGCTAAATTTTAAACCTTTAAAACTTGTATTTTTGACATTGAAAGGGACAGGAATAATAATCCAGAAAAAGTCAAGTTAAGCCTTAAATAATGTAATATTTTGCTCTCCATAAAAATACATTCTGTCAAAAATTATACATATGTGAATATGCTGCAGAACAGAAGCCTGAAAATATTAATTATTAGAAGTAACAAATCAGATCATTCTGTTGTCTTTGCTCTTTTATCATGTTTTTAGAGCTGAACTCCTGGCTCCTTTTTAAGAATAAGTTGGTGTGTGACGTCCTGCGTGTGTCTTTGTGAAACGGAACAGAGGGATTGGATTTTTTTGAAAAACCTGTTATTGTAAAAATCATGCTTGGGGCTTATAAAACTTTAAAACTAAATCATACGACTCATCACTGGGATTACTCCTAAAATAAAACAGCTTCTGTCAACCAGTGTTCCTCAGCACAAAAGCATCTCTGTGTTCATCAAAAAAGGCCCAGCTTTCAACCTGAGTACCGTATTTTCATGACCATAAGGCACACCAGGTTATAGGGCGCTGTCTCCCTCCCTCCTTCCTGCACATGCGCAAGCGCAAACATCAGCTTCAGCACACAGACACACTCGGTGTGTGTTTAAAAAGGCTTCAGGAGCAGATCTGACTTGGTTGTGATTTTTATTTTTCAGTTATGAAACAGCATCCAAAAGTCCATTAAAGTCCTCATCTTCAAACACAGCAGGTTCCCTTTCGTCATTCTCAGAGTCTGTCTGGTTGCTGCGCGGCTCCAAGCAGACACGTTAGCCCAAGCTTCTACAGTCCATTCACAAACTGTAGCGTAACTCGCACAACAACAAAAGCCGACTTTTCCGGCCCTGTTCTGCGTATCCTACCACGCTGTTTCTGTTCTTCTCAACATTGTGACTCACCTGCATGTCGAAAGTCAGCGGCACCTCGTCCATGTCGGTGATTCGGCTGGCCTGGAGGTGTTTGTCTGCGATCTTTTTAGTGCAGTATGAGCGGAAGATGACAGCTTTTCATTGTAATCCCCTGAAAGTCGTTGCAGCACCGGAATCCTTGCCTGGATTGTCTTGTTTCCACGGAAATTTAGCTGAGTCATCTTGACCTGTTTGAGTTCGTTTTCCAGCTTCCTCCACTTGCGAACCATGGATTAATTCATCTTGAATTCTCTGCAGCTGCTCCCATGTTCGTCCGTGTAGCTGATAGCTGCATTTTCAACTTTGCTTCAGTCATGTTGTACACAAGTTTGGCGACCAGGGGCCTGTTTCAGAAAGGAGGTTCAACCAACTCTGAGGTTGAACTTGAACTCTGAGTTGGTCAATCAGGAGATTAACAACTCTGAGTTTTCAGTTTCAGAGCAGCTGATCCGCGTTAGGTCAATCAACTCTGAGTGGACTGATTCGGAGGTGAGCGTGCGCACCACGACTATAAGAAGCCATTATCAATGGAGCGCAGATATTACGAGTCACCATGGCAACTGTGAAAAAAAGAGGTCTGCATATTTTTCGCCAGCTGAACTTGACGTACTGCTGCAGAGTTACAGTGAATATGAGCACATATTCCAGAAGAAAAGCAACACCGCTGCATCTGCAAAACAGAGACAGTTAGCGTGGGAAAACATAGCTGCTCAAGTTAATGCCTAAGTTTGCATTTAAATCATTGTTATAAAAATATTGGCTGTAATAACTTTTTAAATAGCGTAAGGAGTTAAATAAAAAATGGCAATATTTAGGTGTACTTTTGAAGTGTTGTTCCTGGTGTAAATGCATGAAATGCTGCATAGTGTACAGAACCAATCTGGGGGGGGAAATGCATTTAACATTGGCAATGTTTGTATTGATCAAGTGGAATAGGTTTATATGGGATTAAGAAAGTAAGCAGTGCTAGAAAATTGTGTTTCCAAAAAGTAATTGTTACATTAATCTAATTCAATGTCCCTGATTTCATTTTCATGTAGATGCAATCCTGCAGGAATTAAAAGAACATGGCAGCAGCTAAAAATGAAGTTTAAAAACATAATTCAATCAGGTCAAATGTGAGCATGTCATGGATGTAGGCTTTGTTGACAATATTTGATATATGAAACATCTACATAGCAATACATATCTAATGTTGTTATATTAATAGTCATTAATTTATAGTAATATTGTATATATGTAATTGACTGCAACGACAAACGGTAACGCTCAAACAAAAACGTATGGGGAAAGGATAAAAAATTGAGTCTAGGTCTCAAAATCCTCGCACGACGTAAATATAATTCTCTATGAATTAATGCAGCCTCCTCGTCTATTGGGTCCTCCAAATAAGGACAAGCCATTCTTGTCACTTAGACCGTCTCTGTGTGACGGAAATGTGGGCAATGAAGGTTAAAGCGAAAAATACCGCTTCGTCTTTAAAAAGGGGAGGGGACCGGCAGAAACCTTGAGTTTAGAGAATAAAACCTGCTCCCGACCAGGTTAGGTTCACAGCATAAGTAACCATGGACACTGACTCAGAGTATAAATTACCTCTCTTTCAGAAACGGGTTTGACTTACTCTGCTTTCTCTGATTTAACAAACCTCCCATTCTGAAACGGAAAACCCAGGGTTTCCCTGATTTCAGGGTTAATGCACTCAGAGTTTACACTTAACCTCCTTTCTGAAACAGGCCCCTGGAGATTAGCCACTAAGACTCATGGGAAATGTGGAATCTTGTGTGTGGGTGAAATCCCCTCATAAGTGATGGAGTTGTGGACGTTTTGAATTAGCCAGCATATCTACTGTGAGAGTGTGGATTAACCCGCCTGCTCTCTGTCCTTCACACCTCCTAGGAGCACATGTGGATTAACTACGAATGAATTATAGTTGCCTGGACCGTCCTGTCTCTTGTTCATCAACCATTGACAGCACTGCTACAGTACTCTGCTATGGAACCGGCCAAACTCTGCTCAACTCCTGAAGATCCACCAGCATTGCTCCAGCACCTTACTTGTTGCCCCGTCTGAGTTGCACTTACCAGTTCTTCCAATTAAATCATTCTGGTCGTCTGCCCACCGTCCTCTGAGGAACTCTCGCTGCCGCATTGATTACAACGTCGGCTAACAATGCGACTGTAAACCATTAGACCATCAACTTTGATCTATTAAACACCCACTTACTCACAAAGACGGGACATCTCATCCATGGTCTCCTAGTTGAACGGAATTTGGATGTTATGTGCCAAACAGACGTGGAAGCAACCAAATGACTTTTCTCCACTCAATGACTCTACTCCTCCAGGGTTTGTTTATATAGTGGAACTAAGCATCACAGGCCACGCGGGGGGGTGTCTCTTGATGAACGACCATGAGAACAGGAACATAGCATGTTACTCTCCCTTTGTATGCATCATTTGAGACAACAGTTTGCCAATTTTCAAGACCTGCTCCTACAATTTTTTCCACTCTTAATCGACCACCAAAACCTAATAAGAATTTTATCTCTGACTTTTCTGCTTTTTTAATTTAACACACCGATCTACAGTCTAACCCGACATAAAAACCCATGGGGGACTTTATTATTCACATGGATAGCCCTCTGAACAATCTTACCAAACACTTTGTATCCTGTTTGGACATTTTCAGCCTCCATCAACTTCCCCACACATGCCATGGGGCACAGAGGTGTAATAATTAATATATTAATTGATGAATCAATTTCTATTCCTCAGATCAAACCCGATTGTTTGAGGCTAAATATAATCGACCAATACTATTAAAAAAATGTTTTAAAATGAAATAAATCAATAATCAAAGTTGGAAAATACCATACAAACTGAGACATGGTAGGTTTATTTTACTGAAATAGAAACGACCAAGTGCCATCACAGCAGACATAATACGTGTGATGGCAACAAAGAATCATTCCAGTCCAATGTATGGAAACACATTGAATTTAACAAAGACATGTGACCATGCCGTGTGCTACAATGTTCTAATAATGTTCCCTTTAGATCAGGGGTGGGCAATTATTTTAACTCGCGGGCCACATTGGGTTCTCAAATTCGATAGAAGGGCCGGAGCAGATGCATGGAGTGAGAATGATATAATATGGAATGTAGATGAAAACATTTGGATTGAATATTATTTTCTAAAAGAGAACATTCTCAAGTTTTTAGTTTAAAACTTTTGTTCCCATTCTTAGATCTCTTTTTAATTGTGAAGCCCTTTGGTACCTTCAAGGAGTTATAAAGTGCTGTATGAATAAAGTTTCATTCATTCATGATCCTTTTAATAAAATAAATAACATTATTTATGAAATAAAACAATGACCAAATAACTCTCTATGATTTTCGAAGACAGAATTTCTGGAAAAATATACTGATAAATAAAAAAACAAACAAACAATAAATAATGGATCCTCTCCCGTCATAATTCCGCTGAGACTTTGAGCTCATCACACGTCTCACAGTTTGTGCAGCTGCGCTGTGTTCCGCACGTCTGTTTCTCACCTAGTAATAATGAAAAAACAAATTTCCATGTCTTTTTCTGCAGCTACACGTATATCTGTGTTACCTTTTCGCCATTATAGAGTTCCCTCGTTTATTGCAGGAGTTATGTTCTAAAAATAACCGTGATCGGTGAAATCCACGGAGTTGGATTACACGTTTTATGGCAGTAATACTCCTCACTGAATAAATGCACTTTTTTCAGACAAACATGAACATTTTCACATAGAGCTGTGACGGTGTCGAATTTTTCATCACCGCGGTGATGAACCATCAGGGGGCGCGGTGTCGCGGTTAGCCGCAGGCCCACCCCCCCACCCCCACCCCCCCCAAAAAAAAAAAAAACACAAATCCCCCGGCGGCCGCATCGGAAATAAATACAGTTACAACGTACTATTCTTTGTTAACAAATAACAGTAACAACTACATATCTAACTTGTGAACTAACTATAGGTGTTGTAGATTGACTGTGTGTGAGTGCGGAGCGTCTTGTGTAGGAATAGTAGGAAGGTGTGCACACGTGTGTTGGGGGGTGCGTGTTGATTCTTCTGCAGCGGACCACTATGGAGCTGCACGCAAGTTTCACCATATGCAAAACTTAAAAAAAAAAAAGCCCGGTAATGACCTCATCACCGCGGTAATGTGGTAACGTGGTTATCGTCACAGCCCTAATTTGCACACATTTAATTAAGACTTGATTATTTTGAAAGAAATCCAAAGAATCTGGAAAAGTTTAGCCTGCTCTGTTCAGTACCAGGTCTTTCTCTCTGAGTCACACTTGTTAGGTTTTTGGCTTAAGGTGTTCTGGATCAATTTTAGATCAAGGAATCTGATTGAATCAGATAGTTTAAAATAAACCAAAATCGAAAGTGAATTTAATGGGCAACCACAAATATTGAATTTATGTGAATCGTTGTTTAAAGAAATTGTTACACTCCTTCTGGGGCATGTTCTGGACCTTGTCTGCTGCTCAGATGTCTCACCAGTCTCCTGTAATGTAGACTCTCTCCTTTTATTTGACTATAAGCTTCTATCCTTCACCTAAAGGCCCGTATACACCGGGACGAACCTTCGCCAGCCGTTTTTTTTAGCCAGTGTTTTTCAACACGTTTTTTGCGTTCTCACCCAGGTGATTTTCGCTGACGATGAGCCGAGCGAACATGCAATTTCATTCCCTGACATTAGATGGCGTTTAATGTAAAAAAGAAATACTCCTGTACACAAGGTGGCGCTGCGCAACTTTACGCTTCTTAAAGTCGCTTTTCACTCAGAAATAGATAACAGGTATTTACGCGCTTGTCAGAATCATACAAAGAAAACATGAATATTTCAAGCACCAGTAGCTGTAGCTCCAGTTCCAGCGATGAAGAAATTATTGTTCTGTTGAATGATGAAAGACGCCGGAAAAGACGCCGATTTTGGGTACATCCCATAGTTACGAGAAGAGAAGCACATGGGGAGTTTTATCGACTGGTACAAGAACTGAAAATGTATCATGATTGTTTTCGGGGATATTTTAGAATGTCCGTCAGTGAGTGCATCTTCTTCGTCTTATTTCTTTGCGGCAATGTAGACGCTACTTGGCGTATATCTTCTTCGCCGTGACATATGTATGCTCAGCAAGACAGTTTTGTGTTTGAGCGCCCTCAAGTTGTGTTTTACTGTAACTTCAGAACCTCCAGACACGTGTGCATCTCATTGGTCGTATAGTTTTTGACGCGGCGCGTCAAACCAAAAAGACGAACCCGAGGCGTTTAAAAAAAAAATGACCCTTTTACGCGTGGCGTTTTTTGCGTTGGTGTGCACACTCACATTGGTGCCCTTTGTTTAGTCATGAGGCGTTAAACGTCGGCAAATATCGTGTGGGAAATTCGTCCCGGTGTGTACGGGCCATAAGCCAGGGGTGGCGAACACGCAGCTCTCGAGCCACATGTGGCTCTTGGCCAAAAAGCATGCGGCTCTTTGCGTCTCGTCAAATTTTCTATATACTGTGCCTCATTTCATAGTTTATTCCCTCTTAAACCACACTCAAGCCATCAGAGTGTATTAAAAATAAATAATTAATAAGGATAAAAGTAATTTGGCAGTGTGTTTTGATGCTGCTCTTGACACATACATGACCGCCAATCATTTGCGCGGGTTACGCCCAATGCCAGACAAAATTATTAAACATTTGATGTGCGTGCAGACTGTTTCTCCTCATGGTCAAAATGGCGAAAGTCAGAGTATAAAGAGAAACACAGGATGTTTCTGGAAGAATGGGAAGATTCTTACTTTTTTACTGAATGGAATGGCAAGTCACTATGTTTATTATTATGAGCTTTTGGAAGCAGTAATATTGTTCATGGCAGAAAAGAACTAAACGTATCCCGGGGAAAATTAAAAACTCTTCCTGCTCTGACATAAATTGTCTCCTTTATGAACAAGTTGAAGCTTTTGAAAGTGCACATTTAAAATGGCAATCATCCCACTTTCCTTCTTTGGGGAGCTCACAGCAGAAAGCTCCAATAAATGAATAAAACGGAGAATGGGACGCTGCTTGCGCAACTGGATGGAAACTTTACTTTGCGGTTTGAGGAGCTGCAGCAGAAATGACCGCAGATCACTTTTCTCATTGATTCTTTAATGCAGCTATTTACTGCCTGAGATCCCCGCTTGTCACTGACGAGCCAGCGAGAGAACCGGAGATGATAGAGCTCAAATGTCTTTTGAAAGAAGGCCCTGTTAACGTTTTGGAGAACGGAAAAATACCCGTGTGTAAAAGAGCCGCTCCTCACGTTCTCCTCAATACATGTCTGCCCGTCTCTGTTTATTACCTAAAAACACGTGAAATCAAGACATTGGTCCATTCTGACTGACACTCACGTAAAGTAACTGATCAGAGGGGCTACTATTGAATATAAACCTGATCTGCAGAGCATTACTAGAAAAAAGAGATGCCAGAAATCCCACTGAGATCAACATCACATCACTCCAGCAAGGTAAGAAATTCTGAGATGTATTTTGGAAAACACACCTGTCTGAGCATGCTTGTCTGAAAAATGTGGCGACCTAGGGGTTAGCCCCGCCTTCAGCCCCTAAAACCCATAGGAAGTGGGGAATCTTGGGTGTAAAACCATGAGTCCAGGGGGCTGTGAGCAGAAGTCACATCCATGCTGTTTGGCTGTTTGTGGGTGTGTTCAAAGAAGTGGGGTCTGAAATCGGAAAGGTAGGGCATGGCTAGCTCTCCAACACAGCCAATTTATGGACAGTTCAGAGCTTGTTTCCTTGTTATAGGCAGAGGTTTTACAATATGTTAATAATTCGTCAATTATCAGCTATCTTACAAAAAGTGAATCATTAAATATTATTTTTTTAAAGTAATAAAAGTAAATATTTTTTGCTAAAGGTTAAAATTAATTTACACTACTAATCTGAAATGTAATGTATTTAATGTGATTATTGTGAATATGAATTACTCAGACACCAGACTGATGCTCTGTCCAGATGTTTGTGTATTTGTTGGTGTGAGGGTCATTGAAAGAGGAATGTTGAGATACAAAGAATTACCTGTTAAATACTGTTGGATGAACGGTGAAATATTCAGTTTTTATCATCGTAAGTATTACTTCAGAGGAGTCAGTGCCTCACCAACTATCAACCTCACTGTGCGTCACTGAGTAGTTGTGTGTGTCAGAGAAAGGTAGAGAAAAGAGTGTGATAGTGTGTGTGTGTGTGGAGGGGTAGTATCTGACCTCCAGGGTAGTCGCTGTGTTAACTCTGGCTAAGCTGCATTTGATGTGTGTATTGAGGGTGGACACTTTCCTTGAAATAAACACAAGTACAATACTTGCTGTTGTATTGTCAGATCAGAACATTGTATTTTACCTATTTCTTCAGATTAAAAACGTTAAATATATTGGTGCTGCTGTGTTAATGTTTCAGATAAATTTACATTTAATATTATTTATTGATTTAATTATTTTTCTCTGCATCAAATAGTTTAAGACACTTAACTGTTCAGAGACTATGAACATTTCTGTTTTATTGTTTTTGTTTGTTTTGTTGTGAACTTGAATTTCATTTTGTGAAGAAGACTGCACTTACAAAAGAGAAACTGGATGGCTATATTTTAAGTTTTCAATTGACTAAAGATACAAGTTATTGTTAAATTATGTTGTTAATAAAAGTTTTAAATTTGATCATGTAGTGTGGTGCATTGCAAACAAAGGTCATATATTATATTGCATTAAAGTCTAGTTTGAAAAATGACAATGTGTGCTTTAAAAAGTATCTATGTAAAAATCGAGAATCGAATCAAACCATGACCTTAGAATTGAAAATGCAATCGAATCTAGGATTTGGAGAATCGTGACAGCCCTAACCAACAGTCTCTAAACCCCTGATGAACTGATAACTCATTATAACAGCATCCTCTCTAATCTACTGGACATCTTTGCTCCCCAAAATCTAGATCTGTCTCCTTCAAGGAGACGCCAGAAAGACTATGAAAGAAAACTGGTCTCACTGTGCATAAGGAGATGTACAGTGGACAATGGGGCAAAAAACTATTCAATGAGCCAGAAATTGTGCAGGCCTGTAATTTTCATCATAGGTAAACCTCAACCATGAGAGACAAAATGAAAAAACAAAATCCAGAAAATCACATTGTCTGATTTGAAAATACATTATTTGTAAATTATGGTGGAAAATTAGTATTTGGTCAGTAACAAAAGTTAACCTCGATACTTTGTAATATACTCTTTGTTGGCAATGACAGCAAATGTTTTTTGGAGGTCTTTACAAGGTTTTCACAAACTGTTGCTGGTATTTTGGCCCATTCCTCCATGCAGATATCCTCTAGAGCAGTGGTTCTTAACCTGGGTTTGATTGAACACTAGGGTCTGGTGGAGCCTCTGCCGTGGAGGTCAAGACACACAGACGCATAATGTTTATACTCCAGGGGGTCAGGAACCCATGGCTAGCGAGCCACATCTGGCTCTTTTGATGGTCACATCTGGCTTGCAGACAAAGTACGGTTTTAGGCACTGACAATATGGGCAATTGCCCGGGGCGCAAATTTAACGAGGATGGTGGCTGCGACTCAGTGCTTGGGAAAAAAAATCTGTGCCACTGTTGGTTTACTATTATCTGTTATAGGTAAGAAGTAAGTGGTGCAGCGGTAGGGCGGTCGACTCATGATCGTAAGATTGCAGGTTCGATTCCCGCCTTGCACGCCCATGTGCCGAAGGGTCCTTGGGCAAGACACTGAACCCCACCTTGCCTCTGGTGGGAGGTTGGCGGCAGTGTTTGGCAGCGGAGCCGCCATCAGTGTGTGAATGTGTGTGTGAATGTGTGTGTGCATGGGTGAATGGGACTGTGACTGTAAAGCGCTTTGGGCCTTCGTAAGAAGGTAGAAAGCGCTATATAAGTATACGCCATTTACCATTTACCATAACCAGCCCGAAACCTGCAAATTGCTGTACCTGCAGCTGCTCACTCCTGTCTGTGCAGAGGAAGTGTGTGGTGTGAGACACACACAGGTGTGAGAAAGGACTGTATTGTATTAGTTCGTAACCCCGTCAGTTTCTTGCACACAGAAATAATGAATAATGACTCAGAGACAAAACTTAGCTTTTGTGGAGGTTTTACTTCGCACAAACACGAAGGGGAAAGACAGATAAACATGGTGCAGTACAGTTGACTAGGGCTGTGACGATAACCGCATCACCGCACTTTTTTTACGCACTTTGTTTTTTTGTTTTTTTTTACGTTTTGCATATGGTGCGTGTTTGGAACTATAATAAACACATTCATCTTTGCTGATAATCTCCTTTTTCTGCTAGTCCTGTGTTCAGACTTTCTTTCTTTCTTTCAGACTGTTGTCTCCTTTTCTCCAACCGCGCATGCTCTCAGTGTCTGCAGTCTGTTTATTACTGGGCAATAAATAATATTCTGAGAAGATGTCTGTACCAGAGAGCACAGGTGAAACTTGCGTGCAGCTCCAGAGCGGTCCGCTGCAGAAGAATCAACACACACCCCCAACACACGTGTGCGCACCTTCCTACTATTCCTACACAAGACGCTCCGCACTCACACACACAGTCAATCTACAACACCTATAGTTAGTTCACAAGTTAGATATGTAGTTGTTAGTTGTTGTCATTTTGTGTTTTTTTTTTTTTTTGGGGGGGGGGGGGCGCTGCGGTTAACCGCGACACCGCGCCCCCTGGTGGTTCATCACCGCGGTGATGTAAAATTCAACACCGTCACAGCTCTACAGTTGACTAATAGTTTTCGAGAGAACAAGAAAAAAATTTTTGAAGGAGGTGAAAAGGGTGCGAAAGGGAGTGTCGAGAAGGGAGGAGAAAGTAAAAACAGAGGATGGAAGGATGTTGAATGAGGGGAATTCAGTAAGAAAAAGGTGGGCGGAGTATTTTGAGAGGCTTCTGAATGTGGAGGAAGATCGGGATGTTGTGATTGTGGAAAGGAAAGTAGACTGAATGTATAGGGCGAGCTGAATGAAGCGTTGATCATGGGAGAGAAAGTTGAGCAAGCTGTAGGAAAGTTGAAAGTAGGAAAGGCTGCAGGTGTGGATGGGTGTGCTGTGGAATGCCTGAAGTGTGGTGGAGCGATCGTGATTGAGTGGTTAGTGAGATTGTTGAATGTGTGTTTTGCAAATGGGCAGGTGCCGCTTGATTGGATGAGTGGTGTGGTTCCCCTGTACAAGGGTAAGGGTGATAAGTATGAGTGTGGTAGTTTTAGGGGTATTAGTCTGTTGAGTGTTGTAGGCAAAGTGTATGGGAGAGTGCTGATTAATAGGGTACTGGAGGGGACTGAGTGTATGATTGGTGAAGAGCAGTGTGGTTTCTATGGAAGCGATTCTTCCTCTTTCGGCTTTTCCCATCAGGGGTCGCCACAGCGAACAAGTCGCATGGTAAACTTGGCAATGTTTTACGCCGGATGCCCTTCCTGACGCAACCTTCTCAAGGCAACTGGGCTTGGGACCGGCACAGAAGTAGAGAAGGGAACAGGGAGCAACCCGGAGTCGAACCCTGGTTTCACGGACGGAATGCGCCGCAAACCAGCACGAGCTAAACCGGCTCCCTTTCTATGGAAGCGATTATGTAGCATAAATAAAAAGCAAAGTCAAAACCAGAAATGCTTTTTAATTTTCAAAATGAAGATGCATTTTTTGACTCATAAATAAAATGAAAAAGCAATCCACCAAAATGCTTTTTCATTTCCTTTCTCAACACAGCTTATTCTGTCACTTAATTAAAATTAAAATGAAAATGGTATTTGACATTTCATTTTAAAAAAGGTCCATGGTAAATGTGTACCAAAATTCATTTAGAAATGTCTAATTTGACATTTAAAATGAATTAAATGACATATTGCTCTCACCAATTGAGCAATGTGTTTTTCTGAGTCAGTTGATGATGGTGATCCCAGTGCTAGCACTTTTAGCCACATTAGCATAGCTAGCATAGTTAGCATCATTAGCATTTTCAGGTAATGTGTTTTTCTGAGAGAGTTGATGATGTTGATCGCAATGCTAGCACTTTTAGCCACATTAGCATAGCTAGCATAGTTGGCATAATTAGTATTTTGAGCAATGTGTTTTTCTGATAGAGTTGATGATGCTGATTGCTGTGCTAGCACTTTTAGCCACATTAGCATAGTTAGAAAATGCAGCTTTGACCAGCCTTGATCAAAGGTGGGCCGGGAGGGTGGTGAGGGCGGCGGTGGTGCGTAGAGTTGGGCGTGGAAGGCAGGTTGCGTCTGCGGGCCATACAACGCCGCTTGCCGCTTGAGGTTTCCAGTTCTGGGTTACAACGGACGCATGGCAGCTCACGGCAGCTATACAACTATCTTCAAATGACTTAAAAAGTTAATTTTCTCCAAAAAGAGAGTTGACCTTTGCCCCCAAGAAAGGCCAGGAATACGACAACCTCAAAAAGATTCTTGATGATATCAAAGCTACGCTGTATCCCTTTATGGAACAAGTGTCCGCTAAGCTAACTCCACTGATTGAGCTAATGGAAGAGTTCCGAAGATTTCGGGCTCAAAACGAGCAACGAGAAAACCGGGTCGACATTCTGGAGAAAAGACTGGAGGATGTGGAACAACAAGTAAGGATGAATAATGTCATTCTCACTGGAGTACCAATCAAACCTCGGGCAAAGCGTAATACAGCTGGAGCTAGCATTGCTAA
Organism: Oryzias sinensis; assembly: GCA_037389245.1. Taxonomy (NCBI): domain Eukaryota; kingdom Metazoa; phylum Chordata; class Actinopteri; order Beloniformes; family Adrianichthyidae; genus Oryzias; species Oryzias sinensis. Next base: position 10,674,390 of record CM074497.1, on the reverse strand, counting down.
TGCTAATAGCGCTAGCATCGCTAGCAGTTCTGAAACGGAGATCGGTGCAGAGTCTCTGGAACCCCAAATGGAAACATTTCTCACGTCTAAAGGGATTTCCCTGGATCTCAACACCATCGAGACCTGCTACCCGCTCCCCAGGAGAAAGGAGACGCATAAACCAGGGATCCTCATCAGGTTTGTGAATCAAAAACACAAGCTAGCTCTGATGAATCAAAGAAGAAATCTGAAAGGATCTACTGTTTATCTGAACGACCATCTGACCAGGAGGAATGCTGAAATCGCTAAACACGCCAGGCTTCTCAGGAAGCAGAAGCAGATTGAGAACACTTGGGTTAAAGGCTGCAGGATTTATGTCAAACCACTCGGTCCACCGGACCGGTCCAAGGTTCTGGTTGTGAACACCATGAAGGACTTGGAGAAGTGTCTGGTCACGGACGTCTGAACCAACATGCAGTAATAAATCAAAGAGCCAAATCATTTAAAGAAATATGACGCCTTGATTTATCGCTTTCTGCGAATGTCTGACGTAACCCGATTCTCAGCAGAGAGTTTTGAACTGCAGACAACTTGACCTCAACTTTCACCGCCGCTGATATAAGCTGAAGAAGGATATGGACCTGAATCTAATGTCTGCAGACATAAAATCGAAGAGAACTATAAACTCTGTTTGTACCCAGAAGAACGGCTGACAATCAGCAGAAGAAATGCCAACCTTGGACAACCGACAGATTATGGACCCTTGTTATTTTCCCTTACAGCATTACTTTGTTGTAAAAAAAAAATACAAAAAATAGTAAAACAAATGATTAATCAATTATTGAAAATGGTTAAATTGGTTGACTTTTAATGATATTACTTCACTTGCTTCAAAAATTGATAAATTGATTCAAAAATCTTTCCTAATGTAACATAATTTTGCACGTTTTATCTTTTGATATTTGATGAAATTTTGCTATGAAAATCTCTGAAACAGTGTTTTGTCTATTTTAGGGATATAGTATTTTTTTCTTTTTATCATATGAACGACTTTTATAAGTAATATAATCTGCATATATTTTATATAACTGATTTGCATTTGCCATGTTGATTTCTAAAATAGATATTTTTAAATTACAATTAAGTAATTCATGGGGAGCCGGTTTATCTCGTGCTGGTTTGCGGCGCCTTCCGTCCGTGAAACCAAGGTTCGAATCCGGGCTGCTCTCTGTTCTGTTCTCTACTTCTGTGCCGGTCCCAAGCCCGGTTGCTTTGAGAACGTTGCGTCAGGAAGGGCATCCGGCGTAAAACATTGCCAAGTTTACCACGCGACTTGTTCGCTGTGGCGACCCCTGATGGGTAAAGCTGAAAGAGAAAGAAGACAATTAATTAATTCATCTTTGTCAATTGCTTTATTGATACTTTATGATTCTTAATTCTGTCTGATAAAAGCTAAGAACCGGATATTGATATATCATGTAATAAAATGGTTATAGTATAACTGGGTGGGATTATATGAGTTTGCTTCCTTCCACTCCCTTTCAAGCAATAATTATTAATATGCCTAATTATCCTAAGTTTGATTAGTTACTGTATGAATGTATAACTGATGATTGTATTGCTTTTGTGTATTTCTATTTGATTGCTTGAAATAAATAATTTCAAATCAAAATTTAGATTTATTCTACTCAAATGCAAAAAACATGGGTGTTTTTTTTCTTATAAATATATTGATGAGTCAAGAGTTATAGATTTTGATACACTGAAGACTAAGAGACCAAAATCAATTCTTGATTTCTTAACTTTAAATGACATCTTAGTAGATACATTTAAAAAAATCTTTTTATGCATTTTTTTACTGCAATGTTTTTAATATTTATCGCTGTTTGACAAGATGTTAAGTCCTTTTAAAGAATAAGAGGCCTCCTTTCTATGTTTGTGTCTCTGCAGTTCTCCCCCAGCATTATGTGACTGAAGAGGATTTCTGTAAACAGCAAAGGGATTTTACAGTGCAACTGGAGGAATCAGAACCACCACAGATTAAAGTGGCACAGGAGGAACCGGAACCACCACAAATTAAAGAGGAATGGGACGAACCGGAACCACCAAAGATTAAAGAGGAACTGCAGGAACCAGAACCTCCACAGATTAAAAAGGAGTCAGAGGAACTCTTCATCAGTCATAATGAAGAGCAGCTTGATCTGAAGCAGGAGACTGATACCTTGTTGGAGTTTCGTACTTATGAGGAAGATGAGAACAGTGAAGCAGATCTAAACAATCAGCAGAGCTTTAATGTAACTGATAGTCAGGATGAAGAAGAAAACCAACATGAAGAATTAACATCAACTACAGATGAAGAGACAGACCCACAGAACAAAGATCAGAGGAAGAGTTTTAGTTATTCATCTCATGTCAAAACACACATGAGAACTCATACAGGAGAGAAGCCTTTTTCGTGTAAAGAATGTGATAAAAGTTTTAGTCATGTATCTAGTCTCAAAACACACATGAAAACTCATACAGGAGAAAAAACTTTTTCTTGTAAAGAATGTGACAGAGGTTTTTGTCGTATATCTGATCTCCAAAGTCACATGAGAATTCATACAGGAGAAAAGCCTTTTTCTTGCAGAGAATGTGATAAAAGTTTTCGTCATATATCTGCCCTAAGAAGACACATGATAACTCATACAGGAGAAAAGCCTTTTTCTTGTAAGGAATGTGATAAATGTTTTAGTCATGTATCTAGTCTCAAAACACACATGAGAACTCATACAGGAGAAAAGCCTTTTTCTTGCAGAGAATGTGATAAAAGTTTTCGTCATATATCTGCCTTAAAAACACACATGAGAACTCATACAGGAGAAAAGCCTTTTTCTTGTAATGAATGTGATCAAAGTTTCAGTCATGTACCTAGTCTCAAAATACACATAATGAGAACTCATACAGGAGAAAAGCCTTTTTCTTGTAAAGAATGTAAAAAAAGTTTTAATCAAATATGTACTCTCAAAACACACATGAGAACTCACACAGGAGAAAAGCCTTTTTCTTGTAAAGAATGTAAAAAAGGTTTTCGTGATGCATCTAATCTAAAAAAACACATGAGAACTCACACAGGAGAAAAGCCTTTTTCTTGTAAAGAGTGTGACAAAAGTTATAGTCAAATGTCTCGTCTCAAAACACACATGAGAACTCACACAGAAGAGAAGTCTTTTTCTTGACTGAGTGTGACAAAAGTTTCAGTGATGTATCTAATTTAGAAACACATAAGAACTAACACAGGAGAAAACCCTTGTCTGTTTAAAGGGTTTTGTTTATCTCTACTTTGGTAAGTCGGGAAAACTCAATAGAGAACTCCAGCAGTAAAAGTCATCAGGGCTTGACAAAAAAAGTGGGAAATGATTAAAAAAAAGGAGCACTTGTCTTCTATCAAAGAAAAACTGGAATTTAATACAGAATGTGAACAAATAGAGTGAGGATTTGTTTTATTTTGCTGATTTTATTGTACAGTAAACCCTTGTTTTTCACGGGGGTTACGTTCCAAAGAGAACCCGTGATAGGCAAAATCCGTGAAGTAGAAACCTTTTTTTTTTTTTCAATTATTGTACAATTAAATACTCTATTATACATTGAAAAGAAAGAACAAACCATTTTACAGGTTCAAGCATTTGTTTCACAAACAAAAGTACTTTAGAAATGTTTTTTTTCAACAAATAACTTCTGTACTTTACTGTCAAATATAATTTGAATCATCAATGTGAACAGAAGGCTTCAAATTGCGGAGATTAGCCCCGCCCACCGCAACCCGAGAAATTGGATTAAACGGGAGAAAATTTAAATTGATTATGAAAAAATGCAAAGTACAGTCGGACAAATATTGACTCAGGTGTATTTCACTGCTCTTCAGACTGAGCCTCTGCATCCTGACTCTGCTCTGCAGTGTTTTCTTCTTTTGAAACCCGCGGTGCAGCTGTGTTTGTTTGGGAGAAGAACATAGTGATAGGCAGTTGTTGTCGCTCTTTTTTTCTATGGGTTTTAGAGAAACTCGAAATTGCTAGATGATTTGCACGTACGGGTTGTAAATTTGGCAAGCTGTTTTATGTACGTGTACATATTAGACTGCAACGTTATTGACGGACAGGTAGAGAAGAAGCGGAGTGACATTTTAGCCAATCAGAATGCAGAACACAATGCACAATGCAAATCCGTGAAGTAGCGAAACCGTGAAAAGTAAACCGCGTTATAGCGAGGGATCACTGTATCTTAAAAAAATACAACCCAAAGTTCATGAAATTCATTCTTTTAGATGCCCCTGTATATAGGGCACCTAAAATTTTCTTAAATTTTCTCCAAAATGTTGGGGGCGCCAATGAGGCGATGCACCTAATGTGTTATTGTGGGACTTCAGCAGAGGACTTAGAAAAAGACAGCATGAATACGGGGGAGGGAAGTGTGGGTGTGAAAGAAGACACCCCCCGAAGAGTACAAAAGTGCAGGTATGTCCGTTCAGCAGAACGTCATTTTTTTTCAACCCTAAAAATGGCAACTGCAAAAGTACATGCTTATGAAGTGCAGTTGAAACTGCAAGCCATCAGCCATGCGGAGGAACATGTGAATCGAGCAGCTGTGAGAGAATTCAACATCAATGAATCCATGGGTTGCAGGTGGAGGAAGCTGAGAAATGAACTCTGGCAAGTCAAGAATTTCTGTGGGAAAAAAGGCAAAGGGGCGCGAGTTGGTAGACCAAGTCGAGCGATAGATTAACAATCAGAGAAAATCTCTACAGTCACGATTCGATTAAAGCCATTCAACTTCCAGCAGATTGCAAGCTAAAGCTGTCCATCTTCCGCTCATACTGCAGGAAAAAGATTGCCGAAAAAACTCATTCGGCAATGCCATATCACCAACATGGACTGGGTACTGCTCACTTTTACATCCCGGTGAGTCACACTGTCGAAAAGAAGGGGACCACAACGATAGCGATATGCACAACAGGGCACGAAAATTTGGTTTGGATGCTGATTTTACGACTGAAAAAATAAATCACAACCAACTCAGTTTTCTTCCCGCTCCCTTTTTTAAACACACACTAGCATGCATGTTTTACCGGTATGTGTTAACTTTGACGCCTAGTCATTAATCGAAATAGAGCTTTTAAAGAAAAAGTCTGGAACAAGATTTGTGTTTTGACATTTCTCACCGAGCTTCTTCAACTGCATGTACATGCACAAGTGTCGGATAGCAATAGTACAGTGTGAACACCATATGCTGAAAATTTTTTTTTTTTAACACTTTGATTTGAAATGGTTTATTTCAAGCAATCAAAGCTTGACATAAAGCAAAGAAAAATGCACAAAACAATGTAATCAGCAGTTTTACATTCAAACAAAGATGTATCAAACTTAAGATAATTAGTCAAGTGCATTCAAGAATGCCCATTAAGCGCATTCTCGAATGTGCCACTCATCCCTGGTGTGTTGTTAGCATAAGAGTTAAATCTTCATCTCTTGAGTGGCTTTTACCATTTTAAAGTTACCATTTCTACTTGGATTGTTTGTGTATTTTTGCTTTTTAATGATATTTTGCTAAACGACAATCAAAAAGCAATGTTCAGTTTTTGTATGTTGCTTTTTATTGGTAGATTATTTGTGATATAATGATTTGGTTTAAAGTTGATTAGTTGACCATTCTGGTCGTAGTTTATGCTGTGACAATGTGTAAGCTGTTTTAAGTTTGTGTTACCATGACAACACTAAAAATGTTGTGTATACATCTCTAACACTTTTGATGTGATCAGTGAACATTTCCTTTTTTAATTGTTTTAAACTAAAATTGATTACAGTTTCACACTTTCTAATCTTTACTGTGAAGAATAAACTGGACGTGAACATCAGACAGAAGTGTGGAGTCTTTCCCACAGTGAGGGTTTCTGCTGGTTCCAATGCTGGACTCCTATGAAGAATAGTTAGAAACTGCCTTTAACTTTTATTACACTAATGGTTTAAACTTAATTCACTGAGCATGTATTGTCATCTCAAAATTATATTACATTTGAAGAAAGC
>CM074497.1:10619523-10638354 GCA_037389245.1 Oryzias sinensis | reverse complement strand
TTTTGCACACGTGTCTGGAGCTTCTGAAGTTACAGTAAAACACAACTTGGGGGCGCTCAAACACAAAACTGCCTTGCTGAGCACACATACCAGCGAAGAAGACAGACGCCAAATAGCGTCTACACTGCCGCGAAGAAATAATGACGGACATTATAAAATATCCCCGAACCAAGCACCAGTTGGAGCTACTGGTGCTTGAAATATTCACGTTTTCTTTGTTTGATTCTGACAATCGCGTAAATACTTGCTCTCTTCTTCTGAGTGAAAAGCGACTTTGAGAAGCATAAAGTTGCGCAGCGCCACCTTGTGTACAGGAATATTTCTGTTTACATTAAGCGCCATCTAACGTCAGGGAATGAAATTGCATGTTCGCTCGACTCATCGTCAGCGAAAATCGCCTGGGTGTGAACACAAAAAACTTGGCGAAAAACGCTGGCGAATAACGCCTGGCGAATATTCGTCCCGGTGTGTACGGGCCTTTACAGCTTTGTGTTTGATGGGAAGGGGGGGGTGCTTTGTTACATGAGCGGTATGTGTGGGAGATTTAGGACTGCGATCCGTCCCGCAGCTCTAGGGGTACGAGCTACCGAACTCAGAACCGGGTCTAAAAGTGTGTGTCTGAGCACAGCTCGGATCGTCAGCAAACACACAGCGCTTTGAGCTTCAAAGCAGAAATGTCGCTCAGTCCTTAGAAAACATTCAAACAATCATGTGGATTTGTGTTTCCAGTCGTGTCCCGACTAAATAAAGGCTGATGTTATTCCCACCTGTTTACGTGCGGTAAACACCGCGCCCCCTGGTGGTTCATCACCGCGGTGATCAAAAATCCGACACGTCACAGCTCTAATAAACAGCAGCCCTGTCTTGTTCCACGATACAGCTGGAAATAGTCGGACGATGTAGAATTAGTACATACTGAAGCCATGGGTGTAGAATAAATTGTTTTTATCCAGGAAATTACATTATGACCAAATCCAAACTTCTCTAAAAATTTTCACTACTGTATTACTTTTGAAACACCACCATATAAAATACAATAGTTTTACATAACAGTGAAACATAATCTTGAAATTTTGTTTTACATACATGCACTGTGAACCAGAAAAAAACAAAATCACAATACAACAGACAAGCAATCACAATATGAAATTGTATGTGTGTCTGTACATCTACACAGCACAAGAGTGACAAGTCATCACACTGTGCTTTGTGCGAATTAATTTAGCACATTTCGCACAGGTCATGCTTGTCTTGACCTAGATCCTGTCTCCAGCTGTACCTTCAGTTTGACTGCTGGGTCGAATAAGCCGCAGGGCTGCAAGCGCAGGAAAAAAGTAGCGGGTTTTAGTCCGGAAATTAAGGTACTTTATTTGTTGGGATTAATGCTGAAAATAAACAGCATTTTAATTCCCCAAAAGAAACTTATTGGTTAAGGAACATTCATTATTTGTTAGTATTAGTATCGTATCACCAGACTCTTGCCAATACACACCCATAATCCTTAGTAATGCGTGTCTTATAACAACAAAACAAGATGCTTCTCACTAAGATTGTGTTCTGTTGTGCATGTAGAGCTGCTCAAAGAGGCTCAGTGTGTTTTTCTGCCAACTGGCAGTTTGAGGTTTAAGTGGAAAAATTGAGTCAGACACTAAAGGAAGCTGATAAATAATTCAATAAATATCTTCCTGACAGCTTTTTAAATCGATAAAAGTATCGCCAAATGCAGGGCTCCAGACTGCGACCAAATGGTGGCGTTTTGCGACCAAAATTTGAGAGTGTGCGACTGAATTTTACATCCAGTCACACATGTGCTACCAGTAAATTTGCCTCCCTACCCTCCGTATTTCTTTTATATTAAACTTAGAATAGGCAAGTCAATGATCAATGAAATAATCAATGAGACGCGAGCGCACACGCACGCACTCAAACACACACACCCGCACACATACCCATGAGACGCGAGCACACACTAGTGTTTCTTTGAGGGATGCCTGAGGCGGCCAATGCGTGTGAAAAGAATAGGGAATGGCCACTGTAAGTGGCTAAAATGCGTGCAGGGGGAGGGTCTAGCATTAATCGAGCGCGGGTAAACATATGTGGGAAGGAAACGGAGACAAATATCACCACAACCTCATATGTGCGTGCGTATGAGCTATGAGCAAGCGAACTATTGATTCGTTCTTCCGACCTGCGGCTAGTGTACCATGGAAGCGATTCTCTAGCATAATTAAAAATAAAAGTCAAAAGCAGTTCTGGACACCACTGGAAACACAAATTCATATGTTTTCTCAGATCGTAGTAGCATTTCCGCCTTTGGCGATCATGATCTGGAGCTTCGCGCTCCGCTATGCGAAGGGGGCTGCCGGTCCGAAGAAAAAAAGATTGTCCGCGGTGCGTCCGAAGGAGGACCGCAGACGACGGAAGTGCTGCTACGTAGTCCTGAGAAGCTGTGTACAATCATCAGAAGTTCACAACCATCACAAAACCGTCTTCTCTGCCGCTAACAGAAAGCTCCACTACTCCTGGCATGTTTTTGTCCCTTAGCAGCCAAACAGACGAAGAAAGCAGTGACGTCATCGCCCGCCTCCTCGCTGGAAATGCTTTTTTGAAATGATTAGTGCAACAATGATCGCAGGGTGGGTGTGTAAATGCAAATGCAATCCCCTCTTTGCATTTTCGTTTTAATTATGACACTTTGTTTTAGGCCTGGGCGATAAATCGATCAAATGAATTAATTCAAATTTTTTGTTACAGGCGATTTCAAAAATAACTAAATCGAGTTTTTATGTGGCGCATTTTTGGCTCCCCAGAGCTTCCGTAGCTTTAGTATCACACGGCGACACGCAACAATCAACGCACGAAGCAGCTAGCAACAGCATGGCTACCGGTAACAGTGGGAAGTTTGTTCCCAAGAAAGGAATCGAATCATCTGTTGTTTGGAACTGGTACGGGTTTACAGCCACAGACGTGGAGGAAGAGACACCCCCCCCACTCGCTGCCTAAAGCCCATCTGAGTCAAAGGCTCTCATTCGTGCTCGCGTGGCACGCGCGCATGAGAGCCTTCGGGGGAAAAAAATCGGAAATCGAATTAAAAAAAATAAAATCGGAGATTTTATTTTTAGGCCATATCGCCCAGCCCTACTTTGTTTGCTATTTGTACTGTCATGACAGTGATGGTGCTGTCAGTTTACCTTGTTGTTGCATCGTCAAAAGTGCAAAATAAAATGTGACACTGAATTAGAAACAGCACATTGTAATTTCTGAAATTAGTAGGAAATTAGTACATTTGGTTAGCATGTTGATTTACGGTATGCGCCCCTAAATTTTCTGGTTGTGCCCCTAAAATTTTCAGTTGGGGGCCACAGTGTTCCTAGTGAAAAAAGTTAGTGTGGAGCCCTGAAATGAATCATCATATAATATAATGCCCCATACATTATATCGTTTCTGCACAGCAGTGTCAAGCCACATTTAAGCTACATTTCCTATTTTTTTGTTCAGGGTACTATTAGGGGACCTGGGTGGGTTGAGGGAAGAATCCGGTGACGGAGGTGTGCCAATTTTGTGTGATTATCCTGTGTTTTCTTCTTTAATTGGTTTTTTTTATTGCTGTTTTCTTTTCTTTTATGTTAAGCACTTTGTGTGCTTAACTGGAATTAAAGACGCTACACCAATCAATAAAGTTTGAGTTTTAGTTCATACTGGAAATGGTAACTGGATTTTTTTTCCCCCATAGATCCCTGTTGTTGCAAATATATTAATTTATTAAAACTTAAATATATGTCTGTTTATATGCTATGGTCAAATTACGGATCTGAATCTAATTTAGCTTCTACTTAAATGCAAAAACGTGATTGTTTTTGTTATAGATTGATGGGTGAGGAGTTATAGTTTATTTGATTCACCAAAGACTAAATAACAAAAATCACTTTTTAATTTCTTAATTTTGAATGACATCTTAGTAGATACATTTTAAAGGTAAGGTAAAGATTAGAAAGGTAGCTTGCCATCTCTCGGTGGGTGTAGTATCCCTACCCCAGGTGGAGGAGTTTAAATATCTGGGGGTATTGTTCACGAATGAGGGAAGACCGGAGCGTAAGATTGACAGGCGGATCGGAGCGGCGTCCGTAGTGATGCGGTCGCTGTGTCGGTCCGCTGTGGTCAAGAGAGAGCTGAGCCAAAAAGCAAAACTTTCAATTTACCGGTCGATCTTCGTTCCAATACTCACCTATGGTCATGAGCTATGGGCATGACCGAAAGAACGAGGTCCCGAATACAAGTGGCTGAAATGAGCTTCCTCCGTAGCGTGGCGGGGTGCTCCCTTAGAGAAAGGGTGAGAAGCTCGGTCACCCGCGGAGGGCTCGGAGTAGAACCGTTTCTCCTCCACATCGAAAGAAGCCAGTTGAGGTGGCTCGGGCATCTAGTCCCGATGCCTCCTTGACGCCTCCCTGGAGAGGTGTTCCGGGCATGTCCAACTGGGCGGAGGCCCCGGGGAAGACCCAGGACACGCTGGAGAGACTATGTCTCTCGGCTGGCCTGGGAACGCCTTGGGGTCCCCCCAGAGGAGCTAGAGGAAGTGGCTGGGGCGAGGGAAGTCTGGGCATCTCTGCTTAGACTGTTGCCCCGCGACCCTGTCCCAGATAAGCGGAGGAAGATGGATGGACGGATAGATACATTTAAAAAAAAAAACTTTTTATGCGCTTTTTTTACTGCAATGTTTTTGACATTTATTGCTGTTTGACAAGACGTTAAGTTTTTTTAAAGTATAAAGGCCTCCTTTCTGTGTTTGTGTCCCTGCAGTTCTCCCCCAGCATTATGTGATCCACAACCAGCAGAGGAATTTCAGAGTGCAACAGGAGGAACCAGAACCTCCACAGATTAAAGAGGAGCAGGAGGAACCAGAACCACCACACATTAAAAATGAACAGGACGAACCAGAAGCACAACAGATTAAACAGGAACAGGAAGAACCAGACCCACAGATTAAAGAGGCACAGGAGGAACCAGAACCACCAATGATTAAAGAGGAACTGGAGGAACCCGAACCACCACAGATTAAGGAGGAACCAGGGGAACTCTGCATTAGTCAATATGAGGAGCGGCTTAAATTGAAGCAGGAGACTGATACCTTGTTGGAGATTCCTACTTACGAGGAAAATCAGAACAGTAAAGCAGATCTAAACAATCAGCAGAGCTTTTATGTAACTGATAGTAAGGATGAAGAAGGAAACCAACATGAAGAATCAACATCAACTACAGATGAAAAGAGAGACCCACAGAACAGAGATCAGAGGAAGAGAAGAGACAGAAGTCAAGTCCAAAGTGTGGACACTTCTCACATGTCAGAAGGGCAATGTGACTCTGGTGGTAAAATACACTTATTAACACATGCAACTTTGGGTAAAAAACACAAACAATCCCCCAAAGAACATGAAATTCCCTCTGTAAAGTCTGGTGAAAGCTCTGGAATTGTTAGTAATCTCTTTATCCCCATGAAAAATGAGTCTGATGACAGACTTTATGCCTGTTCAGAAGGTTTAAGTCAATGGTCTAACTCCAGATTGCACATGAGAACCCACTCAGGAAAGAAGGGTTTTTCTTGTAAAGAATGTGATAAAAGTTTTTGTCATTTATCTCGTTTCAAAACACACATGAGAACTCACACAGGAGAAAAGCCTTTTTCTTGTAAAGAGTGTGATAAAAGTTTTAGCAGTGTATATAGTCTCAAAGCACACATGAGAATTCATACAGGAGAAAAGCCTTATTTGTGTAAAGTATGTAAAACAGGTTTTACTCAAATATGTAATCTCAAAACACACATGAGAACTCACACAGAAGAAAAGCCTTTTTCTTGTAAAGAATGTGATAGAAGTTTTAGGAGTGTATCTAGTCTCAAAGCACATATGAGAGCTCACACAGGAGAGAAGCCTTTTTCGTGTAAAGAATGTAGAAAGGGTTTTAGTGATTTATCTGGTCTTAAAAGGCACATGAGAACTCATACAGGAGAGAAGCCTTTTTCGTGTAAAGAATGTACAAGAGTCTTTAGTTTTATATTTGATCTCAAAAAACACATAAGAACTCATACAGGAGAGAAGCCTTTTTCGTGTAAAGAATGTTCAAAAGGCTTTCGTTGTAAGTCTAATCTCAAAAGACACATGAAAACTCACACAGGAAAAAATGCAACATCTAGAGAAAAATTGTAATAAAGAATTATTTGAAAAAGTGATGAAACATTTTTCAATGTAAAATCGTTCCTAATGGTCTTTTAACCGATCGTGTAGTTTTTAGCCTGTGTTGTATTAAGGAACTTTTTCTGTGGTACAGCAGGAGTTCATCAGAAATGCTCATCTGAGTTGTGGGCAGGACTGTTTTCGCTGACATTAGCTTTGCTAATTTTCCCAACATTCCTTGGTTTACATGCTCGTCTCGTGACGTTGATCACGATCGATTGATCGATCTTCAAGGACATGAGGGCAGATCGCAGGACAGCAAAGAGAAATAACCCAAAAATGAAAAATATATTCCTAAAAAAATCTGTCAGCCAGTCAAAAATCTCACAGAGAAATACGCGACTTGATTGAATAATGATAGTAATCCATTTTATGTATATGGCTCATTTCTGGACACACTAGGTAGCCTCAAAGTACGCAAATATGCAAAAACATAAAAATACAACAGTAAAACTCCACAAAACAAGTTAACAGTTAAAGCAGCCGCTTAAATATGTGCTGAATACATGACGAAAAAGGTGAGAAAACTGAGAGAGTGAGTCAATATTTTGTAGATCAGAGGTGAGTTCCAGAGTTACGGGGCAGAGCTGCTGAATGCACCCCCCACCCCCATAGTAATGAGACTGAGTCATGGAACAGCCAGTCGAGGGGAGGAAGCCGGCCATGCTTTAGAAATGCCATGCCCCACCTATATCGCACGGTTTACAACAGAGGAGTAAAATTTGCAATAGTTGCTGCTTTCTGATTTTGTAATAAAACGCCTCATCTGTTAATGTTAAAATATCTCTCTCGCTCTCTCTGTCTCTCTCTCTGTCTCTCTCTCATTCAGTTAAAAGTAGGCACAAGGGATTACTGAATGCATAGAAGTTTTGTTTTCTAAAGTCTGATTAAAGTGCTGAAAACATTCTTTTTTGGTTCTTTTGATTTTCTAAGATACTATTTTTTATTTCATCAATAAGCCACTATGATCATATAGCTGAAATAATGTAATGTGTAATGATTCTATGCAGCCTGAGTTTCACTTTTTGTATTGATTGACAAAAATATTTTAGTTGTTCATGAAATTTTTTTTTTTTTAGATTTGCCTGTAAAATAGAAATGTGTTGTTTTCAATTAAGAGGATACGATTTTATTTTTAAAAAAATGTTAATCTTTTTCAATTTTTGCTGATTGATTTTATTAGTAGATTTTTGTACTTTTATTATATTGTTTAAATGTGTTACAGTTGAACATTGTTGTTTTAGGTAATGCTGAGACAATGTGTTCCATGTCAGTGTGTTACCATGACAACACTAGAAATATTTTTACTCTAATTCTAACATTATATTATTCATGAACATTTCAATATTGTTTTAAAAATAAAATAATTACAGTTTATATTTTTTCGAGTCATGTTAGCAAATAACAGTTATATAAAGAAAAGATTTTCCTGAAAATGTATCAAGGAAGAGGCAGATAAAGAATCGGACTGGTGTTTCTGTCTGATGTTCTTGTGATTCATGTTTTCTTGTAGACATTAGAACTGTTCCACTGTTCTTTTTGGTTCTCAGTGTTCTGTCCCAATCTTTACTGTGAAGAATAAAATGGACGTGAACATCAGTCAGAAGTGTGGAGTCTTTCCCACAGTGTGGGTTTCTGCTGTTTGTTGGTTCCAAAGCTGGACTCCTCAGGTCCAGTTCTGGCTGTAGAAACCAGGACTGAGGTGAGATCACAGAGCTCCATGCAATCATTTGATTGGTTCATCAGTCAAACTGACTATTTGATGGCTTTCTTAAATCTGCCTGTTTCAGCTCTGAAACATCTCCAACTCTTGGACTCCTCCCACTTTGGTTTCTGTCAAATGTAGAAAAACTAAAAGAACCAAAATCAATCCAGTTTGGATCAATTCTGTCTTTCAGATCTTTGGAAAAACTGAAGGAATCTCTGCATCCCAGATTTCTTCTTGGGTTTTGGTTTCTGCAGGTTTTCAATCTCCTCTTTGATCTGATTAAATGAGTCCATCAAGGTCTTTGAAAGCATCATTTTCTCCTCCTCCTCCTTCTTCTTGAGGGTCTCTGTGAGTGAGGAGATCAAACTGAAGGTGAGACTCCCAAAGCGAACATTCTGGGATGTTTTCTTCAGCTCTGTGCTTCTGTTCTCTGGTTAAGTCTTTGCTTTGGTTGCAGAGACTTGGAGCTCTCTCTCCATGCAGATCAGCAGCTTCTTTGGAGGCAGAGGCAGCTGTGTGGGAAGTCTCTGCAGGTCCAGTATCTTCTGATGGATCAGCAGCTGCTGCAGGTTCCTCTGGGTGGAAAACACATTTCTGCCTTTCAGAACATCTGTTTGTCTTTGTTTGGATTGAAAACGGAGGAAAAAAACTTCTTTGGAGAGAAATCTGCTTTGTTTCTTGTTACTATGAGGTTGTTGAACAAATGTGGTCACTTTCACAGCTTCACTTCAAATGACTTCCAATAGACAGAAATTATAACTTTTAGTTTATTAAAATAAGTTTGTGAAACATTTTTGATGTTTTTTCTGTAATTCTAGGTCTGATGTCTTCATACATGATGGCTAAAATAACAAACCAAACCAAATCAGTCAGGGGGGTATTCCAGGAAGCAGGTTATAGTTACCACGATAAGTTTGAGGCTAAGGAAGTTGATAACCCCAGCTTTCAGTTCCAGAAATGGAGGTATGTTCCAGTGTATGTCAAGTTGCCATAGCAACTCATGCTCTGAACATAACCTGGTCGGGAGCAGGTTTAGTTGAAGGTTAGTTTGTTTACAGAGAGGTGAAGCAGCGATTGTTTTTTTGTTTTTATCAATAATGTCAAATGTTCTGGATCACAAAAATCCCATTCAGTTGATGTCAAAATCCTCATCTGACATGAAATCAACCGCTATTCCTTCTGTTTCTGACCATTTTCATGGTCTGCAGGTCTGACAGCAACAATCTCAAATGTTGGAGTGGGGCATGTTTCAGAAAGGAGGTTAAGTGTCAACTCTGAGTGCGTTAACCCTGAAATCGGGGAAACCCTGGGTTTTCCGTTTTAGAATGGGAGGTTTGTTAAACCAGAGAAAGCAGAGTAAGTCAAACCCGTTTCTGAAAGAGAGGTAACTCATACTCAGAGTCAGTGTCCATGGTTACTTACGCTGTGAACCTAACCTGGTCGGGAGCAGGGGGGTATTCCAGGAAGCATGTTTAAACTAGCCTGACTTTATGCCTGAACTCTGGCTGAAATCCGCCTGAACTTGCTTACTCTGGGTATGTCGGTTCCAAAAGACCGGATATGAGTTGGCGTAATTACGCTCGACTTGATAACCCTGGGTTAATGCACGTGCACGTGCACAGCAGGTACATAAAGACATTCTCAATAGATCGCCGATGGTGAAGCGGTATTTTTCGCTTTAACCTTCTTTGCCCAAATTTCCGTCACACAGAGACGGTCTAAGTGACAAGAATAGCTTGTCCTTTTTTGGAGGACCCAATAGACGAGGAGGCTGCATTAATTCGTAGAAAATTACATTTACGTCGTGCGAGGATTTTGAGACCTAGACTCGATTTTTTGTCAATTCCCCATACGTTTTTGTTTGAGCGTTACCGTTTGTCGTTGCAGTCAATTACATACATACAATGAAAACAACATTAGGTATTGCTATGTAGATGTTTCATATGTCAAATATTGTCAACAAAGCCTACATCCATGACATGCTCAGATTTGACCTGATTGAATTATGTTTTTATACTTCATTTTTAGCTGCTGCCATGTTCTTTTAATTCCTGCAGGATTGCATCTACATGAAAATGAAATCAGGGACATTGAATTAGATTAATGTAACAATTACTTTTTGGAAACACAATTTTCTAGCACTGCTTACTTTCTTAATCCCATATAAACCTATACCACTTGATCAATACAAGGGTAGACAAAAGTTCACTTTTAAAAACACAATTGCATGTATTAATATTAAACTGACCAACGTTTGCTAGAGGGGAAGGTTAACAAAAAAGTCCTCTAAACATTACCGACGTTAAATGCATTTCCCCCCTGATTGGTTCTGTACACTATGCAGCATTTCATGCATTTACACAGGGAATAACACTTCAAAAGTACACCTTAATATCGCCATTTTTTATTTCACTCATTACGCTATTTAAAAAGTTATTACAGCCAATATTTTATAACAATGATTTAAATGCAAACTTAGGCATTAATTTGAGCTGCTATGTATCCCACGCTAACTGTCTCTGTTTTGCAGATGCAGCGGTGTTGCTTTTCTTCTGGAATATGTGCTCATATTCACTGTAACTCTGCAGCAGCACGTCAAGTTCAGCTGGCGAAAAATATGCAGACCTCTTTTTTTCACGGTTGCCATGGTGACTCATAATATCTGCGCTCCATTTATAATGGCTTCTTATAGTCGCGGTGCGCACGCTTATCTCCGAATCAGTCCACTCAGAATTGATTGACCTAACTCGGATCAGTTGTTAATCTCTCGATTGACCAACTCAGAGTTCAAGTTTAACCTCAGAGTTGGTTGAACCTCCTTTCTGAAACAGGCCCCAGGAAGCATGTTTAAACTAGCCTGACTTTAAGCCTGAACTCTGGCTGAAATCCACCTGAACTTGCTTACTCGGGGTATGTTGGTTCCTAAAGACCGGATATGAGTTGGCGTAATTACGCTTGACTTGGTAACCCTGGGTTAACGCACGTGCATGTCAAGTACATAAAGACATTCTCAATAGATCGCCGATTTCCTGAGTCACCATGAAAACGCGTGGTGAAAAAAAAAGAAAGCTTGTCTCGGTGTCCGGTGCCCGGTGGCCCCCATGGCCGCCGCCTGGTATGGCTAAGCGCTCCTGTCTTGTGGCCTGGGGGCCGGACACTGGGTTCGCTTGTGCCTCTGGGCACTGGGGGGGGCCCCTGTAGGGGGGCCCTCTCTGTGCCTGGCCGGTGGGGTGGGCGGTCCCCTCCTCCCCTCCTCCCGGGCTGCCTTGGTGCGGATGCTCGGGGGGCTCCTGGCCTGGGGGGCTCTCCTCCCCTCTCCTGGTCTGGCTGGGTAGGATCTGGTCCCCCTTATGAACACACGGTTCACGTTGGCAGGATGCATGTATCCCCACCCCCACGTGCACACTGCCACACTGCTCCCTGTCTGCTTCATCCCTCCTCCTTACCCACAGTGTATTGATGGACAGATTTTTTCTTTTTCTTTTTTTCACTCATCTTAGTGTCAGATTTTCACCTTTGATGTAACATTTGTCTTTCCGGCAGATCTGGCATAATTGTTACAGCTTAAAATAATAACTTATTCAAATCAGTGCTTGTATCTCCCACCTTTTCACCTTTCTTCCTTTTACACTCTTCCACCCTCCCCTCACATTCTTCCCCTCTCCCTCCCCACACACACTAAATGTAACAAATAAATAAAAACTAATACGACAAAAAGGGGTTTATACAAAGCTACACTCTAGTTTCTCGAAGCTATATAACCTCTTTTTGTGATAGTAAAACCTGTCCAACACAAAAAGCCTTCAGCTCAAATCTGTTTGCTAAGCTGTTGGACAGAACGAGTAAAAAAAAAAAGAAAGCGCTATACTTCAGTGAGACGGAGTCTGAGATTTTAATGACTGCTATGAAGATTATACGTCCATCAAAGAAGTAACACGGCTGCATCATCAAAAGAAAGAGTTTCTGCTTGTAGTAAGAACAGACAAAGTAAACGCACGAGTTTCTGATTTTATTTCCATTTTCATGTGACGCATATATATATATATATATATGTGTGTGTATAACGTATCCAATTTTGCCACCTTAAATGAAATACTTCTACTGTTAACAAATAATTTAGTTAAATTTATTCAACCTAATTTCTTACATCTATAAAACTCAATAGTTGTTTATACAACTCAAATTTACATATTTATTTAACTAAATGTCATATTACTCCAATTCAATTAATCTTTTTTCCATCGTAATGAATTATGATTCTTAAACTCTCATATGTCTAAGTGTGAGCCGGCAGATATTCATTTTTATAACAATAAAAAGAACAAAACAGTACATTTAGTGCATTTATTCATTTAGGAATTTTCCAACATTGTCAATATAAATTGTGGTTGTAGGGGTGCTATATAAACTCATCATCCTCTCCCTCCCTCTCACTCATGGTGTGGAAACCTGAGCAAAGTAGGACAAATAACTCGGCAAAACACAGTAAAACTGCTAAACAACTAAACACATTTGGTTAAAAAGCCACAGTTAAACCCAAATCCGTCCAGAAAGGCAAAGGGAATGATATCCCACAATCCCTTGCGGTGCAGATCAAACAGCAGCACCAATGTTACAACTACTTAATTAAATTAATTTGAATGAAAGTAAAATAACTGTCTGAAAACTATGTGTTATTTTTAAACTTACTTAACAAAAAAATTATTAATCTTACCTGAAGCAAATAATTAAGTTAGATCAGCAATGTAAAAAAGTTTCTCTTTCCAACATCCATATGTGGTCTTATCACCCTCTCATGGTGGAAAAAGTATTATCTGAGCTTCTTCATCCACTAAATCATCTTCAACTGGACACACCATGTGGAAATAGCACATTACAAGCGTGGAAACATAAACGCTCCGATTGTTTTTTTGTTTTTATCAATAATGTCAAATGTTCTGGATCACAAAAATCCCATTCGTTTATGTTTCCACGCTTGTAATGTGCTATTTCCACCAGCAGGGGGCGACAATGTTCAGCTCTTACGCCAACTTGAAGCAGTGGTAGAAAAAGTAACGTTACATCCTCAATGTTTCTGGAAGAATTGGTTAAGATATGAGCCCTTTATGTCTCTGACTTTGATGTTTGATTTTTATTTGATTTTCATCGTTTGATTATTTTCAAATGTTTAATTGGCCACCAAGCGGCTCCTCTCCAGAAATCGGCTCCTTTCTTCCTTTAGAAGAGCTTCTGTGTTTCCTGAAGCTGTTCAGGATCCAGACTGAGGAAGAGGCTGGACTCTGCTTCATCATCACAGAGGAACAAAGTGGATCAATGGGTCTCATCCAAAGTGGTCCTTGGAGCAGAACTCTCCAAGTCTGGGTGGAACTTTCACTTCTTTCTCTGAGTTTATGTTTGTGGAGGTCAAAGGTCAGACAGAGCCGCTTTCATCTCTAGAAACTAGGAAGAGGAAGGTTTTATTGCTGAAGAAGTCAACCAAACAGCAGCAGGAACTGCAGCACTTTCTACATTCTAGTTCCAAATGTTCTACAGAATCAATCAGAGGTTGAAAGTCTTCCTCAGTACTCGAGTACTTTAGTTCAGCAGCACCTCTTTTCCTCTAAGGCAGGGGTGTCAAACATACGGCCCGCGGGCCTTGTCAGGCCCGCCAGGTGGTTTAGTCCGGCCGACACATGAAGAGTAAAAATCATAAGGATGGTTAAAAAAGAAATCAAGTTTCTAGTCCATTCCTGTGGCGAGTTATCATTTTTAAAGAAATAACCAAAATGCGCAATTCCGCCACTAGGGGGAGCAAAGGAAAGAAAAAACAGTTGAAACAGCATATCTCTGCACGTGCCAAAAGTGAAACCTAACAGCTCTGTGTCTGGGTAAGATGCACCTTGGTTCCCTATGAGCCTTTCTGCTGTTATCTTGCTATAAGGATGATCAGTAGTGACACCCTAAAGACCAAAATGTTGTTAAAAAGTGAAGTGGAGTGAAGAGCTTTCCAGGAAAAATGGAAAGTTTTTCTTTCTTTCACGAAGCTCAATGCAAAACCCAAATGCTTTGTATGTCATCAACAGGTTGCAGTGTTCAAAGAATATAACATTCAGCACCACTAAGAGAATTACCATAAAGAAAAGTTTCTGGATTGCTTCAGTGTCAGATGTAAAATATTCAGTCTGTATTAATTTGAATAGACCAACTTTTTTTTATTGAATTTAATTTTATTTGAGATCCATTGGCCCCAAGTGATTAGGCTACTATGTTGATTGAGGCATTTTTTCCAACTGACTAAAAAACTAAAACTAAGCTGTTATTTTGCTTTTATGTTACTGGTCCGGCCCACTTGAGATCAGACGGGCTGAATGTGGCCCCCGAACCAAAATGAGTTTGACACCCCTGTTCTAAGGTGAAGCTTCATGTGGACGACTTCTTCTTCTTCTCTCCTCTTTTCTGGAGCTTGGGCTCCATGCAGTCTGATCAGCTCTGATTTGGGCTTCAGTTGATGTTTGTGATCAGGAACTCTGGATTCTTCTTAGAGGGAGACGTTCTGTCTCTTTAGCAGAGAGCAGAACCTTTCTACCCCTAAAATGAAAGTCAAAACTCATCTGTGCCAACTATTCTGTTTGTTGTTTCCACCACCACTTCCTTTTCCTTTGTGGCTTTGGTAGTCACGTTTGTGATGTCACTTTGAATCAGTGTCAATAAACACAAAGGTGTAACCACCTACATTTCAAAATTGTCCAATAATGGAGGAGAAATTAACGGTTATGGTTTGTGCACGGCCTGAATTACATGAAACTGAGGCATTTGAGACCTCTTGGAGATTTGACATCAAGCCTCTTTCAGCTGTAGGAGGCGGACACAGACTAGTAAACAGTAGAAGAAGCCTTTCTTCTTGCGTTTACATGCAGTTCATTGTCTGTTGACACACTGCAGTTTGTGCTAACTAAGTGTTCTTTATCACATGTCAGTTGCATGGTGTGAACATAGCATAAGTCTCAGGGTTTGGCTGCAGCCTTCCTCCAGATGAAGGAACATTGAGATCCTCTGTACTCTTCTCTTCTGCTCTGCTTCTCAGCATCAACTACAGAGTTGAAGGTTTTTTCTCCAATTTCTGATTCATAATCTTTGTTTCAGTCTTTGTGAAGCAGATGAACTGACTCCTGTCAGAAGAGAAACATCCTTCAGTTCCTTTAAGATTTACTTTAATGGAGAATATTTAGAGTAAAAGAGGATTAAAAAAAATTACTTTCAGTTTAGTTCTGAAATACAATCAGGTTCTCTCTCTACTGCTTGTTGACTGCTACAGCTGCGGTCCCACCATTTCTTGTAAATGCAGAGGAAACACTTACCCACCTGCACACACGCACTCATACACGCACACACACGCACCCATACACACACACACAAACACACACACAGAAGTAGGTCTGCTGTCAATCTCAGAGACAGCAGAGTTTGTCCAGCAGACACAGACGGTGGAGTGTCCTCCTTTTTCTTCTTCTGTTACGGTGAGTCTTTGTGAAAAAGTTGTTTTCTGCTCTCATTATGAAGCTGTTTTGTTTGATCTGTGAGGAAAAAAGGAGCAGACAAACAAATCAGAGGTTACTGACAGCCTGGGGACTCTGAAAGTTTTCATGTAGACGTGTTGAGATGGTTCTGAGAAAATCTGGTCCTTCTTTCAGAAACTCGGATTCAGTTTGATCTGAAGATGTTCTTTCCAGCTCTTAATGTGTTTTTAAAAGACCAAGACAATTATAATGTATGTAAGGGTTAAAGGACGACGAAAGTGTGTATTATCAGAAATTTAAGCACACCGTTGAAGCCTAAATAATCAGATGCAAAGCGGAGGACTGTTGCCTCGGCTAAGTGAGTTAATGCTGATAATCCACACTTCGAAGGCCATTAAGCCAAATTTTTTGGCTTAATACTTTATTGTTATTGTTTTCGGTTTAGATTGCTTTTTCCCCCCACAAAAAGTGGACTATTTGTTACCTCCTGCTGCGCGTTGACACAGTAACATGACAACGCCCTGACCGTCCTCAAAAGGGGCAAAGGAAAGTTAGTCAGTTTTTGTTTGCTGATCATCACAATGTGTTACATAAAGCATCAGTTCAGAGAGAAAGTTCACCCCTTACTGTTTTTGTCCAGAAGATTAAGCTAAAGTTTCTTTTAAAGAAACCAGTGCAGTGATACAAAACATTTCTGCTATGTGACTGGAACTTTTTTTCTTTTTGTTGATTACGACTTTTTGTGAAGGTGGAGGTGACACCTTTGGGAGAAAACGATTATCTTTGCATCTTTCCAGCATTCTCCTAAGAACCTGTGTTAGCAAGCACATCCAGCAGCCAATGAGAATCAAGTATTCACCCAGACCATGGTATAAATAATTCTTATGGAGTCAAGAAGTCAGGTTTTGTTTTGTTGTTGTTGGTTCTGTCTTCGTCTAATAGAGCCTGAACAGTGTTCGCTCATATCAAGTACAACTGGGAATCTCTTTTGAGGTTGGAACAAACAACTCACAGAGACATATATCGACACAAATATCCTGAACCCCCACCCGGAGCTCCAACCCCAGGCTGGGATCTTGCAGCGACAGGCTGCAGCAGGCTCGTCTCCCGGGGTCCAGAAGCCGCTGTGCAAGCGTGGAAGATGGGGAGGGACAGCCGAGAAGTTATGCTGCCTGGCTACCCTCCTTGGTTGATGAATCAGTAGACACTATCAGTTTTCCTACCGCCTCAATAGATCAGCAGAAGACACGGCAGACATGCCACCTCACTCCGCCCTGCAACACCAATGAAGAACCCCTATGCTCGGTTACTGTTCCTGGACCACTGAAAAACTCGCCGAACTGGGAGTATCTACATCCACCCAAAACTGGATACAGGACTTTCTCACGGACAGACCACAGGTGGAGAGGATGGGAAAGAAGGTCTCTGCAGAGCAGACAATCAGCACATGAACACCACAGGGGGTGCCGCCTTAGCCCAAAGCTCTTGTAACTGTACAACTACGACTGCACCTCCCCGTCTCCAACAACATCATCATTAAGTATGCAGACGACACAACTGTCCTTGATCTCATCAGAGGAGGGGACGAGTCTGCACACAGAGATCACCATCTACGGCGAGGACAATAAGCCTGATCTCAATGTAGAAAAACAAAAAAAATAATCATGGATTATAGAAGGAATGCCCCGCCATATCAGCCGCTCACCATCAACAGGACTGTGGTGGAGCGGACCAACTGCCACCGGTTCCTGGGTGTGCAGATCACAGACAGACTCAGCTGGGAAAGAAACACGGTTGCCACAGTGAAGAAAGCCAAGCAGAGGCTGTGCTTCATTATACTGCTAAAGATGGCTGGACTCAAGCGCTGGACCCTCACCCAAACCTACAGGGGGTTGAAAGCATCCTCACCAGTGGACTAAATGCTTGGTTTGGAAACACCACCATTAAAGAGAAGAAGATCCTGCAATGGGTCATCAACACAGCTTAATCTTAAAACCAGGATGACCAATTCTAACAACATTCCACACAGTCCAATAAGTCGGTTCATCAGCTTAGTTGACACAAACAAACAAAACGTATCCAGAGTACAGAACTCAGAACCACATCTGGTAACAATCGGGATGACTGTCAGAGGTGAAGAGGACATGTTTCCTCTGCAGGTGAAGGTGGAAGGTGTGTGTGAGCTGGTGTGGATCCAGTGAATCCAGCAGCATGGATCAGTGGGAGGAACCACAGGAGGGAGCCCCTCCCTTTAAAAGCAGAGGTGGTAACCATGACAACCAGAGCAAAGCTCAGAGGTGAGATGAACATCTCCAACTGTCCATGATCTTCTCCATGTCAGAGCTCAGGACTCACACCAGCAACCTTCATTCTTCACAGGAACCAACCTGGACCTGGATCTGAATCCAGCTGTGGGTCCAACAAGAGTGAGGCAGCAGAGAATTATTTAAATGAATTTAAAAACAGTTGTTCAAGAGTGAAACAGTAAGTGTTTGGATAAAAGTTTGTGACACCTGCAGTGTGACACAGTTGTCAAAACGGGGCATTTTACTATGATCTGAGTCATCAATAGTTCAACATGGAAGATAATCTAAAAAAAACCTCAACGACAAAAAAAAATGAATTTTTGAAAAAAACAAATGTTTTTCCATCAGGATCCAACAGATGTTTCAAACTGACAGTGGATCTGAACCCAGCCGTGTTTTCTCCAAGACTAAAAAATCATTGGCTTCTATTCCTCACTTAAAAGACATCAGTTCAGGAGTGGAAAGGTGAGTGTTTGTCAAAGTTAAAGAAGCATATCAGAGCTCAGCACTCACACCTGCAACTTTCATTGTTTACAGCAGGGGTGTCAAACTCATTTCCATCGAGGGCCACATCAGTATAGCAGCTGTCCTCAAAGGGCCAGATATAACTTATACATGTAACTAAATGTAATGAAACATACATGTAACTACTCCTCAATGTGAAACAACTAATTTATTTATATATTATAACTTTTGAAAGTGACAATTGCAGTTGCATAAAAAAACATAAAAACATATGTTTGCTTGTTACTCTATCATAAATCCTTTTAAATTTGATACTGTCAGGTTAGGTTATTTGGACAGTGTTTAAGTCCTAATGTATAGTTGCCCAATCTGATATTTCAAGTGAGATTCCACCTAGATATGAATAAATACACACCAATTTTTATTTTTTATTTTAAGAAATCAAAAACTTTTAGGCTCTTGGGGGCCACATACAATGACATGGAGGGCCACATTTGGCCCCCGGGCCTTGAGTATGGCATATGTGGTTTACAGGAACCAACCTAAACCCGGATCTGAATCCAGCTGGGGGTCCAACAGGAGTGACAGATCAAAGGATTTACCAATAACCTTCAAGGACATCCATTCAG
>CM074497.1:10572401-10594786 GCA_037389245.1 Oryzias sinensis | reverse complement strand
CTGTAAACTGGAGAGTCTCAGGTCAGATTTCATTCAAATGTTGATTCTCTACGAAAAGTTCTGTCTGTTTTTCTATGTTTTAGGAGAAAATCTCAGATAGATGTCAGTGCAGAGGAAACAGAAGGAAACTGTTGTTGAAAGTAAAAAGAAAACAACATTCTGTTTGATTTAAAAATCCATTTTTTTCCTTAACTGATGGTTACCAATGTTATCTTGTTGTTTTGCACCAGACTAAACAGGGGAACCTAAATCCATCCAGGTCTTGATATCTAGGAGAAGTTCATTTTCTTTGTGTTCTTTAAAACAAAACATTCACCATTATTTCTATCTCTGAGGCTCCGCCTTTTGCTCCGTGTGGGTGCCGCTCATTTAATGACATCTATCTAGACCTGGGGGGTATTCCAGGGGGGTATTCCAGAAAGCAGGTTATGCTAGGTCCCACGGTAAGTTTGAGGCTAAGGAAGTTTATAACCTCAGCTTTCAGTTCCAGAAATGGAGGTATGTTTCAGGGTAGGTCAAGTTGCCATGACAACTCATGCTCTGAACATAACCTTGTCCGGAGCAAGTTTAGTTGAAGCTTAGTTTGTTTACAGAGAGGTGAACCAGCATGGCGTGTCCATTTGAAGATGATTTAGTGGATGAAGAAGCTCAGATAATACTTTTTCCACCATGAGAGGGTGATAAGACCACATATGGATGTTGGAAAATTAAACTTTTTTAGTTTGATCTAACTTAATTATTTGCTTCAGTTAAGATAAATCATTTTTGTTAGGTCACATTAAAAATAACACGTAGTTTTCAGACAATTATTTTCCTTTCGTTCAAATTAATTCAATTAAGTAGGTGTAACTTTGGTGCTGCTGTTAGATCGGCACCGCAAGGGATTCTGGGATACCATTCCCTTTGCCTGTCTGGACGGATTTGGGTTTGAGTGTGGGTTTTTGACAAAATGTGTTTAGTTGTTTAACTGTTTTACTGTGTTTTGGCGAGTTATTTTGTCCTACTAAGCTAATGTCTCTGCACCATAAGTGAGAGCAAAGTAGAGGATTATGAGTTTATATAGCACTCCTACCATTAAAATTGTAATTATAATGATAGATAAATCTTTAATGAATTTATACACTCCGTACAATTTTTTTTCCGTCCTTTTAATTGTTATAAAAATGAGCATATCTGCCGGCTCAAACGTAGACATATGAGAGTTCAAGAATCATAATTAATTAAGATGGAAAAAATATTAATTGAATTGGAGTAATATGAAATTTAGTTAGATAAATATGTAAATATGAGTTGTACAAAAAATTACTGAGTTTTATAGATGTGAAATGAGGTTGAATAAATTTAACTCAATTACTTGTTACCAATAGAAGTAATTCATTTAAGTTGGCAAAATTGGATAAGTTATATATATGCGTCACAATGAAAATGGAAATAAGATCAGAAACTTGTGCGTTTACTTGTCTGTTCTTCTACTACAAGTAGAAACTCTTTCTTTTGCTGATGAAGCCATATTACTTTTTTGATGGACGTACAATCTTTATACGCTGTCATTAAAACCACAGACTCCGCCTCACTGAAGTGTCGCGCTCTCTTTTTTTCTCCACGCGTTTCCATGGTGACTCCGTAAATCGGCGATCCATTGAGAATGTCTTTATGTACATGCCGCGTAAGTGCATTAACCCAGGGTTACCAAGTCAAGCGTAATTACGCTAACTCGTATCCAGTCTTTTGGAACCGACATACCCCGAGTAAGCAAGTTCAGGCGGATTTCAGCCTGAGTTCAGGCTTAAAGTCAGGCTAGTTTAAACATGCTTCCTGGAATACCCCCCTGGAAGCATATGGAAAGAACACATTCATTTACCATTTTTCCATCCTTGTCATTGCAGCATTTACTGGTAGGGGTGCTATAAGAACTCATCCTCCTCTCCCTCCCTGTCATTCATGGTGCAGAGACTTAAGCATAGTAGGACAAAATAACTCGGCAAAACACAGTAAAACAGCTAAACAACTAAACACATTTGGTCAAAAAGCCACACTTAAACCCAAATCCGTCCAGACAGTCAAAGGGAATGGTATCTCACAATCCCTTGTGGTGCCGATCTAACAGCAGCACCAAAGTTACACCTAGTTCACTCAATTAATTTGAATGTAAGTAAAATAACTGTTTGATAACTATAAGTTATTTTTAAGCGGGCTTAACTTAAAAAAAGATTTATCTTAACTGAAGCAAATAATTAAGTTGGATCAATGTAAAAAGTTTATCTTTAAACATCCATATGTGGTCTTATCACCCTCTCATGGTGGAAAAGTATTATCTGAGCTTCTTAATCCACTAAATCATCTTCAAATAGACACGCCATGCTGCCTCACCTCTTTGAAAACAAATTAACCTTCAACTGAACCTGCTCCAGGGGGGTATTTCAGGAAGCATGTTTAAACTAGCCTGACTTTAACCCTGAACTCTGTCTGAAATCCGCCTGAACTTGCTTACTCTGGGTATGTCGGTTTCAAAAGACCGGATATGAGTTGGCGTAATTACGCTCGACTTGGTAACCCTGGGTTAACGCACGATACATAAAGACATTCTCAATAGATCGCCGATTTCTGGAGTCACCATGGAAACGCGTGGAGAGAAAAAAAAAGAGTGCGACACTTGAGACGGAAGTGAGACCGAGTCTGAGATTTTAATGACGGCGGATAGAAATTATAAGTCCATCAAAAAAGTAACACGGCTGAAAAATAATTTAAATAATTTAGTTAAATTAATTCAAACTCAATAATTGTTTATACAACTCAAATTTACTTATTTATCTAACTAAATGTCACATTACTTCATTAATCTTTTTTCCATCTTAATTACTTATATTTGTTTCAGCCGGCAGATATGCTCATTTTTACAACAATAAAAAGAACGGAAAAAAATGCACTGAGTGCAAAAATTAATCACAGAATATTCCATCACTGTCGTGATCAGTTTAGGTGGTAGGGGTGCTATATAAACTCATCATCCTCTTCTTTACTCTCACTCATGGTGCAGAGACGTAAGCATAGTAGGACAAGATAGCTCGGCAAAACACGGTGAAACACAGTAAAACACCTATACAGCCAACAACAACTAAACACATTTTGTAAAAAAAACCCACACTTAAACCCAAATCCGTCCAGACAGGCAAAGGGAATGATATCCCAGAATCCCTTGCGGTGCCCATAACAGCAGCACCAAAGTTACACCTACTTATTTGAATTAATTTGAACGAAAGGAAAACAATTGTCTGAAAACTACGTGTTATTTTTAAGGTGCCATAACAAAAAAAATTATTTATCTTAACTGAAGCAAATAATTAAGTTAGATCAAAGTAAAAAAGTTTTATCTTTCCAACATCCATATGTCGTCTTATCATCCTCTCATGGTGGAAAAATTATTATCTGAGCTTTTTCATCCACTAAATCATCTTCAAATGGACACGCCATGCTGCTTCACCTCTCTGTAAACAAACTAAGCTTCATCTAAACCTGCTCCGGACCAGGTTATGTTCAGAGCATGAGTTGCCATGGTAACTTGACCTACCCTGAAACATACCTCATTTCTGGAACTGAAAGCTGAGGTTATCAACTTCCTTAGCCTCAAACTTATCGTGGGAGCAAGCATAACCTGCTTCCTGGAATACCCCCCAGACCAGGTTATAGTAATAATAATAATAATCCATTTTATTTAAAGCGCCTTTCAAGAAACCCAAGGACACTTTACAAAACAAAGGTTAAAAATAGATTTTATGTTATGTTATGTTATGTTATGTTATGTTATGTTATGTTATGTTATNTAACCCTGACTGTAATGATTGTAAACATCCAGCAACTTGTTGCCTTCTGCTGCTTCATGGTACTAACTCCCCTGATCTTTTCTCACCCTCCCACCCCCCCGGCATCCTTCTCTCTTCTTCCCTCCTATTCTTTTCCGTCCGGTCCAACAAAGAACTGTTACAGATATGAGTAAGATGAATAATAAAGTTTAGCCCAAACTACAGAAGGAGTTCATTCAAATATACACCTAGTGTGTCAAATGTTTCATAACCCCTATAGTAATGGTAAAATATGTTCAACACAAGAGGCTTTCAGCTCTCAACTGTCTGCTCAGCTGTTGGACAGGACAAGTAAAAAAAACACATTCCAGAGGAAAATGCACAGTGAAAACATAATCTGGCTGTCATCAGGGCGGGTCCCACCTGACTGAATTTACCAAGTTCCTGGACCTCCAGCGGCATCACTGCTCCTGAACACACTTCTCTGTCTGATTGCAGGCTGTGGAACTGCAGTTTTTCAGAGATCACCTGTGAAGCTCTGGGCTCAGCTCTGAAGAAAAACCCATCCAATCTGACAGCGCTGGACCTGAGCTGGAATTGGAACCTACAGGATTTAGGATTTCTTCATCTGTGTGGTTTTCTGGAGAGTCCAGACTCCAGACTGCAGACTCTGAGGTCAGACTCCATGTTTCAGTTATTGTTGGAGCCATTTGGCTGAAATTAAGTTATTTATTAGATTTCATGCATGCATGGATCCGTCATTCCTTGGCCATGCAGGTTTTCTGACATCCTATTGGTTAGGTGCATTTTGGGAGCTGTTGTGTCTTTTATTGGCATTTGCCTTTTAGGATTTTGAACTTGGGAAGCACGGCAGCACATTAATCTTTAGAACGTGTTTAGAACATGTTATTGTCATAGTTAGGATATGTTCATGCCCTTGAAAATTATTTTTTGTGGTTTGTACTTTATATTTTTACTGTTCAAGAAAGTGCAAGAAAATAAATTGCATATAAGGAAGAAGAACAACTTTTATGTAACTGCCGTTGCAGTTACATAAAACAAGTCTAAGATTGCGCTGGACTGATTTCACCATAAGAAGAGGCCTTAAGAAAGAGTTTCTTCACTCTCAGTGTTAAAACATCACACAAGACTTACGTGAGTAATGAGCCAATAAAATTAAGGCTGAAGCCGGGCAGCAAGACTGTCAGGGGAGTGTTCTTGCTAAAACTCAAGGTTGAAGTGGAAGCTGACATATGTGAGAACAGTTACTCATTTTAAGAAAAGACGACAATTTGAGCCATAATTGCCGTTGATTGGAGTCACCTCAACAATGCATGATGTGCATGATGGCCTCCGGAGGGCGCCAAAGCTCATTCCAAAGGCAGCAGAAGAAAAATGTGAACGGCTTAATTAAAAAAGAAAGAAAGAGAAAGCTGGCTCAGCTTATTCATAAGAAAAAAGAAATAGAAGAACTAAAGAAAGACAAAGTGCATGCTCAGCTTATAAAGGAAGAAGCATTATTTGCTTTGAAAAGGTGTTTTTAAGAATTTGGAAAGCTCAATGCAGAAATATTGCCACTTCTTCATGAGGAAGAGAAAGATGAAGATCAGAGAGACTGGTTTTTGCCAAATAATGAGGAGTTGAAAGATTTCATTTGTGAAACAGAAGATTGACTTGGAGATGGCTTGATGAGTAAAAATGAGGAATGTGATGTTGAATGTGAGGATGATGTGCAACACACCGATAGCATTTCAACAGTGCTTTCTTGCACTACCAGAGCCAAAAAGACTTGCTCAGTTTACAGTGAATCTACACAAGTGTCTAGTACAAGCTCTGCTTGCTTAAAGCTGGAGACCAAACGTGAAGAACTGCGAGCTCATGCTGTGTTTCTTAAAAAAAAACAATACATTCAAATGGAAGAAGCCCACAAAAAGCACAAAAAGAGCAGTTAGAGCTGGATGCCAAAAAAGTTGCATCAGATGCTCAAAAAAGATGCAGGTTATGCAGATTATGAAGAGGTTTAATGTGTCACAAAGGAGCAATGAGAGACAATGCACAGTGTCCTAAATGACATAGCAGATACTCAAAGAATCAGTTATCAAGAGAAGAGATATTCAGAGAACCTCTTTCCTTCTATAAGCCAATATCAAATTCCACAGACTTCCTATTATGAGCATGGAAATTCCTTGCATAGAGCAGCCAGTTCAAGCCCTGTACCACCTGTAGCACCTCTTGTTGCATCTGGGGACATACATAAAATACAGAGACAAAATGACATAATGGAAATGCTTGCCAAACAGCAAATGATGTCACAGCTTCCTCAAAGGGATGTTCCAGTTTTCTCAGTGTCAGGAACTGGTGGTGGAGGACCCAAAATGCAGTAGACCAGGATTGGTGACAGGAAATAAAACATTTAATAAGCAAACTAAAAAACCGTGACAAAACTATGAGGAGAAACAAAACTGTGACACAACAGAGCAGATGACCTGACAAGGATGAACAGAAACCAAGACACTTAAATAGGCTGAGGGTAATTAACTGAACTGAAGACAGCTGTGGATCATGAACCTGAAAACTGGAGTGACTGACAAAAAGAAAACCCAAAACAAAACCACTGAATTCTTACAGTACCCCTCCCCAGAAGGGCAGATCCCAGATGCCCAAACAAGCCCAGAGAAGGGAACCTGGAGAAACAGGAAAATAAAGAAAAAAACAAGTCCAGGGGCCTCATTTATAAAACTTTGCGTAGGATTTGCATCAGAAGTGGCGTACGGAGGAAACATAGGACATGCGTACGCACAGAAATATTCGGATTTATAAAACTGTGCGCACGCACATCCTACGCATCTTTCCCTTAATAAGTCACAACCAATTCTAAATGCAGCGCAGCTTTTGCGGCTTCATGACACGCCCATAGTTGGCAATAAATAGTCCGTGAAACGCCCACAAATGAATATTCATTGATTGCGAAACCATGGCAAACACCGAGAGGAAATCAAAAAAATATAATTTCACTCAATGTGAAGTACAAGTTATCGTTGGCGAGGTGGAAAAGAGGAGAAAAGTGTTGTTTGGAGGGCACAGTGTGGCCATTACTAATGCCAAAAAGGCACTTGAGTGGCAAACGGCAGACGCCGTAAATGCTGTAGCCTCACAACCTCGGACCGTGGCCAAAATAAAAAAGAAATGGTCGGACATCAAAGTCGAGGCATAAAAAATGTATAGCGCACCAACGGGGGCGGGGCACCGGAGCGCCAGATGCATGCACCGGGTGACACGCGTGGTTCCTCCGAGTGCTCCTCTGTAACGCCAGGCCCAAAAGCTTGCAGAGGTCCAACAGGACGGCTCGAGGAAGTCGGAACCGGCTCATAAGCCACTCGTCCTCGTTTGCCAGCAAGTCTTCTTGCTGTCTAAAGATGCGTTCACTCCGAATTCCTCCATTTGCCACATCTTCAAAGAGTGCAAGATCAGCCATTGTGCGTCATTACGCATTGTGATGGGGCATTTTATTTCCCTCCATTTAATTACATCTAACAAGCTACAAATGTCGTTAATAATCGACGTGGAAATGGGAAATTGTTCTGTGGAAATGTAATTTCTTGTGGCTTTCTGAATGGTTGAGACATACGCCATACATTGTTTTATCAAAAATAAAACAAACTAAAGGCATATGTATGAATACCGTAATTCCGTAGCTTATGAAGAAATGTTTTAATATGAAAACAACTTCGTTCGTCCGCACGCCCGCACCTATATCTGCTCCGCCAGACGGACACACTGACGAGAATATCAGTTTTGTACATTATTGCATTTTGTTAACTATATTATTTATGAGAATGAATTGCACAACATGCCAATATTGCAGAACATATTTCACTTTTCTTTCTACAAAAATATGTGTTCATTTGAATTTCTGTTGTAATTTTTGTTTGATCTTTTTTGTTTGTTTCACTGCTGATCGATCAAACGGGTGTTCGTGTAGGCTGTTAATTGTAAGACTTGCTTTCTGAAGTCTTTGTCATGATTTGAAACTGTTGTCTTGTTTTTGATCCTTGTTCTGTCTTGTTTCTGTTTCCTGTTTTATTTTGAAAGTCTCCTGTCTTGTCTGGTTTCTTGAGTTTTACTTCCTTGTCCCTATCTGTCCTGATCGTGTCCACCTGTGTCTTGTCTGCCTGTCTGTATTTAAGTCTTGTCTCTGCCTTCCTCCTGTGTTGGTCCATTAGCCTTTGTCTCGGTGTTCACGTCTTCATGCCATGTTCCTTGTCTCATGCCACGTCACAGTGAGTTTTTGTTTTTGGTTTTGTCATCCTGCTCTGCAGCGCCTTTTGTTTTCTATTAAACCCTTTTTCCTGAACCCGTTGGCCTCCCGCCTCTGCATTCTGGGTCCTACTGGCTGTCGAGCCACCCCACCACCGTGACAGTCTTCATGTTATTTATGAGAGGCGGTATTGTCATTTTCACGTGTTTCTTCCATCTGCCGACGGTGTCGCCGTTTCTCATTTCACCTGTTGTTGTGCGTACGCCTGGGTCAGAGCTTGCGTGAAGGACCGCACATTTTCCCGTCAAATTTGCTTCTTATAAATATCAACTATTGCGTAGAGAGTGGCGTACGCCTTCTTTTGTGCGTATAAATGAGGCCCCAGAACACAGTTTGGGTTCCTGCAGTCATACTGAAGTGTGGGGCATCGGAACCCCTCCTGTGAACAGGCATGAAGAGTTGGAGTCCCAATTACTCTCCCCAGGGACAGGAAATATGAAGGGGAGCAGCACTGGTGACTT
Organism: Oryzias sinensis; assembly: GCA_037389245.1. Lineage (NCBI taxonomy): Eukaryota > Metazoa > Chordata > Actinopteri > Beloniformes > Adrianichthyidae > Oryzias > Oryzias sinensis. The sequence continues at coordinate 10,586,207 of CM074497.1, read as the reverse complement.
CCTTTGAACCAGGAGACATAGTCAAGGGGGAAAGAATGGTGACTATCCTCTGACAGGGGAAATGAAGTGTGGGCCCAGTGCCCTCCTCAGGAAACTTGAAACTTGTAGGATGGTCCCGGTAATCCTACTCAGGAACAGTTTAGCTGGATGTGGATTGGCATGACCTGTGGCTGCAGGAAAACCCATCTGACATGGCGTGGACTGCAGTAGCAAAGAAAAGACCCTGCTACTGCAGTAAAAATTCTCCTGCTGGGTCCAAGGTAGTCAGGTCATTCTGTCAGGAACTGGTGGTGGACCCAAAAGGCTAGGTGACAGGTAATAAAACATTTAATAAACAAACTGAAAAATGACTATGGGGCAAAACAAAAAGGTGACACAACAGAGCAGATGACCTGACAAGGATGAACAGAAACCAAGACACCTAAATAGGCTGAGAGTAATTAACTGAACTGAAGACAGCTGTGGATCATGAACCTGAAAACTGGAGTGACTGACAAAAATAAAACCAAAAACATGACCAAGAACAAAATCACAGAATCCTCACACTCAGGAGATCCGCTGAACTATCGTTCTTTCATCATATTTTTTAACCAGTTATTGAAGGAAAGACTAACAGTCATTAAGACAGGTTACATTTTCTGCAGCAGTTCACTGTTGGAGAACCTCAAAACCTTTTACGCAGTTGTGAACGCATGGATCCAGACAAAGGTTACAAAGAAAAAAACACCTTTCACAAACACTGGAGTGGACTATTTTGGCCCATTTGAAGTAAGAAGAGTTAGTAGCAGAGTAAAACGACATGGTGTACTTTGCACATGCATGCCAAGCAGAGTAGTGCACTTGGAGGTTGCACATTCTCTTTAAACCAGCTGCCATCAGGCACTTTATCAGTAGAAGAGGTCAAGTCTCAGTTCTTCGTTCAGACAATGGGACACACTCACTTGAGCAGAAAAGGAGTTGAAGAGGTCACTACAGAAACTGGACCAGTCCAAAATCCACAGCACCATGTGCTGAATATCCATGAAAAAGGGAATTTCATGGATATTCAGCACACCTGAAGCATCCCATCATGGAGGAGTGTGGGAATGCCAAATACGAACATTCCGAAAAGTGATGAATGCACTGTTACGACAGAAAATATTGCATGATGAAGGATTGCAGATGCTTTTCTGTGAAGTGGAAAGCATAATCAAAGACCGACTTTAACATCCCTCTCAGATGATCCTAAGGACTTGGAGGCTTTGACTCCTAACCACTTGCTTCTGATGAAGACACAACCAAATATACCACCAGGTGTCTTTTCAAAAGATGACAACTATGCTCGCCGCCCTTGGAGGCAGATTCAGTTTATGGCAGATCTCTTCTGGAGCAGATGACACATGGATACTTACCCCTTTTGCAACAAAGACAAAAGTGGAATGTGACAAGAAGAAATTTTAAGACCGGGGACATTGTTCTCATTGTAGACTCAACAACCTCGAGAGATTCATGGCTGCTTGAAAGAATAACTAAAGTTCTGCCAGATCTGAAGGGAGCAGTCCGAAGTGTTCGTGTACAGACAAAAACAAATGAACTGGTGAGAATAAGCAAGATTTAACTGCTGAAAGAGGCACTTTAAAAAAAAAGAGCTAGAGACACGTCAGTGACTGTTTTGAGTAATGAATGTTTATTGAGTACCTTGTACATACTGAACAAGTTTGAGTTAAGGTTGAGTTAAAATTTAAACTCATCTAATTGTCTTATAAGTTTGTATTGTGCTACTTATTGTTGTCTGGAATGGCTCCTCCTATGTTTCATTTGGTAATTGACAAGGTAGTAGTCAATTAGGGGCAGGTATGTTTGACCCTTTTGGCTGAAATTAGGTTGTTTATTAGATTTCATGCATGCATGTGTTACCACATGCCCTCTTACATTTGGACTTCAAATGGAGACTGGATTTGGTAGTGGTTAAAAATATACAATTTATTAAAAACTTGAGACAAGTTCCATAAAAAAGAAGGTTACAATTTACACGGACAGTTGGACCACGCTCCAACACTGCATGTGGGTGGCTGCCTCCAGGGAGTCCTCAGCCCCACTGCACCGGCGGGTAGCCACATAAACCACCAAGGGAGATCTCCAATCCAAACCCTTACCAGGAGTACCTGCATCTAGTTGGAACTCCCACAGCTGCTAACAATCAGCCTCAGGGCAAATCACAGCTCAACAGACACGTGCTGGCCATGAATATTAACCTATGGTACACCATGAAAGACAAACTACCACCCACAGCCCTGTCTGTGACACATGCGCCTGTCATTCCTTGGCCATGCAGCTGTTCTGGCTTCCTATTGGTTAGGTGCATTTTGGGAGCTGTTGTGTTTTTTATTGGTATTTGCCTTTTTGAATTTTGAACTTGGGAATCACGGCAGCACATTAATCTTAGAACATGTTTAGAACATGTTTAGAACATTTTTAAAACATGTTATTGTCATAGTTTGGACGTGTTCATACCCTGTGGTTTTTACTTTATATTTTTACTGTTTGAGACAGTGCAAGAAAATAAATTACATAAAAGTAAGAACAACTACCTTTTTTTATGAAGCACGCGCGAAGACGGTTCCTGCTCCCCAAGATGTCCGAATGTAACTGCAACAGCAGTTACAGTTATGTTCTGATCAATATGATGACAAAGTTGTGTTGTTGCCAGCAGCTTCTGACTCTTCATTCAGAGCTGAAGTCATTGATCAGGGATCAATGTCCAATATATGCTGCTGACTCTTCCTCATCACTTCCTTCTTCTCTCTGCTTTGAAAGTTAAATCTAAATGTTCTGAAATTATGTTAATTTGGCCTCATCCGTGAAACAGTCAGCCATGCCCACACCACTGTAAAAATGTCATCTGTCAGTCTGTCATCAGGGCGGGTCCCACCTGACTGAATCTACCAAGTTCCTGGACTTCCAGCTGCATCACTGCTCCTGAACACCCTTTTCTGTCTGAATTTAGGTTGAGGAGCTGCAGTTTGTCAGAGATCAGCTGTGAAGCTCTGGTCTTAGCTCTGAAGAAAAACCCATCCAATCTGACAGAACTGGACCTGAGCTGGAACAAGAACCTGCAGGATTCAGGAGTTCTTCATCTGTGTGTTTTGCTAGAGAATCCAGACTGCAGACTGCAGACTCTGAGGTCAGACTCCATAGCTGCATTTACACTGCAGGTCTTGATGCCCAAATCCGATTTTCTCACTGTATCCAATTTTTTTTGACGACCCGCTTACATCATCTCATTAAAAGTGACCGGTATCTGATTTTTGCATTTACACTGTATAATGATGAAACTGTCAAACGTAGACGTTCTGAGGACTTCATAGCATTTCTATCGATTTACATAAATGCCAAAAATTGAAAGGGCGTAAAGACAACTAAGCGGGCGTATTTAGAAACTGGGTGAGTGAACCTTAAAACTGTGATGGCGCAATTCTAACCAAGCGACCCCGTATTTTACAACTGAACGGCTGAAATCCTAACTGAGCAGGGATCCTGCTCGGTCAATTCTCTTTTGCGCCCTCACCTGGATTTACGCTCAGTGTTAAGGGGCGTTTTTGTCACTTGGGGGCGGTATTCAGGGGTGTGTTTGTCACTTAGTGGCAGGAACCTTTCTGGTTGATCTGATTGGCTGAAATTTGCATGCCAAGCAGCGGGGCGGGACTTTAATTTTGGGACTTTAATACAAAAGGAACGGCGGCTGTAACGTGGATTAAAAGCATTAAAACGGTTAAAAAAATGCAGTTTCACATGAGAAAACTTACAGCACAAAAAACCCGCTGCACTTTCTTACCTTAGTTTTGGGTCGTTGGTTAATGTTTTAATCCGCGTTACATCCGCGGTTTTTTTTCTATGATTGCCTCCAACTGGGGGGGGGGGGGCAAGTTTGACACAAAGAGCCGACATTTCTAACTGTGATAGTCAACCACACCACACACTGACCTGCCAGACAAACACACAATTAAAGCCATGTTATTTCTCATAATCCTCTCCTCTCCTTACAACAGCACTGGATTAAACAGGGCCGTTTCAGTTTAGTGTTTTTGTCTGTATTTAACGTTAACACACATACCGGTGAAACGTGCATGCTGGTGTGTGTTTAAAAAAGGCAGCGAGCGCAAAACGAAGTTGGTTGTGATTTATTATTTCAGTCATCAATCAGCATTTAAAATCCATCAAAGTCCTCATCTTCTGCATCTGAAACAGCTGGACTACATTTCTATCAAACACGCCGGCTTCCCTTTCCTCATCAGAGTCCGTCTCTTTGTTATGCGGCTCCTAAGAACAGTGAAAGCAGACACCTCAGGCCAAGTTTAAGTCCTGCAGTCCCAAAGTGTGGCGTAACTCGCCGGTGCTGCGTCCCGGTAAGGGGGGAGGATGGACAGGTTTTCATTGTCATCTGCTGGATGTAGCAGCGCTGAGCCTCGAGTCGATCTTCCGACACAGGCCTTTCCTTTACCGCGGAAACACAGCTGCTGCTGCGTCTTCTTGTCAGAGTTGGTTTTCCAGCGTCCTCTCTTCCGAACCATGGATTCATCATTTTAAATTCTCTGGCAGCTGAGGTTCGATAAGTTAGAAAGCTCTTCACAGATTCAGACTTCCTGCTTCAATAACTCCTCTGATCAACGTTCAAATATGTCAGCAAGTATCTAAATCCTTTCGTATTAACACAGAGAGTGAACCACAAATGCATTTCTGAAGAAAAAAGATCGTTTTTTTGCCTTTTAATCAGAATTGTTCGCTTTAAGCTGTGAATGCAGACATACAGCAGCCGGCTGTCAAGGGACCGTCAACAAAGTGCAACCTCTGTGAACTGTGAAACACCACTGTGTAAAAATCAATAATCTTACAAAAAAAATCATAAAATTATTATAAAGCATATTCTTGTTACAATACATATTTTGTAGGAAAGTCCATCTTGATTTTATCTTGTTGCATATACTTTTACAAATTGTAATAGATATGAATCATGACTAAAGTTATCAGTAACTTGACATGACCTTATTGTCATACTAAAATAAAGAATGTCAATAGTTCACTATGTTTATTTATAGGAATTTTTCATATTTACAAATGGATCAGATTTGGTCATAAATCCTGAATAGCTCTGAAGGTGCCAGAATTTTCTTTTGCATAATCTTTATTTTAGTAGGAAAATAAGGTCATGATTAGTCGGTACAGGAGGTTTTGTGTCAGTAACTACAGCATCTTCAAAGCTATTGAGCATTTTTGACCATATCTGATCAATATTTAAATATGAAAAATTCCTAACAATAAACAACATGAGGTTGACTTTCTAACAAAATTTAGTATAATAAATAATAATGTAGCATGACTATGCTGACGAGTCTTCATTACCAGTTCATATAAATATAGACATTTATTCGCTTTTTGAAAGTTCACTGATTTTTACAGAATGGTGTTTCACAGAGGTGGCACTTTGTTGACGGTCCCTTGGCAGCCGGCTCGCTGCATGTGTGCATTTACACCTTGAGACGAACAATTCTGATTAAAAGGGAAAAAAACGATCTTTTTTCTTCAGAAATGCATTTGTGGTTCACTCTCTGTGTTAATACAAAATGATTGAGATACTTGCTGACACATTTGAACGTTTATCAGAAGAGTTATTGAAGCAGGAAGTCTGAATCTGTGAAGATCTAATTTAACCGAACTGCAGCTGCTCTATTCCCGTGTTCCTCCGCGTAGCTGATAGCTGCAGTTTAAGCTGTCCCTCATAATCGTGTCTCTTTGCATTTCCAGGGTTTCCAAAATGAAGTTGTTCTGCATTATGCACATATCTGCTCCTTTGTACTATGGGGGGGGGGGGGGTGTCTTCTATCACGTCCTCTCCTCTCTCCGTACCGTTCTCATGCTGTTCTCTCCTAGATCCTCTTTACTGAAGTCACACAACAACACATTAGGGCCGCTCTGTACATTTTGGAGAAAATGTAAGACTTTCACTTTATGGTTGTGAAAGCACTGAATATTGAAAATATGATAAAAGGCAGAGAGCGACATGCAGCTCAAGAGCCGTCTGTTAACCCCCCCCCCCGCACTGAAAAATGAAGGTCCCGCCCCTCTGTCTCGCCGATAGGCCATGCAAATTTCAGCCAATCAGATCAACCAGAAAGGTTCCTGCCCCAAAAGTGACAAAAACGCCCCCTTAACACTGAGCGTAAATCCACATGAGCGCGCAAAAAGGAACTGACCGCGCAAGATCACTTTTCAGTTAGAATTGCGCCTGCGCGGTTTTAAGGTTCACTCACTCAGTTCCTAAATACGTCCGCTTAGTTGTCTTTACGCCCTTTCAGTTTATGGCAGATTTGTATTTCCATACATTTCCACCTTTCGCCGACCTGAGCACTGACCGCACAGATTTAAAAAACATATGAATGAGGCCTGAATCCGATCTGAGAAAATCGGAATCCACAAGCTTTTGTCCTGCTTACACGTTCACCGGTCATATCCGATCTGTGCCACATGAGAGGAAAAAAAATCGAAATTGGGTCACTTGAACCATGCAGTGCAAATGCGGCTCATGTTTCAGTTGTGTTCAGATCAAAATGATGACAAAGTTGTGTTGACCCACAGTGCATAGAAATGTCCAGATTCTGATCTGCAGCAGCATCTTCCTGCAGCTGCTTGTTGTCTTTAAAGATCTGCAGAAGAACTTCTTCTTTTCTTCATGCAGCTGCTTGTTTCAAAGCTGTCTGCTGACATTTGTGGTCCACAAAGTTCTGCTTGCAGCCATCAGCTCTTCTTTGTGTCTTCCGCACATCCTCCTCAAACATCCTCACCTTTTCCTCCACAAACATCCTCACCTTTTCATCCACAAACATCATCACATCATCCATCAAAGCTCCCAGCAGCTTCTGAATCTTCATTCAGAGCTGAAGTCATGGATCAGGGATCAATGTCCAACATTTGCTGCTGACTCTTCCTCATCACTTCCTTCTTCTCTCTGCTTTGATCTGTTGGAGCTGAAAGTCTCTGCTTGAAGGGCTGCAGCAGAGAAGGTCTGGAAGATCATCTCCTGAAAACTGGGATGAAGACTTTCCAGCATCATGCTGCTGAAATTCTCCCATGATTCAGTGCTGTTTGGAGAAGAGCTGAGCAGAAAGAGGAAGTGGACTTTTTCTGTTGTTGGTGCAGAAACATCAGTTGGTTTGGATGCAGGCACAGGCTGATGTTTGACTTTCACACATCAGGACTTCTTTGCTGAAGCAGCTGCATGTTGTCCTGAATGTTCCTGAATGTTCTTCTTCTCTGCTTCTGCTGGACTCTTCTGATCTGCTGCTGTTGCTTCACATCTTTGGACTTTTTCTAAACTTTCTGATCTTCTTCAGCTCTGAACTCTTTAGAAGAAGTGAAGGATGAAAACATGAACTTTGTCTCTAAACTCAACTCTTTGTTCTGGATTCAGGTTGGAGGTCTGCAGATTGTCAAAGACCAGCTGTGCTGCTCTGGTCTCAGCTCTGAAGTCCAACCCGTCCCACCTGACAGAACTGGACCTGAGATACAACAACCTCCAGTCTTCAGATGTTCAGCAGCTCCAGGATCTGGTGAAGAGTCCAAACTCCAAACTGCAGACTCTGAGGTCAGTAGAGGGTTGGAGTCAGTCCAGCTGCTTCCAGATGTTTGGTCCTAAAGTTAGTCTGAAAGCAAAGATGCAGAGTTTCCTGTGAAGCTGCAGCTTCTCAGGGAAGCTCTGAGGAGAATGATGACAGGCTTCAGGACAACAGTCATTCTCATCTCTGCCTTTCATCTTTGTCTTTGCAGGTGGGAGGACTAAAGAGTCTGATGTTCCTCCTGGAGGAGCTGAGAGGAGCAGCAGCGGCTGGTCTGCAGAGATGTTGTGAGTGGACGGTGTTCCTGGGAGGTGGAGAGCAGAGTGATGGAGGAATCAGAGGAAGAGGAGATGAGTGTCAGAGCTGCAGCAGGAACTGATCTGAGATCAGCTCCACTGTCTCTCTCAGCATCAAGTGGACAGTTATTGTGCTGCAGTTATTGTGCTGCATCTCCCCCGGTGGACTGTTCAGTGATAATGAATCAGATTTGTTCCAATTAATGGAGTAGTCTGATAGGCAGGAGAATTCATTAATGATTGTTGCTGTTTCATTTACAGAATGTAAGTTATTTAAAAACAGGAATATGTCATCTGCATAGAGACTATTTTTATGATGGCTGTGTTTAGTTTTAATTCCTTTAATGCTCTCATTCTGTCTGATTGCTGCAGCTATAGGCTCAATGAATATAGCAAAAAGAGAAGTAGAGAGTGGGCAACCCTGTCTGGTTCCTCTTCTGAGATAAAACTTGTTGGAAGTCTGTTTATTAGTTCTAACTGATGCATTGGGGTTATGATATATATTTTAATCCAATTGATGAATGATTCTCCAAACCCAAACTTATGGAGGGCAGCAATGAGGAACTTCCAATTTACTCTGTCAAAAGCTTTTTCAGCATCCAGCGATAATATAGTCATTTCCTGGTTTTTAATGGTGGCAAAGTCTATTATATTAACGAGTCTGCGGACATTAGCCGTGTTTACATGGGCAAAAGTAATCGGAAAGAACGCCTGATCGGAAAGAAAATGCGTCATGTAAACACGCCGTTCGGAATACTCTGCCCCGATCAGACTTATTCGGATCAGATTTTCTTTCCGATCGAGATAGGTGGGTTATACCGATCGTTTATCCGATCGTGGAGCATGTAAACGGTCATTCTGATCGTGTGTCACTGCTGCTCTGGGTTACGTCATGCATAGACGGTGTTTGGCTCTGCGGACGCCCTGTGAAAAGCGCCGCTCCGCTCTCGCCCCGCTGGCTCTCCCCTCTCTTTTACCCCTCACGGGGGAGATTCGGAGGAGGGGCGCTTCATGCCCCCCAACGCTCACTCGGTCCACTGGCACCCGAGTGAACAGAGCAGCTGGATTAATAATTTTGTGTCGGGGGGTGGGGGGGTGCTTTTTTACGTGTGCGTTTTGTTGTTTTGTTACGCTCTGGGTTAGGGGCTGCAGAACAGTGTTCGAACATAGCTCGGGACGCTAGCTCAGAGTGGCTTTGGGGCGGTCTGTGTGAACTTTTCAGAGCAGATATAAATGTCGCTCAGTCCTTAGAAAGCTGCAGATTGCTGCGTTTCTCGCACGGTCCTGGATTTTGTGTCCATCCATCAGGCTAATGATGTTAGCCCGTGTTATTAGCCTGTCGTAAGCTTTCGTCCATCTTAATTTTTCCACAAAAAAAGCACTGACCACACAGATTAAATATAACGATGAGCGAACAGGCACTTCATAATATTCATAACATTAATAAAAGCACGTTTGGAAGATCGTCTCGTATGTTACCGAGCTGCTGCATAAATGTCTGTGGAAGCGGTTTGTTTACAACGGGACCTATTTCCTAATCCGGGTGATTTTACACTACTGCGGATGCCCAGATGATTCATTCCGAACGAGAGTGTGAGCCATGGGAACGTTTGTTCTAATCGGAAAAAGGTTTTCTGTGCCCATGTGCACGGGTGAATTTTAACCCGACCATTGATCCGATCAAGACATTCTGCCCATGTAACCGCGGCTACTGTCATCAGAATGTCTGCCTTTGATGAATCCTGTTTGATCGAGGTGAATTATGTGAGGGGTGATTTTTTTCTATTCTCTGTGCTAGTGCTTTGCAGATGATTTTTACATCTGCGTTGACTAAAGAAATGGGGCGATAGTTTGAAGGACTAGTGGGATCTTTGTCTGGTTTAAGGAGGAGAATTATGTTGGGTAGGGGATTGGATTCCTATAAGCATAAGCTTCTTCAATCCCCTTTCAAATCAAATATTCAAAGTCTTGTATTGACTTATTTTATTTTATGTAATTTTTTGTTTTGATTTGAAATAAACAATTTAATGAATGAATTGAATGAATGACTCACAAACAGACTTGAATCTTTAGCCTTCCCTCTCATCCTGTTCCAGCTGTTCTAATCTTCATGTGTTTGGTTCCTTCTCAGTAGAAATGGGTTGGAAAAGAGCTTTGGAATGTTCAGGTGGTGCTGATGTCTTTCTAGATGGGGGTGGGCAGAACAGATGAGAGCTCCTCCCTCCTGATTCAGAGGGGAACAGTGGGCAGCAGCTGAAAGGAGGGAGTGGAAATGGGAAAAGTTCTCTGCAGGTTTCTCCTTTCCAAGAACAGAGGGACACGGCTCCATGAACAGCAGAAGCTAAAGAGTTGGAAAACATGCCCAGCTGATGGTGCAGCTTCAGGACTCATGAGGAGGACCACATGCACGGCTCTGATGCTGCTGAACGTCTGACTGAGATGATCCACATTCAGAAGAGAGTTGGTGCCGCAGGAGTTCAGAGTGAAAGAAGTGTGGAAGAAGAGAATCCTGAAGGTTTCTGGACAGACATGAACTCAGTCAGAGAGCATCTGAATGAAGGACTTGTGTTTGATGATCCAGAAGCAACCAGGAGCTCATGAAGGTGGTTCTGTTGGAGCAGAGAGCAGAACTCTGATCCCAGTTTTAGGAACAATGCAGGCTCTTTTTTTTTTTCCGGTTCCGGGTTACAGCACGGACATGTGTGGCTCTCTGCAGCTATACAACTATCTTCAAATGACTTAAAAAGTTGATTTTCTCCCAAAAAAAGAGAGCTGACCATGGCCTCTAAGAAAAACCCTGACTACGAAGACCTTAGAAAGACTCTTGATGACATCCAAGCTGCGTTGTATCCATTTATGGAACAAGTGACCGCTAAACCAGCTCCGCTCTTGGAGCTCATGGAAGAGTTCCGAAGATTCCGAGCTCAAAACGAGCAACGAGAAAACCGGGTTGACATCCTGGAGAAAAGACTGGACGATGTGGAACAACAAGTAAGGATGAATAATGTCATTCTCATTGGAGTACCGATCAAACCTCCGGCTAAAGCTAAATGCAGCTGGAGTTAGCACGGCTAATGCTAATAGTGCTAGCATTGCTAGCAGTTCTGCAACGCAGAGTGGTGGAGAGTCTCTTGAAAACCAAGTGGAATCATTTCTCACGTCTAAAGGGATTTTCCTGGATCTCAACACCATCGAGACCTGCCACCCGCTCCCCAGGAGAAAGGAGACGGATAAACTAGCGATCCTCATCAGGTTTGTGAATCAAAAACACAAGCTAGCTCTGATGAATCAAAGGAGGTATGTCAAAGGTTCTGCTGCTTATCTGAACGAACATCTGACAAGAAGGAATGCTGAAATTGCCAAACATGCCAGGCTTCTCAGGAAGCAGAAGCAGATTGAGAACACTTGGGTTAAAGGCTGCAGGATTTACGTCAAACCACTCGGTCCACTGGACCGGTCCAAGATTCTGGTTGTGAACACCATGAAGGACTTTGAGAAGTGTTTGGTCACGGTCGTCTGAACCAACATGCAGTAATAAATCAAAGAGTCAAATCATTTAAAGAAATTTGAATTCTAGATTCATCACTTTCTCCAAAAGTCTAAGTGACCCTGATTCTCAGCAAAGTTCTGAACTGCAGACAACTTGACCTCAACTTTCAACGCCGCTGATATCAGCTGAAGAAGGATATGGACCTGAATCTAATGTCTGCAAACAAAACAGCGAAGAGAACTATAAACTCTGTTTGAACCCAGAAGAACGGCTGTTAATCAGCAGAAGAAGAAATAGTAACCTTGGTCATTCGACAGATTACGGACCCTTTTTATTTTCCCTTACAGCATTACTTTATTATAAAAAATAAATTTAAAAAAATCCAAAAACAAAATAGTAAAACAAACGATTAATCAATTATTGAAAATTGTTAAATTGATTGATTTCTAATGATACTACTTCATTTGCTCCAAAAATTGATAAATTGATTCATATTTTTTTCCTAATGTAACATAATTTTGCACATATTTTTAACTTTTGATACTTGATCAAATTTTTCTATGAAAATTCATGAAACAGTGTTATGTCTATTTTACCAATGAAGTATTTTTTTAATCATAACAATGAATTTTATAAGTAACATCATCTGCACATATTTTGGATAAATGACCTGCATTTGCCATGATGATTTCTAAAATAGTTATTTTTACATAATAATGAAGTAATTTATCTTTGTCATGTGCTTTATTGATACTTAATGATTCTTAATTCTGTCTGATAAAAGATAGGAACCGGATATTGATAAGTCATGTAATAAAATGGTTATAGTATAACGGGGGGAGATGACATAACTTTGCTCCCTTCCACTCCCTTTCAAGCAATATTTATTAATATGTCTAATTATCCCAAGTTTGATTCGTCTTTGTATGAATGTATAACTGATGATTGTATTGTTTTTGTGTATTCTTATTTGATTGCTTGAAATAAAACATTTCAAATCAAATCAAAATGTTCTGGACTGAAGAGTTCTCCTGAAATGTTCTGTTCAGACTTCTTCAGGATCACATCTTACTGAAGCTGCTGTGCTGCCCTCTAGTGGCAAACATGGCATCTGCAGCACACATTTCTGCATTTCTCAACATTTTAGAAGCTCATCCAGAGAATGCCAAAAGTGTGCAAAGCAGTAATCAAAGCAAAAGGAGCTACTATGAAGAACATAAAATATGACATTTTCTCAGTTGTTTCACACTTTTTTGTTATGTATATAATTCCACATGTGTTAATTCACAGTTTTGATGCCTTCAGTGAATCGACAATTTCCATAGTCTTGAAAAATGAAGTAAACTCTTTGAATGAGGTGTGTCCAAACTTTTGGTATGTACTGTAAATAAAAAAGTTAAGTGTTTTTTTTTATTAACCTGAAAAAAATCTGTGAATTTATTTAAATCTTTCCCATTTTTTTATTGAAAAAATATTTGAAGAAGAGAGAAACAAGAAACAGCATTAATATATTTGCAAATTGTCAGTGAAACATTCCAAAAGATCTTAAATTTTTTAACTTTTCTTTTATTTTGTTACATCTCAGTTTTATACTTTATAAATTTGTCATAAATGTCTCTATTTTTTCACTGTAATAAGGAGTTTTAAATTGTTGCTTGTCTTTGTTATTTACTATACAGTTAAATGTTTATTTATATTTGTAATTTTTCTTTTTAGAAACAATTTTTTGGGATCTTTTTGCTTAAATTTTTTTATTTTTTTTTTATTTTTGTTTCTTTGTTTACTTAAGGGATGTCTTTATTGATTACTGTAGTTTAGAAATACATTATACAAATGTGATCAGGTTTAGTTAGTCTCTGATGCGTTTTGTAGTCAAACCTGAACATTGGAATGAGACACAGTGTGATGACGTCACAACAGCTCTCAAAAAGTTTCCTCAATACTATTTTAAAACTTTTTAAATCTATTGCACGNACAGCTCTCAAAAAGTTTCCTCAATACTATTTTAAAACTTTTTAAATCTATTGCACGTTTTTTGGACCATATTGAGGTTCAGTTAAGCAGTGTATACGTTTCTTTCAAAATTTATTATTCATTTATTATTTATTTATTATTTCAAAAATTAAACCTTTAAAAAAATATATATATATACATATATATATATATAAAGCATTTAAATCATATTGAGGTCCAGTTGAGCAGTTTATACGTTTTCTTTTTTACGTTTCTGCACGTGACCCGGAAGTAAAGAGCATGAGGGGCTTGTTAGCAGGCTAGCAGCGTTAGCTTGTGTTGAGAGGACAGCGGTGTCTTTTGGGGACGTTTGTGAGGTTTGTGGACAGAAAGGACGATACGTGGTTCGTGTGGGAACTCTCAGCATTTTCCAAAGTGTCGTAAATGAGTGAAGAAGTGTTGAACGGAAAGACAACGT
>CM074497.1:10560577-10572147 GCA_037389245.1 Oryzias sinensis | reverse complement strand
CTGAGAGAGTTGATCAGCGAGCGACTAGCTGCTGCTGCTGAAGAAATCTTCCGACTCTGTGAAGGAACCATCGTCCAGTACGAGCAGGAGCTCTGTCGTCAGCGCAGACTGCTGGATGTCATCTGGAAACCACAGATCCAGCTTCACAACATAGGTATGTCCTTCATCAAAGGAGAAGCCCTTCATCTCTCACTGATTTCTCCTTCATCAGATGGGATTTAATTCTGCGTTTTTCAGCAGCTGATCTCAGGTTATTCATTTATTTAGTCAATAAGTTAATGTCAGCAGCATACGCTGTAGTTCTCTCTATTGCGAAATTCTCAAGAAACAATTTCTCACACAACCTATATGTAGAGGGATGGAGGGTGTCTGCTTCCGTGTCCTCTTTGCGTGATGAAGAAACGTAGAGCGACTTTCTGTTTTGTGCATAACAGGCACATTTATTCACATTGGAAATATGTAGAACATGCTCCAGTTGTCAGAATAGATCAGTTTCTGTTCACAAGGTGTGCAGTCTTCCATTCCAAATCTTTCTAAGATCTTATATATGTATGTTTTCTGCAACATTTTGACTTGGTTTTCGTTTTGATGGGAATCAATCCTTCATTTTAAATCTGTCAGTTAACATTTATGGAGTCCTATACTGTTCATAATTAAATAAATAAATATTTAATTCAATAAATAAATATGGGCTCATGAAAATACACAATCAACTAATAAATCTCTCATAAATATATAAAAAGATCATGAAATTGTGAAAACCTGCATACTGATTTTAATCAGAAGCTCGTATTTCAAAATCAATATTTTCCAAAGTAGCTTTGTTTTTATTTCATGTTGCTGTTTTTCACGATGGCTGATTTATTTCATGAAGAACTTTTTCAGGAGAATGGGTCCATCTGTCAATCAGTGAAAGTGGGCGGGATCTAAACGCTCATTGGCTCATCCATGGAAATCGACTCATATTCCTCGATACCCGCTCAGCGGTGTGCCAGTCAGAGAGATGACATATTTCAGCGATACCTGCACGGTTTTTCTGTCTGCTGCAGAAGATGCAAACATGGACGACTCTGTTTTTGTAGTTTGAGGGTTTGTGTGGACCAAACCACAAAGGAGCTCTGGTCGTCCACGTCTATAAGTCCCCCGTTGAAACACTCCTCATTCTTATGCCATTCACTCAGAGCTCACATCGTGCCTTATGTCGGCTCGCAGGAGGTGAGCTGGCGGACAGACAGAGTCAGACCAGGAGCTGCGCAAAGCAGAACAAGCCTGCTGAGGCCTCCTGAACCTTATATTTTTCTATTTTCAATGAAACAATGATTATAATCAGGTCCTCTGATTTTATTCTTCCCTCCCTTCCAAATGTTGAACCTTTCCTGCGATGACGTTTCTGACCGTGGTCGTAAAACGCAGCAGAGATCCGGGATTGATTGAGCAATTCTGCAGCCAGGCTTTACTCCAAGAATCAGGCTCTGCACTTTGGAGGAAACTTTTTTTTATTAATACTTTTCCGGGCGACAGGGCAACAGACCCTTCCCTTGCGCTCACACATACACTCTCGCGCTGCCTGGGCGCTCTGATTTACACGTAATTTAAGACGTTTGACTGCGCTGAGCTGAAGCAGAAACTCTCTGGGATGATCTCATAAACTCAAAAATGGAAACATTGTTATCATGTGAAACTATTCAAAATGAATAAACCTGATCTCTTAACACTCCATGTACATTGTGCATCCATGCATTTTTACTGAGATAAGCGCAGGCAACCGCTCCATGTGGCTATCAGGCTAAAAACATTAGCTGGTAGCCCCTCCCACACGCGGCATGGTGTGTTCATGGAACTCCAGTTCATAGACGTTTTGTGGAACTCCAACAACCACCCAGCCTAACTTAGGCCACTACTAGATGTTAATGAGAAGATGAAAACCGCCGAACCAACCACAAAACCAACTGAATTATGCACACTCGTCCAAAGCCACTTTTATCCGCAAATTTAGAAACAAAACTGCCCAATTTCGTGTAACACTGTGGATGTGTTGAAGTGCATACTCCCCCTAGTGTTGAGGAGTGTGCATTGCGCCGTCACGTTCACTGAAGCATCTTCGATCGATGTAGTCAGGGTGCTGCTGCTCATGTCTGAGTAAAGGAATAGCCAATCACAAAAGTGTCTCCGCCTTGTCTAGTTTGATTGACAGAGACTCATTCTCCTGAAAAAGCTCTTCATGAAATAAATACGCCATTGTGAAAAACAGCAACATGAAATAAAAACAAAGCTACTTTGGAAAATATTGATTTTGAAATCCAAGGTTCTGAAAAAAGACATATAATTATAATAATATTCCACATGAATAAAATTAATATTTTAAAATGCTGTTTTAAAATTATGAACAGGTTTTTAAAGCAAAATGAGATATATTGAATAATATAATGGCTAATTTAAAATCAGTGTGCAGGTTTTTCACAATTTCATGATCTTTTTATATATTTATAAGAGATTTATTGGTTGATTGTGTATTTGCATGGGATCATATTTATTTATTTAAGTAAATATTTATTTATTTAATTATGAACAGTATAGGACTCCATAAACATTTGCTTTACATCACTTAGAGCCAGTTCGCTGCTTCCAGCTAGAATAATATCATCAACCCAAATCACAAGGATCACTCTTTCATCCTCCCTTTTCATAGAATAGAGACAGTGATCTGCAGGATTCTGTTCAAAACCGTTTTCCGTCAAATACTTGTGTAGCAATAAGTTCCGGTTTCGACCTGATTGCTTTAGCCCGTAAAGTGACTTATGTAGCTTACATACCAGTTTTTGACCTGATTTCATTTTCTTCTCAAAACCTTTAGGTTGATCCACAAATATTTCACAGTCTATTGGAGCATGCAAATAGGCTGTCTTGACATCCATTTGGTGTAGGATTAAACCTTCCTGTGCTGCTTTTTGCATCACTATCCTTACACTTGTCATGTCTGCCTTGGGTGAAAAAGTCTCACTGAAATCTGTCCCTTCTTTTTGGTTATAGCCTTTAGCCACAAACCTCGCTTTAAATTTATCACCTCCGTCAACGTCTGTTTTAACGGCATAGACCCACCTTCCCCCCCACTGCTTTCCTGCCTGATGGGTAACTTAGTGAGGGTGAAAGTCTTGTTGTCTATCAGTGACTTCATTTCTTCCTCCATAGCAATCTTCCATTGCTCTGACTCTGCTGATGCTACTGCTTCCTGATAGGTATTGGGGAGATCACATACTGCTCTGTAACAGAAATCTACACACATTTGGAGATTGTCGTTACATTCAGTGTCATAGTCTTGGAGATAAGCCGGTTTCTTTTTGGTTCGTGTTGGATTCTTTCTTTGAGCTGTCTCCCGGGGTTTCCCCACACAGGATTGTCTCTTCTGTGAGAGTTTCAGGAGCCTCTCAGTCAGTGTCAACATTTTTACCTGTTTCTTTTTCCATCTTTGTTGGATCATCATCATTTGTTTCTCTAGGAAACATTCCAAAAATGGCTCTGGTGTTTGGGTTTCTTGTTCACTTGTAGCCCTATTAATGAACTTTACCAGCCTGTGCTGCTGGACTTTACTCTCATTCTGGTAGTAGACCGGGTAAGCTGAGCTATACTTGTCAGATCCAACAAAAACTCCGTCATTACATCTTGACTCAAGGCCCGTACACACCGGGACGAATATTAGCGAGCGTTTTTCGACACGTTTTTGTGTTCACACCCAGGCAATTTTCACTGACGATGAGCCAAGTGAACATGCAATTTCATTCCCTCACATTAGATGGCCCTTAATGTAAAACATAAATACTCCTGTACACAAGGTGGCGCTGCGCAACTTTACACTTCTTCTTAAAGTCGCTTTTCACTCAGAAGAAGAGAGCAAGTATTTACACGCTTGTCAGAAAAATACAAAGAAAACGTGAATATTTCGGGGATATTTTAGAATGTCCGTCATTATTTCTTCGCTGCAGTGTAGACGCTACTTGGTGTCTATCTTCTTCGCTGGTATGTGTGCTCAGCAAGGCAGTTTTGTGTTTGAGCGCCCCCAAGTTGTGTTTTACTGTAACATCAGAAGCTCCAGACACGTGTGCAAAAGCGCCATTCTCATTGGTCGAATAGATTTCGACGCGGCGCCTCAGACCAAAAAAACGAACCCGAGGCGTTTTTTAAAAAGTGACGCTTTGACGCGTGGCGTTTTTTCACGTCGGTATGCACACTCACATAGGTGCCCTTTGTTTAGTCACGAGGCGTTAAACGTCGGCGAAAATCCCGGGCGAAATTTGTCCCGGTGTGAACAGGCCTTCAGACTTACCTTTCTCTTGTTTGTAGGCCAAACATGTGGAGCCAGATTTATGCATTTTAGCAACATGTGGTTGCTTTCCTGTTAACATCTCATACTCTGTTTTCTTTGTGCGTCTGCTGTAACACCTGTTTCTGATATGCAATGCAGACAGCGGCTTATAATTCCAAAACTTATCTGGCAACCTGCTTTCCATCAGTAAACATTTGCTCATTTCCAAAAGAGTATGCCAGCCCCTTTCTCCTGTGCCATTTTGATGAGGTGAGTACGGTTTAGACCTTTTGTGTCTGATTCTGTTTTTGGTCATACGTGTCTGAAAATCTTGACTTGTGAAGAACTAATCAGAACGAATGCACCTTATTTCACTGTATGGTGCTACATCAGCTATGAACTTTTCAGTTGCACAAACTGCATCACTTTTAGCTTTGAGAAAGTATACAAAAATGGTACCCGTGTAGTCATCAGTAAAAGACTCTGTATAGCTGTACCCATCTAAACTAGTTTGCATAGGACCAGCTAGATCTGTATGTACTAGTTGTAATGGTTTTTCAACCTTTCCATCTGGTTCCCTGTTTCTTGTCTGAGTGGTTTTACCTTCTCTACACACTGCATGGGTTCACCTGTTTATGCACATCCCCTTTTACTTCCATTCTTTTCACCACATCTTGCAACTTTCTTATGTCGTCAAAATTGCAATGACCCATGATTTCATGCCAACCTTGAATATCATGAATAGCTTTGCATTTGTCATTGTCATCTTCAATAGTGGGTAAATAGTACAGTTTTTCATATTCATGAATATCAAACCTGCATCTGCTTTTCGTTATCAGATGGCTTTCTCCTTTCTTGAATGTGATGGTTGTCCCCTCACTTGCTGCCCTTGCCACTGAGAAGATGTTATGGGGATACGTTGGCATGAAGAGGGCATCTCTGAGATATGCCCAGTGCTGCTGTCCAGTGCAGTCTTCCAGGTGTATCAACGTTGTTCCTCTGCATTGCGCTGTCCCGTTGACCTTTGTCCCGTCAGCTAACTCCACTGTGTGCCTCTCTGGATTAAAAGACTCATCAAAGTCGGTGAATTTCCTGATGTCATTCACGATGTGGGATGTGGCGCCTGCGTCAACCATGATGCCCTTCATCTTTACCTTTACCTTGCTTGCTGGTGTCTCTGCTTTGGCCTTGAGGATGTTGTCTGTGCTTCCACTCATGTCCTCCGTTACCTTCCGGACGTCATCTTGTCTCCCCTTTTCTTTAAATATTGTCTCTTTATGTGTGTTACTTTTGCAAAAGTTGCACCACACCTTTTGCTGGCATCTTCTTGCTATGTGTCCTCTTTTTCCACATTTGTTCCATGTCACTTCAGCCTCTTCTTCTTTTCTGTGGTAGGTGCGTGCTTTCTTTTTTGTCTGTTCTTGTTTTGCGTAGGTTTTCATCATGTTGTCTGCTGATTCTGCCTATCTCATTTTTTCTGCCTCTTCATAGACTCCTAACCTCCTCTTGAAGTCTGTGAATGTTACTTTATCTTCATTCTGAATTATGTGCACGGCGAGTGGTTTAAATGAGTCGGGGAGTCCACCTAGGATCATGGCGATGAGCAGTCCGTCACTCATATTCTCCCTGGCTTCACGTTGAGCTGTGATCGTGTTTTCCGCCCTTATAATTTAATCCGTCATGCACTAATTTTCTGTCATCTTCAACCTTGTTAGCGTTTTGTAGAGGTTTATGATTCTGGGTTTACTCTTCCCCGAGTAGTGGTCTCTCAGAATCTTCAGAGCTTCTCTGCCTTTGTCCGCAGCTTCATGTCTGACGAGTGACAAGCTCTTATCGTCGATTAGCTGTATTAGCTCCGCATAGCAGTCGGCATTCTTGCTTTGATCATTAGCTAGCTGCTCTTCGGTCACAGGTTCATTAAGGATGGTTTCCTTAAGCTTTAAGCTGTGTAAATGTCTGAGAAAATATGTTTCCCACAGTTATTATCTTTCCTCTGAACCGTCAAATACTAGCTGAGCTGTTTGAAGGCTTGCTAGTCCGTTAGCCATGTTGTCAGTTCGCCCTTTGCTTTTCGCGCCATTTTCGTGCTACGCTCCTTCAGTTCTTTTCTTTAGCAAACTTCTCTTTAGCTCTTGCTTTAGTTTCTCCGAATTTCACCTTTCTTATCGGCAGCTTGAATACTTAGCAAGTCCGTTAGACGTTTAAGGAATCCGCTTGATACTCGGCGTTCATTCATTCCTCCATACGTACCGGTGAAAATGTCTGCCTGGGCACCTAACTTGTAGAGAGGGAGGGGGGGAACGGTGTCTGCTTCCGTGTCCTCTTTGCGTGATGAAGAAACGTAGAGCCACTTTCTCTTTTGTGCATACCAGGCACATTTATTTACATTGGAAATATTTAGAACATGCTCCTCGGATCATGGAGTCCGCCATACACACCGAACATTGCATATGCGCAGGTCTGCTGCAAAATCGGCGACATCAGTGTCAAAAGGTTACCGTCAAGCACCTTGTATGAACACACACACATAAACACAGGCTCTAACTTTACCATAACACATTGAGTAATGGCGCACTTTAATCTTTAATCTTAATCACTATATTTGGCGGCCATTGTGTGCCAAGATCTACGATTGCATGATTCGCGTTTTTTTGTTGTTGAATTTTTAAGAATACAGGAAAATTTTATTTTTTAGACTCATTTTCATGAAATTTTACACACATTCCATTAATTTCAGTCTTCAAACACCTCAGGAGTTTTCTCGAACTTTGACCTCAGGAAGAGGCTGCCATCTTTGATTTTAAAACAGCACCTGTATTATCAGATACTAATGAAACTTATCGTTGGGATTTCTATTGATTGTCTCGTAACTTCTTAAACATCAATGGCAAGTTACTGTTGCAAACTACTAAGTTGTAGTTTTTGAACGACGTGTGTGTGTGGTGAGCTCGCAAAAGTGGCACACTCATATTACTCGTACAGTTTTCAGGAAATTGACTGCATTCCATCCATGGCTAAAACTGAACATGTTGAAATACACTCTTAAAACATCTAAAACAATGTGTTTTTTTTTGAGTCAGTTGATGATGCTGATTAGGGCTGCACCATATGAGTAAAACATGCGATATGCGATATTAGTGATTAATATTGCGCTGACGATATAACTTGCAGTATATGAACATAAAGCAAAACAACCAAAAACATAATTTCCATTATAC
This sequence comes from Oryzias sinensis, assembly GCA_037389245.1. NCBI lineage: Eukaryota > Metazoa > Chordata > Actinopteri > Beloniformes > Adrianichthyidae > Oryzias > Oryzias sinensis. Next base: position 10,564,629 of record CM074497.1, on the reverse strand, counting down.
TGCAACAGTTTAAAAATTACATTTCAAATGACCCACATCTACATAGGAGATGGACATCTAACATAAAAGATGTCCATCTGATTGGTCTGTGATGTTAAGGAGTCCATTTGATGGTCTCCATTTGGTCAGATACATAAAGGGATTTGTTTGCTTTGTTAAATACTTCAAGCTGCCATAAGATAGTTTAAGCATATTTAAGGTAACCATTTATTGCAGTTTTCGTTGTCTTTCGCGATATGCATATTGCACACCTTGATATTGCGACAATGATATATTTGCTCTATATTGTGCAGGCTTAATGTTGATAGCTATGCTAGCACTTTTAGCCACATTAGCATAACTAGCATAGTTATTATTAGGCCTGGGGGATAAAGCGATTGAAAGAATTAATTCGAATTTTTTGTTACAGGCGATTTAAAAAATAACTAAATTGAGATTTTGTGTAATGGTGCATTTTTGGCTCTCCGGAGTTTCCGTAGCGTTAGTTTCACATGGCGGTATGGCAAGCGACAAACAACAACATACAAAACAGCAAGCGACAGCATGGCTACCGGTGACAGTGGGAAGTTTGTTCCCAAGAAAGGAATAAATCATCTGTTGTTTGGAACTGGTATTGGTTTGCTGCCACAGATGTGGAGGAAGATTTTCTTTAAACTATCAAGAAAATTAATTTCTTTATCGTCAGCCGGTTATGGACTGACACAGCTCTTCTCGTAGGGGGGAGGTGTAGGGGCCTTTTTCAACGCAGTGTTGTAAAGCTAGGCTACCTAGAGAAGGCACTTTTTTTAGACCACTTCATTGACAGTGTTGCAAGGAAGTTTACTTTTCAAACAATGATCCTTCAAGGGCTCCTCCTCCAAATATTCTGACAGACACTATTAAAAAAATGTGGGTGTTTAACAATACAGGCTTCAAAACATAAATAAGACATCTTCTTGTGTTTCTGCAGTCCTCCCCCAGCATTGGGTGACTGAAGAGGAAGGTCTGTGCAACCAACAAAGGAACTTCAGCGGGGAACAGGAAGAACAAGAACCTCCACTAATTGAAGAGGAGCAGGAGGAGCCAGAACTACCTCATATTAAAGAAGAACAGGACAAGCAAGAGGAACAGGAATATTCTCAAATTAAAGAGGAGCCAGTGGATTTCTGCATCAGTCAGGATGAAGATCAGCTTGATCTGAAGCAGGAGACTGATAACTTGATGGAGATTCCTACTTATGAGGAAAATGAGAGCAGTGAAGCAGATCTAAACAATCAGCAGAGCTTTAATGTAACTGATAGTCAGGATGAAGAAGAAAACCAACATGAAGAATCAACATCAACTACAGATGAAGAGACAGACCCACAGAACAGAGATCAGAGGAAGAGAAGAGACAAAAGACATGTCCAAAGTGTGGACAGCTCTCACATGTCAGCAGGTCAGTGTGGCTCTGATTTTAGAAAAAGCTTCAAGAAGGCAAGTTTGGGTAAGAAACGCAAACAATCTCCAAAAGAAGAGAGACTTTCCTCCATGGAGTTTGGTAAAAACTCAAGAATAATTACTAAACCGTCTGACTACATGGAAACTGGGTCTGATGAACGACGTTATATTTGTAAAGAATGTGATAAAAGCTTTTGTAACAAATTTCTGTTCAAAATTCACGCAAGAATCCACCCAGAAGATAAGCAATTTTCTTGTAAAGAATGTGATAAAAGTTTTAGTTGTGTATCTCATCTCAAAAGACACATGAGAACTCATACAGGAGAAAAGCCTTTTTCTTGTAAAGAATGTAAAAAAAGTTTTAGTCATGTATTTCATCTCAAAACACACATGACAACTCATACAGGAGAGAAGCTCTTTTCTTGTAAAGAATGTGAAAAAAGTTTTCGTCATATATCTACTCTCAAAACACACATGAGAAATCACACAGGAGAAAGGCCTTTTTCTTGTAAAGAATGTAAAAAAAGTTTTAATCAAATATCTTCTCTCAAAAGACACATGAGAACTCACACAGGAGAAAAGCCTTTTTCTTGTAAAGAATGTAATAAAAGCTTTAGTCGTACATATCATCTCAAAACACACATGAGAACACACACAGGAAAGAAGCCCTTTTCTTGTAAAGAATGTAAAAAATGTTTTTGTGATAGATCTAATTTCAACAAACACATGAGAACTTGTAAGACTTTTTCTTAACAATGTAAGGATTAAGTGTAAACTCTAAATTCTAAACTTTTCTGATAAGCGGTCGACCTCAACCTCTGTACCACAGCAGAAGACTTTGTTTTACAGGTGGAAAAGTTCTGTATCTCAGAAAAAATTAATATTTTAAAATAAGTTTTTAATGGTTAAAACTTCTAGGGCTGAAACCCCAATGTTCTAATAAACTCTGTAGCAACATGAGCTTTGATTTCATGTACACAGAGCCACAGGCTGATGGCCTCCATACCATATTGATGAAGTAACTTCATTAGAGGGAGGCAAAAGTGAGTATTGAATGTGTAGAAATGATTTTTTCTAAAATATATATATATATATATAAAACTGGTTGTTTTGATATACTATTCTCTATAAGAGGTCCTTTGTCCCAACATCAGACTTTAGAATGACACAGTTAAGGACTGCTGAAATGGCTGCTGTATTTACTTATTTAGTTATGACATGTACTTTTACTTCTACTTTTTATTACTATTTTAATTTTTACTGACTATTTTGTTTTTCTAACTGCTATATTTCTTGTTTGGCTGCTGTAACAACTGAGTTTCCATCCGGGGATCAATAAAGTCTTGTCTTGTCTTATCCTGACTTTCTTGGACAGCTTTTTTAGGTTTTCATCTTCTCTAAGCCACAAATATCAAAAGCAAAAAAGTAAGGATCTATACATTTCCATCTGTGTGTAATAACGGTGTAACGATTCGCTAAAATCTCATTTCGGTTCGATTCAAAGTTTCACAGGGCTCGGTTCAACAGGTTTTTGTTCCGTACGGCTGTTAAACAAATCTGCCTGATATGAACTGCTATTTTATGAACTATTATTTTATTATTATTTATTGTGTGTGTGACATCTTAATTTCTCCCTTGGGAGATTAATAAAGTTTTTATCTATCCGTTCGTCTGCCCGCCTGTCCGTCTATTTTCAGTATTTTTTCGGTACCAAAAAGGCAGAAAAGGCTACTTACAAAATACATTTATTGGTTTTACATAACAAAAAAAAATGACCCATGTAAGTGATCTGCTTTATAAAATAGGAAAAACTATTAGCTGCTAAGTACCAAAAACTTTGAATACGTAGCACTGGCTTGAAAAATAACACTTACTTACACATTTTTTTTCCATTCAGAATTATTCAAGTTTAATGCTTTTGGACAAAATGATTAGTTTGTCAACATTTTCAGAAGCAACGACAGATCTTTTAACAGTTACGATGTCGCCAGCAGTAGAAAAAACTCTCTCCCTCGGGACAGAGGTTGCAGAAATGGAGAGATACCTCTTTGCCAATTTTGCAATATGCTTATAGCCGGTCTCATTGGTTCTCCACCATTCGATAGGATTAGCATCAAGAGGAATGCACCCTGTTTCTCTGTATTTGACAACCTCTACCTTTATCTCCTCCAAAATAGCAGACTTATTTTCCATTGGCATCTGAAGAGTTCACCAAACAGTTCAGTCATTACAGACTTTTTGGCTGAAGGAGATGATGTGGTGGAAAGCCCTGGATCTTCACATGGAGATGTGGTTGCTTTGGTTGTGGTCTCACTGACGGGGTCAGTCTGCAGAGTACAAAGACACATTTTCAACAAATATTCATAAATAATCTCAAATTTAAATTTTGGATAAAATAAAATTAAAGACTATACGTGTTCTTCAGTGCTTTTTATTCCTGTGATAATGTCTCTGTAGATCCTCTCCCGACAGTAATCATCTATGTGAGGAAGGATTTTAAACCTGGGGTCCAGAGCAGTGCATTTGTGGAGGAAGTCATAGCATGCACTTTATCTGTCCTGCAGGTTTTCTTTGATGACAGCTTTGACTTCTTTCACAGTTCAGAGGTTGACATAGCCCAGAAATTTGCACTG
>CM074497.1:10544378-10560077 GCA_037389245.1 Oryzias sinensis | reverse complement strand
GGAACAGTGAGTGTTTGTCAGAGTTTTTGGAGGCTGGATTCTAGTTCAGATGATCAACAGTTTTCAGATGAAGGACTTGAGGTCTGGTTCAGTTCTGGATCTCTCTGATCAGACTCACTTGGAGCATCATGTGTGTGATGAGATCTTTTCAGTTGAGTCTTCTGAGAGTCTCTGAGAGACATCAGAGATGTTGGAGAAGAAAACATGTTGACTGCTGACTCTGACTGACAGCAGCTCCAGTCTAATCAGAAGAATCACTGCAGACTCCTAGGATTCAGATTTTCATGCTTTCCAAACATCACATTGTTCTAGTTTGACTTTCTGCTATCAGAATTTCTACATTTCTACATGGAGAATTGGAATCAGCTTTTCTAGAAAAAAGTCTGGATTGACTGACAGAAAATGCTGAAACCTGGAAACTGTTGATCCAAACATGTCATGTTATTCCAGACTAAACAGCTCAGTCTGTGTTCATGTCAAAGTCCATCAGCTGTTCATGAAGAAGCAGATCCTCCAACACTCTGATGGTTTTGTTTGCAGAGGTCAACATGACACACAGAGAGTCCAGTCTGCAGCCTCCAGCTGTGGATCCATGAAGAGTTACTGTTTCAAATGGCGACCTCCAAACTTCAGAACTGAACCAGGACCTTCAGACTCACAGTAAGAAGCAGTTTCTAGTGAACAGAGATCTATTTATGAATCTTTTTCCACAGAAAGTGTTAAGATGGAATTTGATTGTTGGAGAGAAACCCAAACAGTAACTTTAGCTCCAAATCCCAAACAGTTTTTAAAAATGTCAGGTATGATGTCATCATCCTCTGATGGTTGAAGTCCTTCAGGTCATGGAGTGAACAGAATTCATTCCAAATGAAACTGGTTTTCTGGGATTTTCTGCGTCTTTCCAGATCTTAGGCTCACTTATCAACCAAAGCACAAAGTCTGAAGGTCAATGAGGAATTTTTACTGGACTTCAGAAATTCAAAGAGTTGGAGCATTTCTGACTGACATGTTGGCTCCTCCCATTTTCTGTGATTTCTGTTCTTCTGCTCCAAATGGTTTCAAAGACTAAAATCAGACCAAGTCCAAGTGTCCCCTGGAGCTCAGAAACCCTCAGAGAAGGTTTTTGAAGTAAAGCTACAACTGAGAGTTCAGAATCCTCAGAGAAAACAGAAACATTAGTCATTGCCCCCGATGATGCTATACCAGGGATTAAGCAGCATTTGGGTTCTCTTGGTCACCCAGCCTTAGAAATGTGGAGCAGCACTCCAAACAGCTGATCAGGAACTGTTTCTTCAAGTGGAGGAATATTTCTAAACTACGGAAAATGGTGTCATATGAAGATCTAGAACTTCTTGTTCATGACTTTGTTTCTACACGGCTAGACTACTGTAACAGTCTGTTTTCCTGTCTGAATAAGAAGGAGCTGTCACGCCTGCAGTTGATCCAGAACTCTGCTGCGAGGATCTTGACCCGCACTAAGAAAAGAGATCACATCTCCTTTATCCTCAAAACTCTTCATTGGCTCCTGGTTGCTTACCGTTATTAATACAAAATCTTAGTTTTGACTTTTAGGGCCCTCCATTCTCAAGCTCCTTCATATGTTTCTGATCTGATCGCAACGGGAACCCATCTGTGCGCAACTCTGTCTTCCCGGTGTATGCAGTCTGGCTATATTGGTTGATAACATAAAAATGGGTCATTCAATTAGGGAGAACAGAAACATAACTTGTATGATCAGTACTTTTCACGTCAGTGTTTTCTCACTGAAAAATAGAACTGAAACACAATTATATTAGGGTGATGGCAGTGTGTGAGCAAATGATAACTACATGAACTCTAATAATGTTATTGAAAGTTATTCATAAAGTTAATTTTATACTTGACCACAGAAAATATAATGATGCATAATTGTTAGTCTCTATTACATTTTTTAATTAGAAAGTTTTCTTTGTCTCATCAACAAACTCAAACATGAAACTCTTCATTTTCTTCTGGTCTAAATGAGAATCAATGATCCAGTTGACTGTGACTCAGATTCATCTGTGAGTCAGAATGAATGTTGGAATCATTGCTGTTCTGAAAACCACAGCATTCATGATGCATTTATGATCTGAGATGATCCAAATCCAAAAGAACTCATCAAACACCATCATGAAAGAAACTCACTTTTAATAAAAAATGTGTTTTTCTATCAGGATCCATCAGAGACTCAGAACTGGATCTGGATCTGAACCCAGCAGTGTGTCCTTCAGGAGTGACCGGTCAAACCGTGGCTTCATCGACTTTAAATCATCTTCTGGTGCAGAGAGGTGAGTTGTATGTAAACGTTCTTTCTCACAGACATTTCTATCTTCATGTGTGCAGCGGTGAGTGTGGGAACTTTTCCACAAATACAGAATAGATCTTGTAGATTCTACTGAGTGTCTGCAGGACACCAGTGGGTCCAGTAGGATCTGATTGTTGCTGATTCTCCACAGACTGGACCAGCAGAGCTCAGAGACTCCCAGTGGTCCATCTGTCCAGCAGCATGAAACACAGCTGGACTCCATCTTTCTGGTCTGTACATGAACAACAACTACTTTCCCATCATTCTGTCCACAGTCGTCTCCATGCTGCACTTTGGACACCAGTGGACTGTCAGTGTGTCCAACATGGAGCTGATGTTTGGCTCCATGACTTCACTCTGATTGGCTCATTCATCTGGAATTCTGTTGCAGCTGCTGGAGGACAACATTGTCACTTTTGTCAAGAAGGAGCTGAAGAAGATCCAGAAGCTTCTGAGTCACAGGGAGGATGAGGAGGAGCTGGAGGATGAAGATGAAGAGCAGAGGAGCAGCAGAGAGTCACTGGTTAAGATCACAGTGAACTTCCTGAGGAGAATGAAGCAGGAGGAGCTGGCTGATGGACTGCAGAGCAGTAAGAGGATTTCTCTGAAGGTTTCAGCTGCTGAGAAATGAAGATTTACTGATGTCTGAACACATGGAACCACAGGGATTCAAACCCTCATCATTCAGGGCTGCAGAGAGTTGATTTACTGTTTGCTGTCTTCATTCAGGATCTCCTGCAATTTGTCGACATGAAGTCCAATCTGGTCTGAAGAAGAAGTTCCAGTGTTTGTTTGAGGGGATGGCTAAAGCAGGAAGCCCAACCCTTCTGAATGAGATCTACACAGAGCTCTTCATCACAGAGGGAGGAAGAGGAGAGCTGAATGAAGAACATGAGATCAGACAGATTGAAGCAGCATCCAGGAAAGCAGACAGAGCAGAAACAAGCATCAGACAAGAGGAGCTCTTCCAACTCCCAGCTGGAAGACAAGAACCAATCAGAACCGTGATGACTAAGGGAGTGGCTGGCATCGGGAAAACAGTCTTAACACAGAAGTTCACTCTGGACTGGGCTGAAGGCAAAGCCCACCAGAACCTCCACTTCACATTTCCATTCACTTTCAGAGAGCTGAATGTGCTGAAAGAGGAGAAGTTCAGCTTGGTGGAACTTGTTCATCACTTCTTCCCTGAAACCAAACAAGCAGGAATCTGCAGCTTCAAACATTTCCAGGTCCTCTTCATCTTTGATGGTCTGGATGAGTGTCGACTTCCTCTGGACTTCCACAAGACTCGGATCCTAAATGACCCTAGAAAGTCCATCTCAGTGGCTGATCTGCTGACAAACCTCATCAGGGGGAACCTGCTTCCCTCTGCTCGCCTCTGGATAACCACACGACCTGCAGCAGCCAATCAGATCCCTGCTGAGTGTGTTGACATGGTGACAGAGGTCAGAGGGTTCAATGACCATCACAAGGAGGAGTACTTCAGGAAGAGGTTCAGAGATGAAGAGCAGGCCAGCAGGATCATCTCCTACATCCAGAAATCCCGAAGCCTCCACATCATGTGCCGCATCCCAGTCTTCTGCTGGATCACTGCTACAGTTCTGGAGGATCTGCTGAAGAGCAGAGAGGGAGGAGAGCTGCCCAAGAGCCTGACTGAGATGTACATCAACTTCCTGGTGGTTCAGGCCAAAGTCAAGAAGGTCAAGTATGATGGAGGAGCTGAGACAGATCCTCACTGGAGTCCAGAGAGCAGGAAGATGATGGAGTCTCTGGGAAAACTGGCTTTTGAGCAGCTGCAGAAAGGAAACCTGATCTTCTATGAATCCGACCTGACAGAGTGTGGCATCGATATCAGAGCAGCCTCAGTGTACTCAGGAGTGTTCACACAGATCTTTAGAGAGGAGAGAGGCCTGTACCAGGACAAGGTCTTCTGCTTCATCCATCTGAGTGTTCAGGAGTTTCTGGCTGCTCTTCATGTCCACCTGACCTTCATCACCTCAGGACTCAACCTCATGGAGCAAGAAAGATCACAGATCTCTCAGCCTAAACTGAGAATTCCAGTCCAGTTGTACCAGAGTGCTGTGGAGAAGGCCTTACAGAGTCCAAACGGACACCTGGACTTGTTCCTCCGCTTCCTCCTGGGTCTTTCACTGCTGACCAATCAGAATCTCCTACGAGGTCTGCTGACTCAGACAGGAAGCAGCACACAGACCAATCAAAAAACAGTCCAGTTCATCAAGGAGAAGATCAGTGAGGATCTGTCTGCAGAGAAAAGCATCAACCTGTTCCACTGTCTGAATGAACTGAATGATGGTTCTCTAGTGGAGGAGATCCAACAGTCCCTGAGGTCAGGACGTCTCTCCACAGAGAAACTGTCTCCTGCTCAGTGGTCTGCTCTGGTCTTCATCTTACTGTCATCAGAAGAAGATCTGGAAGAGTTTGACCTGCAGAAATACTCTGCTTCAGAGGAGGCTCTTCTGAGGCTGCTGCCAGTGATCAAAGCCTCCAACAAAGCTCTGTAAGAACTCTCAGGAAAATCACCTTCAGTCAACAAATGAATCTGAGTGGAAACATCAAAGATTCAATAACTGCTGTCTGTCTTTATTTCCTTCAGACTGAGTCACTGTAATCTTTCAAAGTTAAGCTGTTCAGCTCTGTCGTCAGTTCTCAGCTCTCAGTCCTCCAGACTCAGAGTTCTGAACCTGAGTAACAACAAGCTGCAGGATTCAGGAGTGAAGGTGTTGTCTGCTGGACTGGAGAGTCCAGACTGTAAATTGGAGACACTCAGGTCAGGTTTCATTCAAACGTTCATTCTCTTCAAGAATTTTTTTTTCTTTTTCAGGAAAATGAGTCAGATAGACATCATTGCAGAGGAAATAGCATAGAAGTTAAAAGAAAAGACTCAAATCCAGATTTTTCCTTATCTGATGGCTACAAATGTTCTCCTGTTTTTTTGCCACACACTTAACAGCAGAACCTAAGTCCATCCAGGTGTTCCTATCTGGGAGAAGTTCATGTTCTCTGTGTTCTTTCAAAGAAAACATGACTTAATCCCAGAACTGCAGATTTAAATGGACAAACAGTTGCAGCAGATTTCTGACACACAGAGCAGCAGCTCCTTATAAAGAGAAATGAGGAGATAAAACTGCAGCAGACTGACAAGGTTTGATTTCCACTTTGCTTGCCCATATGTCGAAGTGTCCTTGGGCAAAACCCTAAACCCCACCTTTACTCTGGTGGACGGTTGGCGCCAGTGTTTGGCAGCGGGGCCACCACAAGTGTGTAAATATGTGTGTATAAGCGAATGGGACTGTGTCTGTATAGCGCTTTGGGCCTCGAGGAATACAAGTCTACAAGTATACAAGTCTATGGCTATACAAGAATACGCCATACACTTTTTTCCATTAACTTTCACACAGACCTGGTTCAAGTTATTATTCAGAACCAAGCTTGGATCAGAACCTGTTCTTTCATTTCACATAGTATTTAGGTTAGCTTCTGGTTCTCAGGTCTGGTGCTTAAACAGACACTAAATCTTTGCTGGTTAGAGTGACTACCTCTAGATTAAGTTTATGGTCAAGGCTGTGGATGGAGCTACCTGGCCAAAGGAAAATGGTTAGGTCAGCTAACCAAGAAATTGAAGAAGATCCTAAAAGATTTTTGGTATCAGAAATGGGACTTTGGGAGCAGCAGACACAGCGGACCTCACTAAATTTTACTCTCTGCATTTGCCCGGTACACAGCGTATTTATTTACATGATGACACAGCAACAGTGAAACAACTAGTTACTGACTTAGACCTGAAAATGTGCAAACACATGCAGGTTCTTTAGAAGCTCCAGAACTAAACCAGCTGAAACCCTTAGACTACCAGCAGAACCATCAGCAGCTCCTCTGCAGGACCACATTCAGACATTTTGGGCCCCGTGGATCCTCATGTTTTTTTAAGGCCCCTCTACAGTTTAGAGATGTCAGGAAAGGCTTTCAGAGAATACCTGAAGACTTTTTAAGCAGTTTTTCTGCAAAACCTGCTTTTACCAGTCAGGATGAAGAGAGAAAGAGAATCAGTGAGTTTTAACCTAAGAGCTCAGTTCAGGTTTAGAAAATAACTTTTTTACTGACAAACTGATCTAAAAGATATTTTTAGGGTCTATACCAATTTTTTTCAACCGGTGTGCCACTCCAGTAGCATCCTTGCTCCTGAACACACTTTTCTCTCTGATTTCAGGTTGGAGAGATGCAGTTTGTCAGAGATCAGCTGTGAAGCTCTGGGCTCAGCTCTGAAGAAAAACCCGTCCAACCTGACAGAACTGGACCTGAGCTCGAACAAACTGCAGGATTCAGGATTTTTTCATCTGTGTGGTTTCCTGGAGAGTACAGACTGCAGACTGCAGACTCTGAGGTCAGACTCCATGTTTCAGTTGTGTTCAGATTAATATGATGAGTACAAATGACTGACTGATGACAAGACTACAGAACAACAATGTTACATTAATGTGATTTTTTTGTTCTTGTTGTTTTGAATTTACTTTGGTAAAATTTATTTTATAATATTGCTCATTTGCCATAGTATTTTTGTTGCTATGTAAATGATAAAGAGGGCATAATATATTTTTGTTGTTCTTAAGTGGATTAAATGATGCATAAGGAAGAGTGAGAGAAAGGAGAAATGCTGACATCATGAGGAGAAGGTGGTGCACTCGCAGTAGTCCAGCAGAGATGAAACATACGAAAATACGTTAAGATTAATGAGATCTGTGTGTTAAGAACAAACGTAAAGTGAGTTTAGCATGACCTGTTTATGGTTTTGAAGGTTGTTGAGGACTTTAAGGATGTGAGCATGCTAGTCATCTGGACTTAGCTAGCTGTATAGCATAGCCTGCATGTAGTTTGAGTCACTAACGCAGTGACTGAAAACACCGGGACTGCACGATGAAGACATGAGTCTATTGCGGGGGTCGACAACCCGCGGCTCAGTAGCCGCATGCGGCTCTTTAGCGCTGCCCTCAAAAATGTTTGAAAATGTAAAAAGATGGGGGAGAGAAATATATTTTTTGTTTTAATATGGTTTCTGTAGGAGGAAAAACAAGACACAATCATTCTTAACGTTTTCCAATGCTGTAAGAATGTGTAGAATAAATATTAAATTTCAACATTTCTGACAACGAAGATTTGCGTCAGAGCCTGCGACACACGTTTCTACCAGCAGGGCAGCGGACCGCTAGGCAGGTGGCTGATGTAAATGGAACCGCCATCAGTTCTGTGCATTGCTTGATGTAGTTGAAAGCAAATATTCTGATCTCCTGCTACACAACAAAGTCCGATGGTTGTCCAGGGGTGACGTATTGCGGCACTTTGTCGTCTGTTTCGAACACGTGAAAACATTCCTGAAAAGCAAAGACCTTAACTACACACAACTGGAAGATACTGAGTGGCTGGAAAAGCTGCACTTTTTGGTGGATATGACTGTGGCAAGCCACCTAAACGAGCTGAATGAAAGTCTCCAGGCGCCGCAAATGCTTGAAGCTGTTCTGTCATTCGAGCGCAAGCTGACTGTCTTTGCCAGAGATGTACAGAGAAAGAAGAGGATGCTGCTGCGTTTTACCCTTGGACTGACTTGCTTGGCATTTGCATAGAAATCAAACTTAACTGTATTAATTTGATTTTATATACTTTCCCTTTTCAAAAGGCTGCTATTTTCTTTTTTATAAACGCAGGCTATGTTTTATTCTGTTTAGTTCCCAGAGAGGGGCACGTCACGCACATTCCATTTTATTGTTTTGCGTTCGAATCCTCAAAATAAAAATGACATCAAAAATCTATCTATCTATCTACCAAGGCTGTGTCCCACCAAGGTGGGGTAGCCTAGACAGGGCACACAATTTTAACTCCCTCCGCCTCTTCCCCAAACCCTCCTCCTTCAGTGTGTGCGTGTGTGTGTGTGCCTGGTCTAAGGCCTGGTCTAAGCCACACCACACTGCACCAGGGTCAGCTGCACACTCCAGCGTGGGCACATCAACAGCAGGGCCTCAACCAAGGCTGATTTCCCCTTGCCGCTTCATCCCAAGACCAGACCTCTACCACACCCATCCATTCATTCATACACAAGCTCTCTCCACCCATCCCTGTCCTGAGCAGCCTCTCTCCCCTGCACCACAGTCATCCCTCTTGCATTCAACGCTCTCCTTACACCCTCTGTCCTTCCCATTCGCGGTCTTCCTCTCATTCTTACTCCACTCACATCAGATTCGTATACCCTTTTCACCAAATGCTCCCTTTCCCTTTATTTAACATGTCCAACCCATCCCAGTGCCTTTTGCTCTGCTCTATAGGCCAACACTCGCATCACACCAGTTCTCTCTCGGATAACTTCATTTCTCACATGATCCATACGCGTCACACCACACATACTCCTCAAACATCTCATCTCAACTACATTCAGCTTCCTCTTTTCCGCCACTTTCATACTCCATGTTTCAGCCCCATAAAACGCTGCAGGCACCACCAGACCCTCATACAATCTCCTTTTTGCATCCTTTCCCAGTGACCTACATTCAAACACTTCAAACATCAAAAATCTGATTTCTTTATTACATTTCTTTAATTTTATCAAAGCAATGAAACATAATTCATTGATATTGTAATGAAGTTAAACTTGCACAACAGAGCAGTCAAGTGACGCGTCGTTCTCCGCTGAATGCACTGCAGGGCAAATAAACATTTAATCATTAATGCTCATTATGTATTTGTAGCAACTTAGTCATTTTGATAGCATGCTAATGTGGCTAAAATAGATACATATTGTATGTGTTGCCTTCATTATAAGGCTTAAAAATGGCATTTAATATTTTGCGGCTCCAGAGATATTTGTTTTTTTGTTTTTTTTTGTCCCATTTGGCTCTTTCAAAATTTTGGATTGCCGACCCCTGGTCTAGTGAGTGGGACATAAGCACGATAAAGTTTGACTCTGACAGAACCGTCAGAGTTTATTGTCAGGCAACAACCGGTTTGCATCTGGACCTTGTAACGTGCTTAGGAAAAGACCTAACATGAACATCCCACCTCCGGACAACCGGCCTGCTTTATCAGGAGCTTTAAGTGGGGTTTTTATGACATGAATTATCTAACAGTGATTCTAAAACAGTTCTGTGAGTTTTTGTGTTCTTCAGTCCTAAATTATAAAATAGTTGAAACCGGCAATTAGAGAGGTCACGCTCTTGGAGAGTTTTAAAACAGAATATTTCCTCCATTTTAGCGCTTAAGCATCAGCCTAGCCCTGTTATTATGCTTGTTTAAATCTCTTAAATGGGTTTTAACTTTTTTATTCTTTTCTATTTATGTCTCCACAATATTTCAATTTGATCTTATGCTTTAATATTTTTTGTGTTTTGTCGTCCATGTGTACAGAACTTTAGGTCAACTTGGCTGGTGGTGGAAGGTGCTTTTTAAACAAGTAAATGAAGATGAATAATGATGAATTTGCGATGAATCTGCATTTTTGCGATCTATTTTAAAAATGTGTTTAGCAATAATTAATTAATTATGATAAAGGACATTTCAAATCCTCGTCTGTTTTAACTTAATTTTAAACTCATCACAAATCTAATGCATTTTAATTTACCATCGTATTTTTGGGTCAAAATCTAAAAGAAATTGCTCGTGAACACACCTTTCTGCCTGATTGCAGGTTGAAGGACTGCAGTTTGTCAAAGTTTAGCTGTGAAGCTCTGGTCTTAACTCTGAAGAGAAACCCGTCCAACCTGACAGAACTGGACCTAAGTGAGAACAAGAACCTGCAGGATTCAGGAGTTCTTCATCTGTGTGGTTTTCTGGAGAGTCCAGACTGCAGACTGCAGACTCTGAGGTCAGACTCCATGTTTCAGTTGTGTTCAGATCAATATGATGACAAAGTTGTGTAGACCCACAGTGAGCAGAAATGTCCAGCTTCTGATCTGCAGCAGCATCTTCCTGCAGCTGCTTGTTCTCTTCAAAGATCTGCAGAAGAACTTCTTCTTTTCTTCCTGTAGCAGCTTCTTTCAAAACTGTCTGCTGACATTTGTGCTCCACAAAGTTCTGCTTGCAGCCATCAGCTCTTCTTTGTGTCTTTGCTCCAACAGACTCCTTTAAAGCGCGTGCAGAAGAAGCAGCCGTGCACGCTCACATGCACTCTGAGTCCTGCTGTGTTTCAGCAGATGCAGCTGAGAGTCCAGCGGCTGATGTTTGTGAGCAGACAGTGACAGAGTCATTCTGCAGCTGGATGCTGCTCTGACAGACACATCCTCCACAAACATCCTCACCTTTTCATCCACAAACATCATCACATCATCCATCAAAGCTCCCAGCAGCTTCTGACTCTTCATTCAGAGCTGAAGTCATGGATCAGGGATCAATGTCCAACATTTGCTGCTGACTCTTCCTCATCACTTCCTTCTTCTCTCTGCTTTAATCCGTTGGAGCTGAAAGTCTCTGCTTGAAGGGCTGCAGCCGAGAAGTACTGGAAGATTTTTTCCTGAAAACTGGAATGAAAACTTTCCAGCATCATGCTGCTGAAATTCTCCCATGATACAATGCTGTTTAGAGAAGAGCTGAGCAGAAAGAGGAAGTGGACTTTTTGTCATGGTTCCCCCAGGAGCTTCCACTGATTGGACCCAGCTGCAGCCACTTCCATCATCAACCCCGCAGTATATCAGATGGCCGGTTTCCAGTATTCATCGCCAGTTCGTTGCCAACTATGGTGAAGTACCTGGTCTCATGTTCGCTGCCTCGCTGAGCCACATGCCACACTCAACCAACGTTCCGCCAGCAGTTCTCCGAGACCACCCCCTTAACAAGACTCCACTACAAGAGGGATACTTACCGCCAGTCAGCTCCTCGCCTCAGAACTCCAACTCCACGGATTCCCGTTCATCCTTAGCAATAAAAAAGTGTGATCCTTTCGGGACTCAGCATTTGGGTCTATTTTCATTGTCAGCCATGACACTTTTTCTGCTGTTGCTGCAGAAACATCAGTTGGTTTGGATGCAGCCACAGGCTGATGTTTGACTTTCACACATCTGGACTTCTTTCCTGAAGCAGCTGCATGTTGTCCTGAATGTTCCTGAATGTTCCTCTTCTCTGCTTCTGCTGGACTCTTGTGATCTGCTGCTGTTGCTTCACATCTTTTTTCAAACTTTCTGATCTTCTTCAGCTCTGAAATCTTTAGAAGAAGTGAAGGATGAAAAACATGAACTTTGCCTTTAAACTAAATTCTTTGTTCTGGATTCAGGTTGAAGAAATGCAGATTGTCAAAGACCAGCTGTGCTGCTCTGGACTCAGCTCTGAAGTCCAACCCGTCCCACCTGACAGAACTGGACCTGATGTTCAATGACCTTCAGTATTCTGATCTTCAGCAGCTCCAGGATCTGGTGGAGAGTCCAAATTCCAAACTGCAGACTCTGAGGTCAGTAGAGGGTTGGAGTCAGTCCAGCTGCTTCCAGATGTTTGGTCCTAAAATTAGTCTGAGAGCAAAGATGCAGAGTTTCCTGTGAAGCTGCAGCTTCTCAGTGAAGCTCTGAGGAGAATGATGACAGGCTTCAGGACAACAGTCAGCCAATCAGAGCAGCAGAAGCTCCAACAGGTGAAGATGATAGGAAGCTGCTGCTCTGAACAGGACTGAAGCTCCTGCTGCTCTTTCTGCTGCTGTGCTGCATCACTGACTGACAGACCAGGATCAGGAGACACTCCTTCATCTCTGTCTCTCTATTTTCTCTCTGCAGGTGGACGGGGCTGGGCTGGTGAGTCTGATGTTCCTCCTGGAGGAGCAGAGAGGAGCAGCGGCAGCAGCTGGTCTGCAGAGATGTTGTGACTGGACGGTGTTCCTGGGAGGTGGAGAGCAGAGTGATGGAGGAAAAACAGACCTGCAGACAAACAGATTCTTTTCTAGATCATCACTTTCTTCTTTGATCTACATTTGATGGACAGATGTGAGTTTGGGATGGACCAATCAAGGATTGAGGGAATCATTAATCAGACAGAACATTTCTAGATGACATAGATCTATGTGTGGGTCAGGGAAAAACAGTCAGGCGTTAGATCCTGGTTTTGTCTCTGGGACAGAACCAGAACTCTGGTTCACAATATTCTGGTTCCAGATGTTTCACACTTGATTTCTGTTCTCCAGAAACTCTCATTGACAAACAAACACAGAGTTTCATTCAGAAACCTCCAACATGGTCATGTGACCATAATGTTCATAGTGGAGACACGGACAAACGCTGTGGTCACATGACTCACTGGTTTGGATTCAAGTCCTTTGAAGTCAGTTTTTGGAGCAGAAATCCCATCTAATCTCAGTTAGTGAACAAAAGTCTCTCAGTTGAATCATTTTTCTATCATCTCTGTTCTGTTGATTATCAAATATTGACTCATGCAATTTGAAAGACTCAAAGTTTTGGTTTGATTGATGTCTTCCACAGTTTTCTGACTGAAATTTAATTTTCTTTGGTGTTTTGTGGGTAAAACTGTTCTTTTTCATGCTGACAGCATTTTTAGCTGCAGTTTTAAAAAAAGTTTCATCTAAATCCAGTTGAATCTCCTCATTTTCTAGAATGTCTGAAACTAGTAGAAACTTTCTGAGCATAAAGCCTGTTTTCTCCAGAGGACATGAATAAACAGAGTGGATCTTAGTGTCAAAAGGCTTCAAACTGAAAGCTGTCTGTAAAATTCCTGCAGCCTGTTTGGATCTAATAAATGCTCTTTTGAATCAACTCTGTGTTTTCTATTGATTTCTGTCTTCATTCTATCTTTGACTCACAAACAGACTTGAATCTTTAGCCTTCCCCCTCATCCTGTTCCAGCTGTTCTAATCTTCATGTGTTTGGTTCCTTCTCAGTAGAAATGGGTTGGAAAAGAGCTTTGGAATGTTCAGGTGGTGCTGATGTCTTTCCAGATGGGGGTGGGCAGAACAGATGAGAGCTCCTCCCTCCTGATTCAGAGGGGAACAGTGGGCAGCAGCTGAAAGGAGGGAGTGGAAATGGGAAAAGTTCTCTGCACGTTTCTCCTTTCCAAGAACAGAGGGACTTTCTGAGTTTTTTCAAAAGGGATAAAAAAAAAGATTAGTAACACACCACATTGTGTGTACTAGAAATAGAAAAAATAAATAATAATAATAAAAAACACGAAAAAAAATCTTTTTGTGTTTTTTATTAATGTTTAATTTGCTTCGGTTTTCTCCTGGTTCTCAGGGTTAGTCCTTAGATAAATCTTCATCATTTATCAGTGTTATGTTGCATATTTGTTAAAAAACAAAAAAAGGAACTAAAAAAAGTAGTTTTCGTTTTTATTTATTTATGTTTAATCTGCTTGGGTTTTCTCCTGGTGTTCAGGTTTACCCATAAAAGAAGTCTTCACATTGATCAATATTGTAGTTCATTTTGATAAGAGAGAACTAAAACCCTTTTTTATGTGTAATGTTTGAGGGGTTTTCTCCTGGTGCTCAGGTTTCCTCCAAAAAAATCTCAATGTTTCTCAATGTTTAAAACGTTTATATATTATTGGTGACTATAAAAAGACATTTAGGTGTGAATTTGAATGTTTGAACAAATGGATGGATACATGGATGAAATGAATAGATGAGAAAGCAGCATTACATGTGTTAGATGTAACAGATATAATGAAATGATATGAATGAGTGAATGAATGTAATGCAACCAAACACGAGGGAACACAATCCAGTATTCTCTTGTGCCGGTCCCAAGTCTGGACAAATGCGGAGGGTTGTGTGTGTGCAAAAGAAAATGGAACATATGAATCACAAACAGTGATGAGTTCAATTTATATATGTGTATTTCACACACTCCTTAGCAACTCAGAGATATAGTCCAGGATGGCTGGACTCCTCCCCTGTGACTGTGTGTGGGCTCAACTCGCCTCACAGTCTCGGCTCTGAAACGGTCACTCCAGGGGTTGGACTCACTACCATTCTGGAGTTGCTTATGGTGAGAGGGGGCGGTAATGGTAATGGTTTACTTGTGAGCCCCAGCATAGCCCCCAAGTGTTAGAGTTTGCCCAGGTGCACGGGAGGGTCATGTCCTTTAACCTTTTTGACCTACTGGTGGAAAAGCGCTCAAGAGTACCCAGCCTTCTTGGTGTCTCTTGGAGGGGTAAAGGTTTGTCTAGTCTGCATTGCAGGTGTTGTGACTCCATAAACACTCCAGCACAGAAAGAAAACAGAGACCAAAAGTTACAGACAGGCCTACTGCCGACCTCTCCACATATTATCTGTTACTGCAGGCAGAAAACATGCATATATAGAATCCATTAAATGCATAATCAAAAAGAGCATAGAAATATAATAGAACTCCTGTAATGCATAATGAAAATATCATAGAAAATATTATGGAACGCCTTTTCGCCTCCACATTCCATCATGTGGTTTTTGAAGAAACAGAAAGAGAAAAAACTCCAAATCTGTTGATGTTTTACAGAAGAAAACAATCCAACCCAGGTAATGATTACAAAAAAACAGTTGAATGCATAACAGATTAACCAAATTTAAGATCTGTTTCAGGGTCAGACCATGTCCTTCATGTCCAAAGTCCACAGGAATCTGCTTCCTGGCTGCATTCAGAACTGGTTTGAAACTGGAGCCGGTTGGACTTCAGGGACACAAAGCTGTTCAGAAAATCCAGAGGAAGAAGTCAAAGAAAGAACAGATGCATTTGTGTCAGAGGGGTGAGTTGATGGAACAGCTCGGATGGAAAGAATGTGGATGTTTGCATTTCAAAGGCTTTCAGAAGAAGTTCTTGAATGTTAGGACTCAGCTGGGAGCCTCTTTGTTGGAATCTAAAGGATCCTGGCTGAGATCAGATTCCATTGATCCAACATTAGTTTGGAGTTCTGGATCATGAAGTGATGAAAGGATTTGGAGGAGTTGAAAGGAGGATCAATCATCTGAGTTTCAGCTTTTTCAATCCCATTTGATCTGGTTGTGTTTTTTTTCTTTGATTCTTTTTTCATCTTTTAACCAAACAAAGAAACAAAGTGAAGATCTTCACCATGAGATCATCTGCAAACAGACAGAGGCTTTTGGGATCTTTAAACACTGACCTCTGCAGGGTGGAACAGGAAGTGCAGTTTGATGTCTTAATGGAGGAAATGTTTGCTCAGAGGTGAGATGAACATCTCCAACTGTCCATGATTTTCTCCATGTCAGAGCTCAGGATTCACACCAGCAACCTTAATTCTTCACAGGAACCAACCTGGACCCGGATCCAGGTGGGGGTCCAACAGGAGTGACATGTCAAAGGAATTTATTCCTCCAACCTTCAAAGACATCAATCCAGGAGAGGAACAGTGAGTGTTTGTCAGAGTTTTTGGAGGCTGGATTCTAGTTC